>JAWHQI010000025.1:11200000-11722500 GCA_033032865.1 Dactylorhiza incarnata | reverse complement strand
TCTTCCTTTAGTTCTCACAATTTCAATACTATTTTCTTGTGGGTCTATACAATTGCTTCATTCAGTGGAAGTTTGGGTGCTCTGTGCTTCTTCGGTGTCCGCGCACATCGGAGTTTCGGGATCTAGCCGGGTGTTGTACCTTGGAGAAGTGAGCATCGGTTTAAAGCCCTGCCGGAGGGTGGTACAACTTCTTTTGGGCAGTGATCACACGCCTTACAGATGCTCGATTTCTAACTTTAATTTTTATTGTATTTTATTTCATGACTTTCTAAACATTTATTTTTTGTTCCGATAAATAATATTAAAAATATTTTATAATTTATTTCAAGAGAATATTTTAGAAATAATTCATTATATCAATCGACAGCGCTGCTCTATCTAATGCGGGTCTTGGTCGCCAGTTTTTAAATTGATTTGTGGAGAAAAAAGACATGCGAAGAAATTGTTATGGCATCAAATAGAATTTGGGTGAAATTTAGGCTTCGTTTTGCGCGGTTTATTTTCCCTTATTTGCTCCGGTGAGTTTTGACAAAACCGTCATTGTCATAGAATGTGTGTTTTGGCATGACAAAGGTTATTTCCGCCACCAAGAAAATAAACTATTTTTGAGCATAAAATGCATGAAATTTCTTATGTGAGGTTAGGCGATCACGAACAACGGTTCATAACTACGAGTACACAGACCGTCGCCACTACGCCAAATGAAGCCCTGCTCTTCTTTAACAACATTAGAATCAACGAATGTAATAGTTTATTATTTTATAAGTACATTATCTATACTATATAATTGGAATATTTATTGTATGCTACATTAACAGCTGTCTGTGTTTTTTTTAATGACAATGTGTTTGAATATGAAATTACCATTTTAATCCGCAAGTTCAGAAAAATAACATAAATTTTCCTTCACAATTAGATTTTAGTCGCAGACCATTTCAAGCAGGTGCACTCTACGATCATCAGTGTAATTACTGGGATACGAGCATCTTCGCACAGGCTTTGCTCGTCCTTGATGCTCTCGGACGGCGGCCATCGGCCGCCCTAGCCCGCAGTCATACGGGCTCTGCCCGCATTTTAGCACGCCCTTCCTCGCTGGCCTCAGAGTGATGAGCTTGTTAATTGAGGTTAATTTAATTTGTATTTAATTTAATTTAATTTAACATAATTTAAATAAAATAAAATAAAACTTAAGAGCATTGTGTGACGGCACTAAGGTGATTGTTATAATTTAAGAAATTTTGTTTAATTAAACCTTTAAATTTTATAAAATTTTAATTTAGTTTTAAAATTTCAACATTGTATTATAAATGAAGGGGATCATATAATACGGTTCTACTTTTACACTACAAGAAAGGAAACTGTTCTGTTTTTTTGATTTGAGAATCAAATCAAGAAGGACACTCGTGAAATCACTCTGGGCGTTAAGCTGTGAAGAACAGAAGATTAATGGAAGGAATCTCCAACCACTGCGCCATGTTGCGTGTAGGCAGGAAAAAGTTACTGCCTTTTTCTTAATTTTTTTGTCGGGTAGTAGAGCTGTGCCGCTATGGTGGACCACCTGCATAGTTACACCATATCAGATTTACACAACAACCAAAAACACCGTGTCAGCCAAACTACTGTGAGCAAAAAATACTCTCCCAACGAAAAAACTTGTCAATTGCACAGAGGATACTCAAGTGCTCATCATGAACATTACAACTAATATTATTTGATTTGCAATCAAGAGCTTTTAAGGCTGAAACTAGAGGACCCCCATGTGAAGAGTTGAATGTGGTAGCTAGTCTGTAGGATCATGAAGATGACAGAGAGGGAGTGAAACAGAGCAGAGAGAGAGAGAGAGAGAGAGAGAGAGAGAGAGAGAGAGAGAGAGAGAGATGATGCCATTAAAAGCATATAGATGATGCCATTAAAAACATAGAGATTTTTGAGAGCTGTGCTGCAGAAGATTAATGGCTTCAATGAAGCGGAGGGCCACTGGCGGGAGAGGCAAGCTTCGGCTTCCAATCTGGCAGTTCTTAAACTCATTGTGGTCCACGTGAAGATTTACACGAGAATGTAAATATTTTCATTTTTTTGATTTGAGGATCAGAAGCAGGGAAGACTCTGTTTTGGGATATTAGAATCACGGGCACTGCTAAGCTGGACAGAGAAAACTCATTTTTTGATTTTCCTCTCGTGCTTCCAGTCAGGCGCACTCTAGGATCATCAGTGTAATTACTGGGGTACGAGCATCTTCGCACGGGCTTGCCCGTGCTCGATACTCTCGGACGGCGGCCATCGGCCGCCCCACTGCGGGCTTTGCCCGCAGTTATACGGGCTCTGCCCGCATTTTAGTACCCCCTTCCTCGCTGGCCTTGAGTGATGAGCTTGTTAATTGAGGTTAATTTAATTTTATTTTAACATAATTTAAATAAAATAAAATAAAACTTAAAAGCATTGTGTGACGACACTACGGTGATTGTTATAATTTAAGAAATTTTGTTTAATTAAACCTTTAAATTTTATAACATTTTAATTTAGTTTTAAAATTTTAACATTGTATTATAAATGAAGGGGGATCATATAATACGGTTCTACTTTTACACTACAAGAAAGGAAACTGTTCTGTTTTTTTGATTTGAGAATCAAATCAAGAAGGACACTAGTGAAATCACTCTGGGCGTTAAGCTGTGAAGAACAGAAGATTAATGGAAGGAATCTCCAACCACTGTGCCATGTTGCGTGTAGGCAGGAAAAAGTTACTGCCTTTTTCTTAATTTTTTTGTCGGGTAGTAGAGCTGTGCCGCTATGGTGTGTTGGATCGGTCGGCGCCCTTAGAGGGGGGGGGGGTGAATAAGAGTTTTCAAAAAACTTTAGATTTTATTTAGAAAAACTTTGGAATATTGCAATATTAAAAACAAGAAGACAAGTAAAACCAGTCCTGAACATAAAGCCCGATCGGGCCGGCCTGGACCGGGCCCGATCGGGCTTTTTCCTGTATCGGGCAGGCCCGGCCCGGTCCTACCCTGGAATCGGGCCGGCCCGGGCCGGGCAGGCAGCACATAAGTGCTGCCTGCTTCGGCCCTTCAGGCCGAGCCGGGCAGGACCGGGCCGGCCCGGTTTTATTATTTTTTTAAATATAAAAATAAATTTTTTAATTTTAATTTTTATAAATTATTAAATATTGAACAAATGAAACATTTGGAACAAAAAATTTTATTAATATTGAAAATTTGGAACAAAATACAAAATTGAAAATACAAAGTTACAAACGCGTCCATTTCGTACAAATTTGAAAATACAAAATTGAAAATACAAAATTGAAAATACAAAATTGAAAATACAAAATTTAAGTCGTACAAAATACAAAATTGAAAATACAATTGCTTGATTTAATCATCTTGTACTTGTAGTGTTGAAACCAGTTTCCCGGTCTCAGCGTTCGAAAGGGGGTTGCGACTAACTCTTACTTGACCTAAGCCTTGACTCTTGACCGGTCACTAAGAACTAAGAGACTCGGACTTGATAACAACTGGAGTCTAGGAACGAACCCCTTAAGCTTCAGCGTGGAGGTCCCACCACATACCCGGAAGATCTTTAGAGCGCTTCCCCTCCCAAGCCAATGCTGAGCCTGGGCACCTTGGAGGGCACTAAGAACCACCTCACCGTCAACTGGAAGGTGACAGGGGAGGGGGGGGTGCTTGCTCACCGACCTCCCCACCCATACCGGGCGAGTGGGAGGCCTCTCCCACTCGCCCCCTAAGGGGGCGGCGAGTGGGAGGTCCCATCCCACTCGGCCGGGGAGTGGGAGCAGCCCTCCCACTCGGCCGGCGAGTTGGAGGCCCCCTCCCACTCGGCCGGCGAGTGGGAGCAGCCCTCCCACTCGGCCGGCGAGTGGGAGCAGCCCTCCCACTCGGCCGGCGAGTGGGAGGGCCCCTCCCACTCTCCCGGCGAGTGGGAGGCCTCTCCCACTCGCCCGGCGAGTGGGAGAGCTGCTCCTGTTGGGAATTGTATTCATAATTACCTTGATTTGTGAGAAGTCGCCCTTGAACTAAGATTGAATTGCATTTGTATTTGATATGCTTTTCCAGTATTGTCTTGCAGATTATCGTTGCTAAGTGTAAATCAATGTCAGGTCACAATGGGTCTGCAAACACAGTTTCATACAATGTAATTCCTCATTATATGAAACATGGTGATGACTCATGTGTGATCTCTCTATTGGGGTACACTTCATTTTCAAGACTATTGAAGACTTTGGAGTGCGGTTGCAGCAAGCGTTCAAGAGAAGAAAAGAAAAATTTTTGAAAACAATTTCTCTAAGGATATGTCTCGAGAGATCAGACTTGTCTCGAGAGTTCTGGCATGTCTCGAGAAGCAAGTTCTGTTGATCTCGGTATTTCTGTTCTTGATGACTCGAGAGATCAAGCTTGTCTCGAGAGTCCTTAAGACCGAAATCTTTGTAATGTCTCGAGAGATCATCGAGTTCTCGAGACATCCCTTTCTTGCTCTCTTTGTTTCATGTCTCGAGAGATCCGTCAGTTCTCGAGAGATCCCTTATGTCTCGAGAATTCTGTCCGTTATTTTCTATTCTCTTTTCTCTGTTCTTGTCATTTCGTAAACGCTCCTTCCCGATCCTAACGGCTATATTGAGTGCGTTTAAGGTAGATTTAACCCTTAATCATTGCCCTCTATATATAGGATTGCTCTTGGGTTATTCACAAGAAGTTTTACAATCGTTCTAAACCCTAATTTCTCTCCCGATCAAAAAGAACGAGAAAAGCGCTGCCTCGCCGTCGCCTACGATTGGAGATCGATCTACTCATTGGAGTTGCCGATTTCTATCAAGAAGGATTCGATCGATCCGTGTTCTGATTCTATAATCTCTATTGGATCGTTTCGGATTGCCAAAGACAGATTTGAAGGATCGTTGTTCTTCCTCATCTTTCTCTAAAGCCATTCAAGAAGAAGGAAGAAAACGCCTCTGTTATTCAGATCTGGTATCTTATTGTTCAAAACCTTTTATCATCTATTGTAGGAGTTGTTATCTCCGAGTTGTAGGAGAGGTTGTTCTCCGAGTTGTAGGAGAAGTTTTTCTCCGAGTTGTAAGAGAGGTTCTCTCTGAGTTTGTAGGAGTTTGACTCCGAGACTGTAGGATCGTTCTTGATCCGAGATTTAGTGAGTAGTCAAGTCTAGCTGTGGTGCTAGATTGGCGAGGCCGGCAGTGGAGTACCCAAGTACGGGGAACCACTATAAATTCCTGGTGTTATCTGTGGTTGTGATTTATTTTGTGTGCTGTGCTTTACGTTTAATTTTTAATTCCGCAAAAGACGTAGAGATCACCTATTCACCCCCCTCTAGGTGATTTAGGTAGGCAACTAGATACTTCAATTGGTATCAGAGGGTTGCTGTTCGTTGCTAGGTTAACACCTTGAACAGGATCCATCCTTCTAGTTGCTAGCAAGCCATGGATAGAGTCAAGGAATCCTCTCTGAAACTGCCCATCTGCACTAAGGCCAACTTTCCTATGTGGAAGGAAAGAGTCCGTTTTTATATGGAAGCTGCAGATCCCAGAATCTTCCAAGTCGTGGAAGAAGGTCCCCATGTGCCAATGACCGTTTCGTCAACAAATCCTACTGTTCAGATACCTAAGAAAATGATGGATTTGAATAAGGATGAGATAGCTCTTGTTGCTCTTGACAAGAAGGCTATGAACATAATTGCTAGTGCAGTGGACGACTCCATGTTGCAAAACTTAATCCACAACAAATCAGCCAAAGAGATGTGGACATCCTTAATTGTTCTAATGGAAGGTACTGACGAGGTAAGAGAAGATAGAAGGTCTCTACTTAATCAAGAGTACGAGGCGTTTAAGCAGAATAAGAAGGAGTGCATTGCTGATGCGTACGAAAGATTCTTCAAAATAGTCAATGGTCTGAGAAACTACGACAGGGAGTTCACAAACGGTGAACTAAATGACAAATTTCTGCGTTCCCTGACAAAAGAATGGTTAGCAAAATTGTTGCTATTAGAGAGTTTGGAAAATTGCCCAGTCTAGAACCTCAGAATCTGTTCGGAAAGCTGTTGTCTCATGAACTGCAAATGAACATCCGAAAGTCTGAAGAGGATGTAAATCGAGCTTCAAGCAAAGAAAGAACCTTAGCCTTGAAGGCAGAGAGTTCAAAGAAGAGCAAAGCCATGATACCGATCAGAGAAAAGGAATTTGATAATGAAGAAGAATCGGAAGCCAACTCCTCCTGTTCCGAACTATCTGATGGGGAGTTCTCTTTGATTTCCCGTCAGTTTAAGAAACTGCTGAACAAACGAAGGCACATGAACAACAAGCCGTCTTCCTCGGATCATAAACATTCTCGTCGTGATGGCGACTATCACAGGAAGGACTCAAGCAATAATGACAGGTACAAATCGAAACAGAAAAAGCATTTTTCTTCTGACATTATTTGCTACTGTTGTAATAAGCCAGGACACATAATTGCTGAGTGTCCCTACAAGAAGAAAGAAGGTGGAAGAAAAGAAGACAAGAAATCCACTCACGAAAAGAAGAAATCAGATAGAAGTTTCGTCGCTAAGAAAGCCAAAACTCTGAGCGACAGTGACTCCGATGAGTCGAGTGATGAAGAAGAAGCTTACTTCGGCCTGATGGCCATGTCTGATGATGAAGAAGCACCCCCGTACACCGGAAAGGTAAATGATCACACTATCCTATCTGATTCTGATTATGCTTCGGCTGAACAAAAGGATAACCCCTCAGACGATGAATCTGAGCTTATGTCTCAGTATACCAAAATGCTCCAAAGCTTTGACAAGTGCCGAAAGATTGTCAAAACTCAGGGTAAGGAGATCATGGATCTTAAGGAGGTGGAATCTAACTTGAGAAATGAAGTTGAAGAACTTTCTTCTCTCAAAGAGGAAGTCCAAGCCTTGAAAGACAAGATCAAAAGCTCGGAAGAGACTCTTGCCCTGAGAGATCATTCGATAAATGTCTTGGAGGAACAATGGAAAGCATTACAAAACTAAGTTTAGTGAAAAGAGCTTTGAAGGTACTTTTGTAGGTTATAGTAGCCATAGTAGGGCATATAGAGTTTTTAATAAGAAAACCCTAGTGGTAGAAGAATCTATTAATGTTGCATTTGATGAGACGAGCATGCTACAAGGCAGCTCCTCTAGCATTTCTTCTGTAGACACAGGTTCAAAGCTGCAGGACTTAAACTTGGATCAGCCAGTTGAAGAAAATTCTCAACATTTCATCAAGATTCCCCCAATAACTACCTATGAAGAAGATCATCCGGATGAAGAGCCAATTCAAGTGGAGGAAGATACTCCAACAGTAGAAGAAACTCCTATTGGTCCAAATCATGCAAGGAACCTCGGGCTACGACACATGAGGGATCATCCAGTTGATCAGATCATAGGAGATCCTCATGAAGGAATAAGAACAAGACGAGGTACCATTAACGAGAATATGCATTTGAGTTTTCTTTCGCAGGTCGAACCAAAGAAATTCCAAGAGGCAAATGAAGATCCATCTTGCATAATTGCTATGGAAGAAGAATTAAATCAATTCAAACGCTGTAAGGTATGGACACTTGTTCCAAAACCCAAAGACAAAAATGTCATTGGAACAAAGTGGGTGTATAGAAACAAGCTGGATGAAGAAGGAACAATCATAAAGAACAAAGCCAGACTTGTGGCTAAAGGATACAGACAAGAGGAAGGTATCGACTTCGATCAGACGTACGCTCCAGTAGCAAGGCTCGAAGCGATCAGACTCTTCCTTGCTTATGCTGCTTTCAAGGGTTTCACCGTATATCAAATGGATGTCAAATCCGCTTTCCTAAACGGAGACATTAAAGAGGAAGTATACGTTGAACAACCCCCAGGTTTTGTTAATCCTGATCATCCCAATCATGTTTATTTATTACAAAAAGCTTTATATGGTTTGAAACAAGCTCCTCGAGCTTGGTATGAGACGCTATCTAACTTTCTTCTTGAGAACAAGTTCACAAGAGGAAAGATAGATAAAATATTATTTCTTAGGGAAGTAAAAGGCAAGATTTTGCTAGTGCAAATCTATGTCGATGACATCATATTTGGCTCTACGGACAATAACCTCTGCAAAAAGTTTTCTAAACTTATGCAAGGGAAATTTGAAATGAGCAGTATGGGTGAGCTGAAATATTTCTTAGGACTTCAAGTGAAACAGTCTGAAGATGGAATCTTCATTTCTCAGACAAAGTTCACTAAGGAGTTGATTAAGAAATTTGGAATGGAGAATGCAACCTCTATGAGGACTCCAATGAGCTCAGCTACGTCTCTGGACAAGGATGAGAAAGGGAAACCTTTTGATGAAACCAAGTACAGAAGCATAATTGGCTCTTTGCTCTACCTTACTGCCAGTAGACCTGATATAATGTTCTCTACATGTGTATGTGCTAGATATCAGGTGAACTCTAAGGAATCCCACTATACTGCCGCAAAGCGGATTTTGAGATACCTTAAAGGCACACCAAATCTTGGCTTATGGTACCCAAGAAGTAATGATAGCGAACTAATTGGTTTTTCAGATGCAGACTTTGCAGGTAGCAAAGACGACAGAAAAAGCACTTCCGGGACGTGCCAATTCCTCGGAAGGAGACTTATTTCCTGGAGTAGCAAGAAGCAGAATTGTGTTGCAATATCAACCGCCGAGTCGAAATACATTTCTGCTGGCAGTTGTTGCGCACAACTTCTATGGATAAAGAATCAACTTCAAGACTACAACATGAAGATCAAGGACATTCCAATGTTTTGCGACTCTTCTAGTGCAATTGCTATCGCAAATAATCCAGTCTCTCACAGTCGGGCAAAGCACATCGAGCTACGATATCACTTTATCCGGGAGCATGTGGAGATGGGTGACATAAATCTGAGTTATGTTCCCACGGATAAGCAAGTTGCAGACATTTTCACGAAGCCACTGGAAGAGACTAAGTTCTCTTTCTTCAAGACGGAACTTGGAATGCTCAACATGGAGTAATGATCAAGTCAACCAAAACCATGACGAACAGGAAGTTTTTGACAAGTCATGTCTCAGGACCTGGCTGGATTTCTCGAGACAAGCTGAAGATTTCGAGATAGGCAGATGTCTCGAGACACGGGTTATCACTCGAGACATCAGGGAAGGAAATGCCGCGCTGAATTTCCTGAGTTCTTGAGACATAATCGATGTCTCGAGACATAAGTATTTTAAAGAACTCCAAACGTCAGGTACGCGCTGCTCTTTCTCTTATTTTTCTTCAAAATGTCACTTAAACGTCAAATCAAGATAGTATATATATATTAGAACTCGAAAACTTGATGTTCACGCAAATCATTTCCGAGACCTCCAAGACCTTTCGACCTCTTCTCGAGCGGCGACAGGTCGGTGCTTCCGTGGTTCTCGGTGCTTCATCATTCTCGTTCGACAATTCTCTCTCTCTCGCATTAATGGCTCCTACTCCTCATCCAAAGATTGGCGTCGGGAATGAGGTCGTTCGCTCAGGTATCGCCAGTTTATCCGATGACTTCAAGAACCTATTTTGTTTGCTTGATGCCGCCGGTCTTACTTTCATTCTTGAGCATCCTTGCCGGGTGCTGTTTGATGAGGTTGAAGAGTTCTTTATAAATGTGAAGCCTATTAAGGAAGGAAGGATGATGATTTCTTTTGTTAAGGGTATCAAAATCAAAGTCTCTCCAAAGACTCTTGCTAAGTATTTGCAGTTGTCTGAAATAGAAGCTGAAGCAGAGCTGAATGAAATTGACTGGTTGAGAACAGCAAGGTACTGTGGTCTTGATTCAGATTTTGCTGCAGTAAAGAGGCACAAGATGAACGATGCTGGCAAGCTTTTAGGGACATTGTTTCCAAGGTTCTTTTCTGCAGGACAGGCACACGAGGACATGTGTCTGAAGAAATATTTCAGTTGGTGATTGGAATTGTGTCAGGAAAACAGAGAGATTGGGCCTCAATCTTATTCTCAAATATCAAGGCTTGCATTAATTCTCCAAACTTTGCCCGGATCATCTCATTGTTCCTGAATCAGTTTAATCCTGCTATTTTTGACATGTCCAAAGGTGCAGTTATCCATCACCTTAAGAAGATCGATGTCATCTCCATGCAGAGATGGGACATTCGAATCAAGAAGCCGGGAGAGGCTAGTGCTACTTCTGAGGGGGAGATTCATAAATCTGCAGTTGCAAGTGAAGCAGAAATTCCAGTTCCATCTTCTGAAGGTCAGGTACCTAAAGTAACATCATTTCCACTTCCTTCACGGATTCGTTCTAAAGCTTCAAGTCGTGCCAACCTGCAAATTCGTTCCAAAGCTAAAGGTCAACCTTCATCAGTTCCAACAGAGTTCATTTCATCAGTGACACAGTCAGATCCATCAGATACTATCCCATCACCTGCTCATATTCACATTCCAGCTCCATCTTCACCTCTACCAGATTCAGTTCCTTCACCTCCTCCTTCTCCATCAGTACAAGCAGATGTCATAGTGTCAGATATTCCAACTAAGGAGAACATACCTTCTTCTGACAAGGATGTGTTCATCCCCTCTTCTCCCTCAGTTCTTGAAGCAGACATGTTGGGAAAATGATTTCTCTTAACTCCTAGAAATGAATTCAAAGGATGAAAAACAAGGCCAAGTAAATATACGTCGAATAGTATTCGACGCTACGTCGAAACATAGTCGACGTTTCTTTCAGATCAAGTCGAAGTAACTCCATGAGGATCTCGACGCAAGTCTAGTCGACGCTACTCTGATTTCTTATCGACGCAGATAGTCGAGTCGACGCACCTATGTCGACGCACCTTCCTTATTCTTCTCTCGACGTCCAGCCAGGATGAATTCGACGCTTACGTCGAATAGTAATCGACGCACGTCGATTTATATGACAGATTTAAATTTGCGCCAGATCTCTTTCCTTCTTTTCTAAAGATCGGATTTATATAGAATGATGTTAATATTTTATAGCCGTTCTGAATCATTCTTTCCTTCTATTTGATTCTTGGCTAATCTGACTAACTCTATTTTGGATATTATTTGAAATCTGAATTAATATCTTCCATTTATGTTATATCTGCTATGGAAATGTTTCTCTCTTCCTAAATCTCTGGCTGCTAATTAATTCCTCTCCTATAGTGCTATCTTATGACACAGATCTATAAAATAAGGAGGAGGTCGGCAGGAAATGGAGTTGAGCGATCTACCACATACATTTTGAAATAGAGGAAAAGCTCCCAAGAGAAAAGAGAGAAATTGAGAAAAAGCTCTGCAACAATATTCAACCAATTCTTCTTCTGCTCACTGCTGCAAAATCTGTTTGCTCTCACCAAAAGAGAGAAAGGCTACAAATCTTCTTCTCTCTATAGAAGAAAGATTTAATTCATAACTTGTGCTTCCAATCTTCTTGCTAGGAAGAAGATTCATTCTTGTCTTTATTTCTTTTTCTTTCTTTATTCTTATTCACTATTGTAAAAGAGTTTTTAGAATCACTCTTCAAAAAATTCAGTGTACTGGTTCTAAGAGTCTCCTTTTCAAAAGACTCAGTGGGTTCTAAGAGTCTCCTTATCAAAAGACTCAGGGTGGTTCTAAGAGTCTCCTTATCAAAAGACTCAGTGCAAGTTAGTGAATTCCTACCAAGGGGGTAGAAGAGTGGACTACCCAAAGTTTGGGGAACCACTATATTTTCTTGTGTTATGCTGTGAATTTCTCTCTTGTATTTACTTTCTTTATTGTTTTGATTCTTGTTGGTGTGTGGAAATTCTAATCTGAGATCATACACTAATATATATATATATTAACTTTGCACAAAATATTTTAATCTCTATTCACCCCCCCTCTAGAGAATTCTAGTGAGGTTAACTGTGCACTTTCAATTGGTATCAAAGCCAGGTTGATCTAAAAAGGATAACTCCTTGATCAAAAAGATCCTACCTCTTATATATATATATTTTCAAAACTATTTTTCACATGGCACAAATCAAAGATTATGCTTCCACCAGACCACCAATTTGCAACCTTGAAAAATTTGCACTTTGGAAGACAAGAGTTAGAATTTATCTAAACTCCATTGATGATGAATTGTTTAACATTATCTTGACAGGTCCCCCCAAGCCATTCAGGAAGGACTCAAGTGGAAAAGTGACTGAAACACTTGCTCCAAGAGCTGAATGGACAGAGGATGAGAAGAAAGCCCAAGGACATGATGCCAAGGCTATGAATATTCAAAAGATTGCTGATTGTGAGTCAGCTAAGGAAGTATGGGAAGCTCTCACCAAAATGGTAGAAGGAAGTGCTGATGAGAAAAAAGATAGAAAGGCAATACTAATCTCCCAGTATGAAAACTTCCAAAAGAAAGAAAGTGAAAGTGTTGCTGACATGTACTCAAGATTCAGCCTCATAATCAATGAATTGAGGTCACTTGAAAAGGACATATCTCTCACTGAGATAAATGATAAATTGCTGACGTGTTTTCCCAGCACTTGGGATTCAAGGATCTGGCCACACAATCCCCACTCTTTGCGAGCTTGTCCCAAGCTCGGAAAGAAAGTCCAACCCACCTATTTGACGAGTAGGTGGGACCTTAGGGGAATCCACGAAAGGATCCGTCATCGGGGAACCTCTGCCAAGCCTTTCGGTTGATCCTGACTTGAGACGGAAGGTGAACCTTTCTCCACTAAAGAACCCTCCTATGGGCCGAGCCCAACTGGAGGTGGACAAAGCTCAACACCTTGGTTCGGATTAACCTCGACCTGAGGTGGAGGAAAAACTCAGCACCTCTAGTCGAGCCGAGCTCGACCTGAGGTGGGAGGAAAACCTTTCTCCACTTAAGAACCCTCCAATGGGCCGAGCCCAACTGGAGGTGGAGAAAGCTCGACACCTTGGGTCGGATTAACCTCGACCTGAGGTGGAGGGAAAACTCAGCACCTCTAGTCGAGCTGAGCTCGACCTGAGGTGGGAGGAAAACCTCTCCACTTAAGAACCCTCCTATGGGCCGAGCCCAACTGGAGGTGGAGAAAGCTCGACACCTTGGGTCGGATTAACCTCGACCTAAGGTGGAGGGAAAACTCAGCACCTCTAGTCGAGCCGAGCTCGACCTGAGGTGGGAGGAAAACCTTTCTCCACTAAAGAACCCTCCTATGGGCCGAGCCCAACTGGAGGTGGAGAAAGCTCAACACCTTGGGTCGGATTAACCTCGACCTGAGGTGGAGGAAAAACTCAGCACCTCTAGTCGAGTCGAACTCAACCTAAGATGGAGGGAACTCAACATCTCTAGTCGAGTCGAACTCAACCTGAGATGGAGGGGACTCAACATCTCTAGTCGAGTCGAACTCAACCTGAGATGGATGGGACTCAACATCTTCCAGGGAGCAGAGCTCAACTGGAAGTGGAGGCAGCTCAACGAGCCCGCGCGCCGGTTTCTCTTCTCACCTGCTGAAGCCCAAAGACAGCTAAGGGAGAAAGGAGAGAGAAAGATGCGAACCTTCGAGGACAGCGACGGCTGCCCCACCTTGCCCTGTTGAAGCCGAGTGTACTCGCAGGAGGATTGTGACGTCAACGACCCAAGCCCTAGGGAGCCGCCTTCATGAGGCGGATGCTCTCCGAGACAGCTGGAGGGGAGTCTCTATCGATGACATCCTGCATGAGTCCTCCCCTTCTCCTGCGCGACTCGACTCGTCCCCTTGCAGCGGTGGCTATTCCCCCTGAACGTGAGGGTGGCCAGGGACTTCTTCTCTTCTTTGGCTCCTTGTAGGAGCCATGTATTTCCTGCATACCTGTTTCCTTTAATCTTTCTCCCTTTACTGCTTGAGGATTTGATACCTTACTTGAACCAATCATTGGGTAGTTAATCGATCCGATGAGCCTCCCATCTGCCGACATGACTGAGCCCGGAGAACGGTCGTCTTTCGTCGGGGATCTTACCGGTCGGAGGCGGAAGTACCCATCCATGTCCTGGCAGTCTCAGCTCAACCGGGGGTGGAGGAACTCAACGCCCTCCTAATCCGACTGGAGGCAGAAGTACCCATCCACGTCCTGGGAGTCTTAGCTCAACCGGGGGTGGAGGAACTCAACGCACTCCTGATCTAACTGGAGGTGGTAGTACCCATCCACGTCCTGGGAGTCTTAGCTCAACCGGGGGTGGAGGAACTCAACGCACTCCTGATCTAACCGGAGGTGGTGGTACCCATCCACGTCCTGGGAGTCTTAGCTCAACCGGGGGTGGAGGGACTCAAAGCACTCCTGATCTAACCGGAGGTGGTGGTACCCATCCACGTCCTGGGAGTCTTAGCTCAACCGGGGTGGAGGAACTCAACGCACTCCTAATCTAACTGGAGGTGGTAGTACCCATCCACGTCCTGGGAGTCTTAGCTCAACCGGGGGTGGAGGAACTCAACGCACTCCTGATCTAACTGGAGGTGGTAGTACCCATCCACTTCCTGGGAGTCTTAGCTCAACCGGGGGTGGAGGAACTCAACGCACTCCTGATCTAACTGGAGGTGGTAGTACCCATCCACATCCTGGGAGTCTTAGCTCAACGCACTCCTGATCTAACTGGAGGTGGTAGTACCCATCCACGTCCTGGGAGTCTTAGCTCAACCGGGGGTGGAGGAACTCAACGCACTCCTGATCTAACTGGAGGTGGTAGTACCCATCCATGTAATGGGAGTCTTAGCTCAACCGGGGGTGGAGGAACTCAACGCACTCCTGATCTAACTGGAGGTGGTAGTACCCATCCACGTCCTGGGAGTCTTAGCTCAACCGGGGGTGGAGGAACTCAACGCCTTCCCAGTCCCCTTACCAAGTAGCGAGTCGACCCGACGAGTCCCCCATCTACCGGCATGACTAAGCCCGGAGAATGGTCTCTAGTCGGGGATCTTAGATCGGGGTATTACCCCAGAACCCTTTTTTTTCATTCCTAGTTCGTCTATTACAACTTCACTACCCTACGCCCTTCCAGGGCACTTCATTACACCTCGCCCTTCTTGGGCACTTCACTTACATCTCGCCCTTCCTGGGCACTTCACTTACATCTCGCCCTTCCTGGGCACTTCACTTACATCTCGCCCTTCCTGGGCACTTCACTTACATCTCGCCCTTCCTGGGCACTTCACTTGGCCGCACGCTCCTTGGTCATCTTCTTCGCCACTTCTTCCGTCTCTGCAACTCCTTCTTGGCCCTTCCAGGTGAAGTTACTCCCCCCTGGTTGGACGGGGGCGTTCTTATTGCCTCTCTGCCGGTGGTGTCGAGGACTGGATCCCTTTGCTGAACTCATCGACGTCGGCCTTCTTCACATACTCGCATGCCGGAGGCGAGTCTCCCAACTTGTCGCTTCCAGCCATGAGACATGGCTCAGAGCTTTCCGAACTAGTCGCTTCCACGCTCACCGTACCAGAATGTTGAAACCAGTTTCCCGGTCTCAGCGTTCGAAAGGGGGTTGCGACTAACTCTTACTTGACCTAAGCCTTGACTCTTGACCGGTCACTAAGAACTAAGAGACTCGGACTTGATAACAACTGGAGTCTAGGAACGGACCCCTTAAGCTTCAGCGTGGAGGTCCCACCACATACCCGGAAGATCTTTAGAGCGCTTCCCCTCCCAAGCCAATGCTGAGCCTGGGCACCTTGGAGGGCACTAAGAACCACCTCACCGTCAACTGGAAGGTGACAGGGGAGGGGGGTGCTTGCTCACAAGACCACGCGAGGGAGGGGGTAGAGACCAACCCTTCCCAAGGTGCCCATGGGGGTCTATTTATAGACTTTCCCAAAAATGGACTGCGGATAGCAAAAATCCCGCTACCCGCAGTCCAACCATGACCGCCATCGATCACGCCTGAGGGGGGGCGAGTGGGACTCGAAGTGCCCACCCCCTCCCTCATGGGAGGTCATACCGACCTCCCCACCCATACCGGGCGAGTGGGAGGCCTCTCCCACTCGCCCCCTAAGGGGGCGGCGAGTGGGAGGTCCCATCCCACTCGGCCGGCGAGTGGGAGCAGCCCTCCCACTCGGCCGGCGAGTGGGAGGCCCCCTCCCACTTGGCCGGCGAGTGGGAGCAGCCCTCCCACTCGGCCGACGAGTGGGAGGCCCCCTCCCACTCGCCCGGCGAGTGGGAGGCCTCTCCCACTCGCTCGGCGAGTGGGAGAGCTGCTCCCACTCGCTCGGCGAGTGGGAGAGCTGCTCCCACTCGCCCGGTGAGTGGGAGCACTCCTCCCACTCCCCTCGCAAAGGGCCTGAGTGGGAGGATTTCTCCTACCCACCCAAGGGAGCCGGGGTAGCGGGTGCTTCCTCCGTCTCTCCCGCGGCCTCTTCTTGCCTTGATCGGTTTCGACCGTCTATGCGTGGTCGTTTTGACCGTCTCGACCACCTTGAATTGTCTTGGTCTCGTCCGGGTTGGGTCACACCGACTCGGGAAATATGAGGGTTGTACATGTAGATTGAACGCGTCCATTTCGTCTTCTATCTCCTCCGAGCTATCCTCCAATGTTGTTATGTGTTTCTTCCTCTTTACACTGTCAAAGTAGTCCTTGTAGCATATGCAAACCTCCAGCGAATCTTCGTTAAGCCGGCTCCTCCGCTCGTTCAAAACCCTGCCACTAAGAGAAAAAGCGGACTCCGAAGCTACTGTACTAGCTTGGACAGTTAATAAATTACGGGCCATATAGGCCAAAACAGGATAGGTATTAGCTTTACCTTTTCACCAATTTAAGATATCGAAGTTTTCGATCTCTTCCGAACTCATAAAGTCGCTAAATTGAGTTTTTGTGTATAATCCTAATTCATCTAAACTACTAGATGTGCGCGCTTTTTTCCTAGAAGCTAAATCTAAAATTTTATTTTTAAGACTATCCTTCGTTTTGGGTTGCGTTATTTCTTCGCGGGGTCGTGACCCGTATAAGTTATTGTAATAATTATAACTTTGCGTAAAAAAATTAGTAAAACTTGAAGCACTAACGGGGTCATCCGCATCATCATAATTTATATTTAAGGTTAGATTAGTATTGATTTCGTCGATCAATTTTTCTACGCCTTCTACGTTAAGTAGCGGATTTAAAGCGGCGGCGCACGAAAACATAGGCGGTATTTCTCTATAATATTTTAAAAAAATTTCTTCCATTACTTTAATTAAAGGAGCCCAACCTTGGTGTTTCCTATAATAACTAAATTTTTCTGTGATATGTACGAAATGTTCAATTACTAATGCGCTCGTTGGATAATATACTCCAGATAAAGAAACGGTGGCCCTATAAAAACACTTTAGTAAATCTACATAATATTCTATTATGGTCCAATCAGTTTCACCTAAACCGTGTTCAATATTAAGCAAACTATAATATTCCATTAGAAGTGCTTTTTGTTGAAGGACTCTTTTTAACATTTTATAGGTTGAGTTCCATCTAATAGGCATATCGAATTGAGGTTTCAAATATTTTTGATTTTGTGCTTTACAAAATTTTCTAAAATCTTGAGCTCGTTGTTTAGTACAATAAATTATTTTTAACATGTCGCGAATTTTATTAATATATGTTGACATTGCCTTTAAACTATCCTGTACCACTAAATTTAGGACGTGACAAACACATCTAGTATGAAAAAACGCGCCGTTGAGAAATGGTTTTAAATCTCGTTTTAACAATTCAATTGCGGCGCCATTATTGGAGGCGTTATCAAGAGAAAAACTAAGTATTTTATCGTTAATTTTAAATTCCCGCGCACATTTCATAATAACCTTATATAAAGCTATAGCCGTGTGCGGGAATTCAAAACCCGTAAAACATATTACGCGTTTATTTAGCTCCCACGAAATGGGATCAATCCAATGACAAGTGATGCAAAGATAAGCTAATCCTAAATTTAAATTACTCGTCCAAACGTCGCTCGTTAGACTCACACGTCCTTCGAAATTTTCAAAATACGTAATTAATTCTTGTTTTGCTTCTAAATATAACCTAATCGTGTCGCGTCTTAAAGTAATTCTACTAACCTTTTGGTATTTGGGCTGAAGCCCCCCATGTATGTACTCTGTGCCGTCGTCATTGTCGAAGACGCTGAATGGCAGCCCACGTTTGATGACGAACTTCGCCTGCATCTCTCGCTGTCGCATTTGATCGTACGTCCAAATCTGTCCTGCTCCAGAAATTTGAGCTTGACTTGACTCGGGAGGAGCTTGTTTCGACTCGCAAGATTTTTGGTGTCTAACGAGCGTCGAGTTGCCGCTGATGGATAGCAACTTCGAGCACATCTTGCAACGCGCTTTTTTTCGGAGCCGACTTGGACCATGTCGAAATGCTCCCAAATACCCGCTCTACGGTTGTACTCCACCACCGAAGCCGCACTTTGAGAAGACGACGCTAGAGTTGTGGAGGACGACGCCATTGGGAGAGCTAAGAGAGAGAGAGAGAGAGAGAGAGAGAGAGAGAGAGGGGTGAGGTGTGAGAAAAAAGAAAGGGGAGGGGGGTATTTTTAGGTTTTTTGGTTTTTTTTTAATTAAAAAAATAATAAAAATAATAATAATAATAATAATAATAATATATTATTATTATATATAATAATAAAAGGCAGCCAACGGCTCTAATAAGAGCCGTTGGCTGCCTCTCATGGCAGCATGGCTGCCACATGGCAGCCATGCTGCCATGATGAGCTCATGAGCCTAACGGCTCTAATAAGAGCCGTTAGGCTCAATCAGGCCTAGCCCGAGATCGGATCGGGCTTTGCCCGGCCCGGTCTCGGGCTAGCCCGATTATCGGGCTCTACCCGGCCGGGTACCGGGCCGGGTAGTGCGGCCAAATCGGGGCCCTTTCAGGGCCCCGGGTAAGGGCTCGGCCCGGTTCGGGTCTGAACCGGGCCGGGCTTGACCGGGCCTTGACCGGGCCGGGCTCGGGCCGGCCCGTCAGGCCCGGTTTTTTTTGTTCAGGACTAAGTAAAACAAAAAGAGAGACAAGCTTTATTGATATTAAATAAGTTTTACAAAACTTGATCTCAATGTCGCTAGAGATCGGAGGCGAATAATAAAAACTCTTTTCGTTTTCTATCCCGACTCGCTTCCCCACGAACCGGTGGCTCTAGCCTTCTCCTTCCCGGATTCGGCCTCAAGCCGCTCTAGTCAATCCTTCCCCGGATGTGGCCTCGAGCACCCCCTAGACCTAACCTAGATCTAGTCGCCAATACGAGGCGATTTTCAGCCCTAAGTCCTACCCCAGACCTAGTCGCCAACACGAGGCGATTTCACTACCGTTTACAAAGAAAGATAAATAAAATAATAAACACTTCCCTTAAGATGAACTTCTGAATATGGAGGCGAAGATCCGCTGTAGAATCAGCGTTTGTCGAAGTGGACTTCGTTTGGCTTCGGCGTGATGGAATCCTCCTTCAGAAGTTGGCAGAGCTTCGCTGGGACCTCAAATTTCGGCCAAGACAAGCCTCTGGAATTCTAGTACTCTCTCTCTAAGGTGTATGCAATAGGTGTGCGAAACCAAGAGGAGAGGGGGTCCTTTTATAGCACAAGCGCTACCGCCGGCGCTAGCCCGGATTAAGAAACAATTTGCGTGGCAGAATCTCCCATCCGCGGCAACGAGGCTTTCATTCCTTCTGTGTTCACCGATACCGCCGGCGTTATCCGCTACCGCCAGGCGTTAGCTCCTTCCATAACAGCTCCCGGAAATGCGCTCTTCATCGCTACCGCCCGGCGCTAAGTGCTACCGCCGGCGCTAGTGGGAGTATCTCTCTTCTGTTTTCATTCGTCGGAATTCATCGGGAGTTCACGAGAAAATTCGACGAATCGCACAATTTCCTTCATAAGTCTGCCTTTTTGACTTCTGTCTGCGTTCGTCGGGATTCGTCGGAAGTTCACGAGAACATTCGACGAATTGACTTAGCTGCAGAAATTTCTTCTTCAAACTAGAGATTTGGCTTCTGTCTGGATTCGTCGGAATTAGTCGGGAGTTCACGAGAACATTCGACGAATAGACAGCTAGCGCCTGCACTAGTGCTACCGCCAGCGCTAGTGGAAGGTTTGGATTTGATGGCTCAAGTTTGGGGGCAACCTTCTTATGTAATCATTGAGTCATGTGGACTTTGTTATCCTACACACTTGAACACACAAGATCAAATACACATAGGATTTGTTATTCTCAAACCTAGGAGATGCGGAAGACCATGTTCCAACATGGTGGACCACCTGCAGAGTTACACCAGATCAGATTTACACAACAACCAAAAACACTGTGTCAGCCAAACTACTGTGAGCAAAAAATACTCTCCCAACGAAAAAACTTGTCAATTGCACAGAGGATACTCAAGTGCTCATCATGAACATTACAGCTAATATTATTTGATTTGCAATCAAGAGCTTTTAAGGCTGAAACTGCAGGACCCCCATGTGAAGAGTTGAATGTGGTAGCTAGTCTGTAGGATCATAAAGATGACAGAGAGGGAGTGAAACAGAGCAAAGAGAGAGAGAGAGAGAGAGAGAGAGAGAGAGAGAGAGAGATGATGCCATTAAAAGCAAATTAAAAGCATATAGATGATGCCATTAAAAACATAGAGATGATGCCTTTTTTGAGAGTTGTGCTGCAGAAGATTAATGGCTTCAATGAAGCGGAGGGCCACTGGCGGGAGAGGCAAGCTTCGGCTTCCAATCTGGCAGTTCTTAAACTCATTGTGGTCCACGTGAAGATTTACACGAGAATGTAAATATTTTTATTTTTTTGATTTGAGGATCAGAAGCAGGAAGACTCTGTTTTGGGATATCAGAATCACGGGCACTGCTAAGCTGGACAGAGAAAACTCATTTTTTGATTTTCCTCTCGTGCTTCCAGTCAGGCGCACTCTAGGATCATCAGTGTAATTACTGGGGTACGAGCAACTTCGCACGGGCTTGCCCGTGCTCGATGCTCTCGGACGGCAGCCATCGGCCGCCCCACTGCGGGCTTTGCCCGCAGTTATACGGGCTCTGCCCGCATTTTAGTACCCCTTCCTCGATGGCCTTGAGTGATGAGCTTGTTAATTGAGGTTAATTTAATTTAATTTTAACATAATTTAAATAAAATAAAATAAAACTTAAAAGCATTGTGTGACGGCACTACGATGATTGTTATAATTTAAGAAAATTTGTTTAATTAAACCTTTAAATTTTATAAAATTTTAATTTAGTTTTAAAATTTTAACATTGTAGTATAAATGAAGGGGGGTCATATAATACGGTTCTACTTTTACACTACAAGAAAGGAAACTGTTCTGTTTTTTTTTATTTGAGAATCAAATCAAGAAGGACACTCGTGAAATCACTCTGGGCGTTAAGCTGTGAAGAACAGAAGATTAATGGAAGGAATCTCCAACCACTGCGCCATGTAGCGTGTAGGCAGGAAAAAGTTACTGCCTTTTTCTTAATTTTTTTGTCGGGTAGTAGAGCTGTGCCGCTATGGTGGACCACCTGCAGAGTTACACCAGATCAGATTTACACAACAACCAAAAACACTGTGTCAGCCAAACTACTGTGAGCAAAAAATACTCTCCCAACGAAAAAACTTGTCAATTGCACAAAGGATACTCAAGTGCTCATCATGAACATTACAGCTAATATTATTTGATTTGCAATCAAGAGCTTTTAAGGCTGAAACTGCAGGACCCCCATGTGAAGAGTTGAATGTGGTGGCTAGTCTGTAGGATCATGAAGATGACAGAGAGGGAGTGAAACAGAGCAGAGAGAGAGAGAGATGATGCCATTAAAAGCAAATTAAAAGCATATAGATGATGCCATTAAAAACATAGAGATGATGCCTTTTTTGAGAGCTGTGCTGCAGAAGATTAATGGATTCAATGAAGCGGAGGGCCACTGGAGGGAGAGGCGAGCTTCGGCTTCCAATCTGGCAGTTCTTAAACTCATTGTGGTCCACGTGAAGATTTACACGAGAATGTAAATATTTTTATTTTTTTGATTTGAGGATCAGAAACAGGGAAGACTCTGTTTTGGGATATCAGAATCACGGGCACTGCTAAGCTGGACAGAGAAAACTCTTTTTTTTTTTCCTCTCGTGCTTCCAGTCAGGCGCACTCTAGGATCATCAGTGTAATTACTGGGGTACGAGCATCTTCGCACGGGCTTGCCCGTGCTCGATGCTCTCGGACGGCGGCCATCGGCCGCCCCACTGCGGGCTTTGCCCGTAGTTACTGCCCGCATTTTAGTACCCCCTTCCTCGCTGGCCTTGAGTGATGAGCTTGTTAATTGAGGTTAATTTAATTTTAACATAATTTAAATAAAATAAAATAAAACTTAAAAGCATTGTGTGACGGCACTACGGTGATTGTTATAATTTAAGAAATTTTGTTTAATTAAACCTTTAAATTTTATAAAATTTTAATTTAGTTTTAAAATTTTAACATTGTATTATAAATGAAGGGGATCATATAATACAGTTCTACTTTTACACTACAAGAAAGAAAACTGTTCTATTTTTTTGATTTGAGAACCAAATCAAGAAGGACACTCGTGAAATCACTCTGGGCGTTAAGCTGTGAAGAACAGAAGATTAATGGAAGGAATCTCCAACCACTGCGCCATGTTGCGTGTAGGCAGGAAAAAGTTACTGCCTTTTTCTTAATTTTTTTGTCGGGTAGTAGAGCTGTGCCGCTATGGTGGACCACCTGCAGAGTTACACCAGATCAGATTTACACAACAACCAAAAATACTCTGTCAGCCAAACTACTGTGAGCAAATTAAAAATACTCTCCCAACGAAAAAACTTGTCAATTGCACAGAGGATACTCAAGCGCTCATCATGAACATTACAACTAATATTAGGATTTTGCATCTTTTTTCTTTTCGTTTCCAAAAAACTAAAACAAGTTTGTCAGCTGCATGCAATCAAGGAGCTTTTAAGGCTGAAACTGCACGACCCCATGTGCAGAGTTGAAGTGCGGTGTGGTAGCTATGTTGCCTGTTCCTTCTCCTGCACAAGATTAACACAAAAATGAAAAAAAATTCATAGAACAGTAGAAGCCCTCGAACCAACCTGCAAACCACAATTTCTGGAACAAACGTACTCTCAAGTCTCAACAATGAAAGGTCAAATCAAACGCTCGCCCTGAATTATTCTATTAAAATTTAATATCAGGATCTTCAACAGCTCTTCTTAAATTTTTTTTACTAAATTTAATTTTTTTTAATTGTGTCCGAGTTGAGTTAAGTTTCTAGTTCCGCCACTGATTTTGAAGATGAAGTTCGTTGCTACATGCTTTGCTCATGCACGTAGGTAGCGATTGTAGAATGAAAAACTTGCATTACTCGTGACCGTTCATCCAAAAGAAGAAAGGGGCTCAAGCGGCGAGCGATAGAGAAGACTTGAGATAAGGCTTCAACTGCTGCAATCCTATTTTTGGTCTATGCTTGCTCAAAATTTATTATTATATGGTAAATAGAAAAGTATAATTTTGTGATGCTGAGTTTTTGGGGTTAAAATGAATTGCTTGAACTATATGCATTTTCAAGAATGAATATAACGGTGTGATCTTATGAGTGATTGTAATGGAATTATTGAATGCTAACAGGGAATACTTAGTTAACATGCCATTAGAAATCCAGTTAAATCACGGTTAAATAGGGACATTTGCTATCCGGCGGGACTAACTCATTGTTTGGAAGGGCGGCGGCGGCGGCTTGGAAGGGAGCAAACGCCACCGCCCTTCCCGACTAGAGATTAAAATACCTACATGTTGAAGCCAGTAACCCGGTTTCAGCGTTCGAAAGGGGGTTGCGACTAACCCTTACTTGACCTAAGCCTAGACCCTTGACCGGTCACTAAGAACTGAGGGACTTGCCCCTTGATGATCACCGGAGTCCAAAGACAGACCCCTTAAGCTGCAGCGTGGAGGTCCCACCACACACCCGGAAGCTCACTCGGAACATCCCCTCCCAAGCCAATGATGAGCCTGGGCACCTCGGAGGGCACTAAGAACTACCTCACCGTCAACTGAAGAATGACAGGGGAGGGGAGTGCTTGCTCACAAGACACACGCGAGGGGGTAGAGACCAACCCTTCCCAAGGTGCCCATGGGGGTCTATTTATATATTTCCCAAAATTGGGTTGCGGATAGCCGAAATTCCACTATCCGCAGCTCGACCATGACCATGAACGGACAACGCAGGAGGGGCGAGTGGAGCTCGAGGTGCCCACTCCCCCCTCGCAGGAGGTCCTACCCGCCCCCAAGGGGGCCGGGCGAGTGGGAGGGTCCTTCCCACTCACCCAAAGGGGGCCGGTGAGTGGGAGAGTCTCTCTCACTCGCCCAAAGGGGCCCGGGCGAGTGGGAGAGCTCCTCCCACTCGCCCGAAGGGGGCCGGCGAGTGGGAGGGTCTCTCCCACTAGCCCAAAGGGGCCCAGGCGAGTGGGAGAGCTCCTCCCACTTGCCCGAAGGGGGCCGGCGAGTGGGAGGGCCCCTCCCACTCGCCCAAAGGGGGTCGGACGAGTGGAAGGGCCCCTCCCACTCGCCCAAAGGGGGTCGGGCGAGTGGGAGGGCTCCTCCCACTCGCCCAAAGGGAGCCAGGGGAGCGGGTGCTCCCTCCGCTTCCCCCGCCGCCTTTTTTTGCCTCGCGGTTTCGACCGTCTTTGAGCGGTCGTTCTACTCGTCTCGGCCATCTTCACTGTCCTGGCCTCATCCGCGTCGGGTCGCACTGACTCGGAAAATATGAGGGTTGTACACAATCCCCGCTCTTTTCGAGCTTGCCTCAAGCTCAGAAAGAAAGTCCAACCCACCTATTTGACGAGCTGGTGGGACCTTAGGGGAATCCACGAAGGGATCTGCCAACAGGACACCTCTGCCGAGCTTTTCAGCTGAAGTTACCTTGAGACGAAGGGCAAACCCTTCTCCACTAAACACCCCTCCTATGAGCCGAGCTCAACTGAAGGTGGAGAAGGCTCGACACCTTAGGTCGAGCTAAACCCGACTGAAGGTGGAGGGAGACTCAACACCTCTAGTCGAGCCGAACTCGACCTGAGGTGGGGAACAGACCTTTCTCCACTAAACACCCCTCAGTCGAGCCGATCTCAACTGGAGGTGGAGAAATCTCAACACCTCAGGTCGGACTAAGCTCGACCGAAGATGGAGGGAAACTCAACACCTCTAGTCGAGCTGAACTCGACCCGTGGTGGGGGATGGACCTTTCTCCACTAAACACCCCTCCGACGAGCCGAGATCAACTCGAGGTGGAGAAAGCTCAACACCTTAGGTCGGACTAAGCTCGACCGAAGATGGAGGGAAACTCAACACCTCTAGTCGAGCTGAACTCGACCCGAGGTGGGGAACGGACCTTTCTCCACTAGACACCCCTCCGGCGAGCCGAGCTCAACTGGAGGTGGAGAAAGCTCAACACCTTAGGTCGGACTAAGCTCGACCGAAGATGGAGGGAAACTCAACACCTCTAGTCGAGTTGAACTCGACCCGAGGTGGGGGACGGACCTTTCTCCACTAAACACCCTCAGGTGAGCCGAGCTCAACTGGAGGTGGAGAAAGCTCAACACCTTAGGTCGGACTAAGCTCGACCGAAGATGGAGGGAAACTCAACACCTCTAGTCGAGCTGAACTCGACCCGAGGTGGGGGACGGACCTTTCTCCACTAAACACCCCTCCGACGAGCCGAGCTCAACTGGAGGTGGAGAAAGCTCAACACCTTCGGTCGGACTAAGCTCGACCGAAGATGGAGGGAAACTCACACCTCTAGTCGAGCTGAACTCGACCCGAGGTGGGGAACAGACCTTTCTCCACTAGACACCACTCCGGCGAGCCGAGCTCAACTGGAGGTGGAGAAAGCTCAACACCTTAGGTCGGACTAATCTCGACCGAAGATGGAGGGAAACTTAACATCTTATCAAGCCAATTACCTTCTTCTGAAGTCTTACCTGCAGCGAGTTGACCCAACGAGCTGCCCATCTGCCGGCATGACTGAGCCCGGAGAATGGTCTCTAGTCGGGGATCTTACCGATTGGAGGCGAAAGTACCCATCCGCGTCCTAGGTGCTTACCTTCACCTGGAGGCAGAGGAACTCAACGCCTTCCCAATCTGATTGGAGGCGGAAGTACCCGTCCGCGTCCTAGGGGCTTAACCTACCTGGAGGCAGAGGAAATCAACGCCTTCCCAATCCAATTACCAAGTAGCGAGTCGACCCGACGAGTCCCTCATCTGCCGGCATGACTGAGCTCGGAGAATGGTCTCTAGTCGGGGATCTTACCGATTGGAGGAGGAAGTACTCGTTCGCGTCCTAGGTGCTTACTGAAAGTATCTAGTTGCGGCCTAAATCACCTAGAGGGGGGTGAATATGTGGTTTCTATGGCTTTAAGCGGAATTAAAAAATGTAAGAAATAAAAGCACACAGAAAACCAAAGAGCACAAGAAAAGCACAACACAAGGATTTATAGTGGTTCCCCAGAATGGGTACGTCCACTTTGCACCTCACCTATCTAGCTCTCCTTGCTAGACTAGGCTACTTCACTAAATCTCAGAGAAAACCTCTCCTACAACTCGGAGTAAAAATTCCTACAAGCTCGGAGAACAAAATCTCCTACAAACTCGGAGAACAAACTCTCCTACAAACTCGGAGCAAACCATTCCTACAACTCGGAATAAAAACTTCCTACAAACTTGGAGATGAAATCTGTTGAATTTTCTGGGTCTGCTACCGATCAAGAGAACCAACGATGAACAAAGAAGGTTATATTCACCAACTAGGCAATCACTTTACAAATACACACGGCTGAATACAAGTTGCATCCAACTTGAATCACAACAGCCTAAAGAAAGTAAGACTTTGGTCACGGACAAGGTCCGCTTCTCCTCCCGAGCACACCTAGTTGGTGATACTCGCTCCAATACTCGCTCCTCACCACAGAAGCCTCGCTGTCGCCGGGCGATATTGACTGTCGCCTGGGCGATAACTCCGATCCTCGCAAGCTCTCTGCTCGCACTCCAGATACTCGCAAGCTCACTGCTCGCACTCCAGGATACTCGCACGCTCGCCGCGCGCGCTTCCTCTCCTTCTCGCTGTCGCCGGGTGATATCCACTGTCGCCGGCGATATCTCCTCTGCTCGCTACTCGCTCAAGAGAGCTCGCCGAACTCGCTCCAAGTCCGATGCTCGCCTGCCGAACTTACTCCAAGTCCGATGCTCGCCGAGGTAGCTCTCTGGTATCTCTAACTCGCTCAGAGTTGATGATACTCGCCACTTCTGAAGTCTCTACTCGCCACTTTCAGAATTGGTTTCTCTTTAGGGGGGTACCCCTCTATTTATAGGCAAAAGCCTACTCGGCGGCGAGTATGATACTCGCCAGCTGTCGCTGGGCGACAGCCACTGCCGCCGGGCGACAGCTCACTTCACAAACTCAACACTCCCCCTTGAAGTGAGCTCCGGGAACAACTCCAAGCAATGAACGAAGCCTCCGGAACGGCCCCGCAGATAGGGGCTTCGTGAATATGTCCGCAAGGTTGTCTTCGCTCCGCACATGCTCCACAGTGAGCAAGCCACCCAGCACCTTCTCTCTGATGAAGTGATGCTTGATCTCTATGTGCTTGGTCCTTGCATGACAAACTGGATTGGTTACCAGTTTCAATGCACTCTCATTGTCCCCACGCAGCACAGTAGGTCCGCTGACCTCCTCATCCACATCCTCCACTAGTCTCCTTAGCCAGACACACTCCTGAGCTGCTAAGGACGACGCCTTGTACTCGGCCTCCGTGGTAGAAAGGGATATGGAGTCCTGCTTCTTGCTACACCACGAGATAGCAGCAGCTCCACACAAGAACACGTAACCTGATGTCGACTTGCGATCATCAGCGTCACCTCCGTAGTATGCATCCGTGTACCCGTGCAGCTTGAAGTCAGACTTCTCTTCATAGGACAATCCCATCTCAAGGGTGCCCTTCACATACTTCAAAATCCCCTTGGCTGCCTCCAGATGAGGCTTCCGCGGCTCCTGCATATATCGACTAACTCGGCCGACAGCAAAGGCGATGTCCGGCCTTGTGATAGTCAAGTATATAAGACTCCCTACCAGAGCCCGAAAGATCTTCGGATCAGGAAGAATCCTCCCTTCTTCCTTCCGAAGCTTCAGCCCCGCCTCCAGAGGAACGGAACTGCTCTTCCCTTCTTTCATGCCGAATCTTTCGACGATCCTCTCGGCATACGCCCTCTGAGAAACATCCAGTCCGCCTCTTCTCTTCTCTACTTGGAGACCAAGGAAATGGTGCAGTTCACCATGATCCTTCATCTCGAAGCGTATGGAAAGTTGCTGCCTCAGCGCCGCGACCTCCTCAGGGTTGTTCCCTGTCACGATCATGTCGTCGACGTATAGCAGTACCAGCACGTGAAGACCTCCACTCTTCTTCACGAACATGCTGGAGTCCAAGTCTGAGGCATCGTAGCCGCAGAACTGCAAGCACTCCGCAATCTTCCCATACCACGCTCTCGGTGCCTGTTTCAGACCGTAGAGGGCCTTCTTCAGCTTGCAGACGTGATGTGGGTGAGACTTGGACACGTATCCAGGTGGTTGCACCATGAATATGTCCTTGTCTATCTCTCCATACAGGAACGCATTCTTCACATCAAGCTGCCACAGCTTCCAACCTCGGCAAGATGCCAAAGCAATGATCGTCCTCACTGACGTCATCTTCGCTACAGGACTGAAGGTCTCCTCGTAGTCCTCTCCGTAGGTCTGTGAGAAGCCTCGAGCGACAAGCCTCGCCTTGTACCGCTCCACTTCTCCATCAACCCTCTTCTTAACCTTGTACACCCATTTACAGGTGACAGGTTTGATGCCCTCCACCATGGGAACCAGGTCCCATGTCTCGTTCTTCTCTAGGGCCTCCATCTCCTCGATCATGGCCGCGTCCCACTCCTTGATGCCAGCTGCATCCTCAAAGCAGGCACTTTTCCTCTCATCGAGTGGTCCTGCGAAGAAGCAGGAAACCAGACTCACGAAGTTCCCCTCCTTATAGCGAGCAGGCGGGACGATGGTCCTCTTCGACCTCCTCAAGGCTTGGCCACTATCTACCACTCTGGTAGACTCCTCTGCTTGAGCTCCTCTCTGAGCTCCTCTCAGAGCTCCTCCTGTAGCGGTGCTCTCCCTGCTACTTGAGTTCGTAGCTCCCCCTGAGCCAGAAGCTCCTCCTGAGCCAGATGGCAATGGAGCACTTGGAGATAACTCCAACTCCACAGTAGGGTCCTCAGCGACCCACTCCTCTTCCCTGCTAGCTTCTCCACTCTCTGGCAGCTCCACAGAAGAGACTCCCTGGTATGAGACCAGTTCGTCAAACACAACGTCGCGCGAGACGACGAACCTGTGAGTCTGCGAATCCATGCACTTCCACCCCTTCTTCCGCTCATCATAGCCGATGAAGATACACTTCCTCGCCTTCGGCTCCAACTTTGTTCTCTGAGCGTCCGGGACGTGCACGAAGCAGGTAGAAGCGAACACCTTCATGTGACCCACATTGGGCTTCTCCCTGAACATGAGCTGGTGCGGAGACACCATCCTGTTAGGACTCAGAGGCAGCCTGTTGATCACATGAGTAGCACACGCCATTCCCTCCGCCCACAAGGCCTTGGGAATGCTCTTAGCATGTAGCCAACTCCTGGTAGTCTCCACCAGATGGCGGATCTTCCTCTCTGCCACCCCATTCTGCTGAGGGGTGTGAGCGCAGGAGAGCTCCCGCCGAATGCCGAACCTCCTGCAGAAAGAAGCAAACTCATTGGAGGTAAACTCCCCTCCATTGTCGCTCCTCAGCTTCTTGACTCTGCGGTTCAGCCTCCCCTCCACAAGCTCCTTCCACTCGAGGAACTTGCTGAACACTTCTGATTTCTCTCTCAGAAAGTATACCCACGTATAACGGGTATAGTCATCCACTAGAACCAGCGCATACTTATTTCCTCCATAAGTACGGGTGGCACACGGCCCCATCACGTCAGCATGTACGCACTCAAGAGGTGCCTTACACCTGGTCTTCGACTTGTCAAATGGAAGTCGATGTGACTTTCCATATTAGCATCCGTCGCACACATGGCCGTCGCCGTAGGAAGTGAGATGAGGCAGGCCATTCACTAGGCCCTTTGCCGCCATCATCTTCAGCTTGTCCATCCCCACATGACCCAGCCTCTCATGCCAGATCACAGCGCTGTCGTTCGTCTTCAGCTTGTCCACATAGGCATTTGCAGATAAGACATACAAATCCTTCACCCTTCTCCCGGTGAGCGTGACATCAGCATCGACAGACGATAGGTTCTTCAAGAACTTCACCTCCTTTGGTCCAAACAGCACGTGGTAGCCAGCATCCACGGCGTTCGCCACTAAGAAGAGGTTCTTCTTCATGCCAGGCACATGATAGACACTCTTCAGTGTCACTGGCTTCTCTCTACTCCCAATGGACACCTTCCCTTCTCGCTCCACTGGATGTACTGTATCATCCGCAGTGATGATAGCATCCGTTCCTTCATAAGCTGCCGAGGAGGCGAACTTTGACATATCTCCTGTGAGATGATGCCCGCAACCGGAATCCACTATCCAGTCGTCCTCGAGGTTGATGGAGGCTAAGACATCGACTGACGTTGCCATCATCTCTGCCAGGAAACAATTGTCTCCCCTCTCACCGCCCTGGTGACCTCCACCTCTTCCTCCACCTCTTCGATGGTCTCCACCTCTCTGATGGTCTCCACCTTTCTCAGCAACATGACCGGCCTGGAGATTAGACCGGCAAACCTTTGCCATGTGCCCGTACTTTCTACAGGCAAAGCAAAGGGATCTCCCCTTCTCATCGTACGCAGGGAGGAACTTCCTCCCATCTCCCTGAGAGGACGTTGAAGGTCCCTCTCCGGAGTTCTTCTTCCTCTTGTCCCAGGATCTCCTCTTTCCTGAGAACAAGGTCTCGCCATCTCCACCTGAGATGGATACTCCCGCCATCTGCTTCACCAAGCTCTCCTGTGACGATAGCAGGTTCTCTAGCTCCAGAAGGGAGGGCTGAATAGCCCATCCTTGTACGGAAGTAACGAAGGGGACATACTCCCTCCTTAAGCCTCGGAGTATGTGCCGCTTCAACTTCGCCTCTGAGATTGGCTCTTCAGGATCCAAGGCCGAGATCTCCCCGCATAGGTTCTTCACCTTCAGGAAGAAGGTGGATATCGCCATCTCGCCTTGAGTCGACTTCGCCAACTCATTCTCCAGGAATTGTAGCCGCGCCACATTCTTCTTGTTGAATAACCCATCGAGGGCTATCCAGATCGCATACGCTGACTTGCAACCTATGATGTGGTCGAACAAGTCAGGTGATATGGCTCTCTTCAAGGTGAACTCCGCCTTGGCATTGGTCTTCCTCCAAGCTCTCACAGCTGGACCATTATCGCCGGCAGCTACAACTTCCTCTTGCTCCCCACCACCAACAACCTCCCAGAGATCCTCTCCAAGAAGGTAGCTCTCCATACAAGACATCCACTTCTTGTAGTTGGTTTGAGTAAGCAGCTCAATGCCTAGTCCTCTCGCAAAACCTCCTCCACCGTCCATCTTGGATGACAACCTTGAACTACGATAGCAGGCGCTGCTTCAGCAACCTCGCTTTGATACCATGTTGAATTTTCTGGGTCTGCTACCGATCAAGAGAACCAACGATGAACAAAGAAGGTTATATTCACCAACTAGGCAATCACTTTACAAATACACACGGCTGAATACAAGTTGCATCCAACTTGAATCACAACAGCCTAAAGAAAGTAAGACTTTGGTCACGAACAAGGTCCGCTTCTCCTCCCGAGCACACCTCGCTGGTGATACTCGCTCCAATACTCGCTCCTCGCCACATAAGCCTCGCTGTCGCCGGGCGATATTAACTGTCGCCTGGGCGATAGCTCCGATCCTCGCAAGCTCTCTGCTCGCACTCCAGATACTCGCAAGCTCACTGCTCGCACTCCAGGATACTCGCACGCTCGCCGCGCGCGCTTCCTCTCCTTCTCGCTGTCGCCGGGCGATATCCACTATCGCCGGCGATATCTCCTCTGCTCGTTACTCGCTCAAGAGAGCTCGCCGAACTCGCTCCAAGTCCGATGCTCGCCTGCCGAACTTACTCCAAGTCCGATGCTCGCCGGGGTAGCTCTCTGGTATCTCTAACTCGCTCAGAGTTGATGATACTCGCCACTTCTGAAATCTCTACTCGCCACTTTCAGAATTGGTTTCTCTTTAGGGGGGTACCCCTCTATTTATAGGCAAAAGCCTACTCGGCGGCGAGTATGATACTCGCCAGCTGTCGCTGGGCGACAGCCACTGTCGCCGGGCGACAGCTCACTTCACAAACTCAACACCTACAACTCGGAGCTGCAACTCCTACAAAGAGAAATAGTTGTAAAACAAACTTCTTGAAATCTCAATGAGATTTGTCTTCAGATCTGAGAAAATCGGTCCTCTTCTTTCTTGCTTGAGAGATAAAGTCTTGCACCTGAAGGTCGAAGAAGAAGAAAGACCTTGCTTGAAAAACCTTGATCTGAATACTTAAGAATCGATTGGATCTGAAATAGACTTGAAGAATCTGAATACAGAGATCCGATCGAAACTTTCTTTTAGAAGAATCACGAGAAAACTTCTTTGTCGGCGACGAAAATAATCTTGCGAGAAAGACCATGGCCGACAGACTGAATGTGCGAATTTCTTTCTGATTCACGATTAGTTCTTGATCTGTTGACTGCTTTTGATGAGGAAGAAAACAACAGAAAATATTTCTGAGTTTGCCGATTGTCTTTTGTAAAGAGGAGCAGCAGATCTTCTTCTTGTCGGAGATGAAAAGTTTGCATGAGAAAATATCAGCCGACAGAATACTAGCAGGAGAGAATTACTTTCACGATTGGTTCTGTTCAGAAAAATAGAACAGAATATATATCTATATCATTCTCCAACGACTATAAAGACTAAATAAGGAATATTATTCTCCCAACGTCTGCATGCATAAATCAAAGAGTAACTATCTTCCAACGGCTCTAAGGAAGATATTCTGTGGAAGCATTAATTGAGAAATATAATTCTCCAACAGCTGGAAGCAAGAATTAAGGAATAAATTCCATGAATACTTCACGCGGAGGAAGCCTATATGGAAAGCAGTCATTAAGGAAACTAGAGATTTGAATTTCGAATAACGAAACAGCGTCTGTCAAAATTTCGTCGAACGAAAAAAGCGTTCGACGAATGTCATCCTTCCGTCCACCGGAGATCGACGAATTTACTTCACCCTTCAGCAAGCAGTGGTCGACGAAATATAAGTAAACATCGGTCGACGAATTAAACATAAACTGCGTTCGACTAACTGTGTTCAGCTAACTGCACACCAGAGATCGACTAACAATTAACTTAGTCGAACGGCGATCGACGAACTGCTTTCAGTTGACAGCAAAGCAGTGATCGACTAAAATTAACTTAGTCGAACGGCGATCGACGAATTCTTGACAGCAAAGCAGAGATCGACTAAAATTAACTTAGTCGAACGGCGATCGACGAATTCTTGACAGCAAAGCAGAGATCGACTAAAATTAACTTAGTCGAACGGCGATCGACGAATTCTTGACAGCAAAGCAGAGATCGATTAAAAATTAACTTAGTCGAACGGCGATCGACGAATTCTGGTCGACGAAATTCTGGTCGACGAAAAACTTAATACTTGGAAAAATTATTTCTTTCTTCTCTTTCTTTCTTCAAGTTATTTCTTTCTTCTGATCTTGAATACTTAAAAATATTTCTTCAAATATTTTCTTCCTTCTTTCTTTCTTCCAGCAATCCTTCTCTTTCTTCTTTCTTAGCACTTCCTTTGTGCCCTTACCCTTAAGTGCATTCCAACAGAGAAATTACACATGAATCAACACTTGGTCTTACACAATTAAGAGTTATATTGTCTAGGACTGCATTTGATGATCCATAGTAATTTGACATTGGTTTGCACTTACTGTAACCACCTGTCAGAACAATAACTAAAGAGACATATTAAATACAATCTCAATTCAACTTAGTTCAAGGGGACTTCTTCAAATCAAGGTAATTGTGGACACAATTCCCAATAATCTCCCCCTATTTTAAGAAGTCAGAACCCTGTCTACTAAATTGAATTGCACAGGGAGTAAATATTAATAAATTCACAAAGAGATAATGAGAGTTGAAAAACTTAGCTTGTCAGCCTTCTCTCCATTTCTTTCTCTTTCAACTTTCTCTTTTAACTTCAACTTCTCTCCTAACTTCAATTTCTCTCCCCCTTCCTCTCCCCCTTTCTGACTACTTCAGATAGGGAAGAAAAAGCTTGAGAGATCAACAGAGAGCTCCCCCTCAGCAACTGCATAGGAGTCCTTACTTGGGAGTGGATCTTGAAGACTTTGAAACATCTCCCCCTCAATTTTTCCCCCCTTGGAATTTCAGTGCCTGGACTGATTTCTTAAGCTTTTCATCAATCTTTACTATAAACCTCTTGTTCTGGTCATGTACCACGAACATCCACTGTCCAAATGCCTGATTAGAATTTTGGTTGGCCTTTGGACATACCTGCAATCACAAATTAATTTCCCTTAGGAACCCAAACGGATTTGGGTCCTAGGTTCTTGGTTAGATAAACACCACTCGGAGTGTTAACATTGCGAGGGGTCATTCTTGCATTGTTAACTAGTAGAGTCTTGACATTTCGAGGATTAAACCAACAATCTATGGCGAAGTGACCAACTTTGCCACAACACCAATAATCAAATCTATTGTACCTTCTCTTGTTCTCCTGCTTCACTTTTTGGACGGGAGGTTTAGTAGGAGCAACATTCTTAGAAGTAGAAGCCTCATGATTGCAACATACACATGGATCCTTCTTCACATGAGTCTCATCAATAATAGATTTAACTTTTGGTACTTTCTTAGTAGTTGATCCATGTACGAATGAACCATAGTCCTTGAGGATTACTTCTTCATAAGGAGCTTTGAACGGAGTCGTGTCAAAGTTCTGGGGTCTGCTCCATCCTTGATGTCCATTGCTAGATTCAACATGTGTTGGTCTAGCAAGATGACCATAGGATGCCTCTGAGTCACGGGGGTTTGTCGGATAAACTACCTTCTTGAATGAAGGTTGACTCTGATCATCCTTTCCCTTTCCTTTCACGGCTCTTTTCTTAGCATCCTTACTACTTTCAGCCTCATAACCAAGGCCACTACTCTTCGCAGGAGCATAAAATCTATCAATGATTGGAAGAATAGTCTTTGGCTTGGAGAAGCTTTCCACTATCTTCCTTTCCGCCACTAACTTTTCTTCTAATTCATTTATAAGTTTCTCTTTCAGAGTTAATAACTCAGTGGAGCCTTTCAATTCATCTCTTAAGATTTGGACTTCATTTCTGAAGAGAGTCAATCTTCTGATTTCCTCTCTCAATTCTGATTCCAATTTCTTAAACGATTCAATCTCTTTTGTTTGAGATTTGACTACCTTGCGGCACTTGTCAAATACTTCCACAAGGACTTTATACCGAGTCATCAATTCTGAATCTTCCTCTGAAGAATAGCCTTCATTCGCAATGGATGCAGTCTCGCATTCAGAATCAGAAAGAGGAGTGTGCGAGTTTACCTTCCCTTCATAAGGCATGTCGTAGTTATCCGAATCTGAATTTGCCAGATGAGGTGTGTCATCATTTTCTGATGAGCTTGCCTCAGCTTCAGAGTCTGTAATAGATAGAGGTGCCCTTATGCATAACTGTCCGGGACAGATTTCATCTTGGATTTCCTCTTTTGACTCAGATAGCACAGTTAGCAAGAAGTGTTTCTTCATTGGAGCTTGACCCATCCGAGTCGCTGTCGCTCAGAGTCTTAGACTTCTTTGCTAAGAAGCTCTTTTCTTTCTTCTTACTCTTGAAGGATTTCTTCTTCTCCTTCTTTTTGTTTGGACATTCCGTACTTAAATGTCCAGGCTGATTACAACAATAACAAATAATATCAGTCGAAATATGTTTATTCGGTTTAGTTTTATACCTATCGTTGTTGTATTCCTTCTTGTGATGTTCATCATCACACCTTGATCTTCTATGATCTGATGAGGAGGATTGACCTTTCCTTTGCTTCCTTTTATTAAGCAATCTCTTGAACTTCTTGGAGAGTGAAGAGAACTCTCCATCAGACATATCAGAACTTGAGGGGCAAGTATCTGATTCATCATCTTCATTTGAGGATTGTCTCCTGACAGATGATGTAGCTTTATTTCTTCTTGACCCTTCGGCTCTAAATGCTACAGACTTCTCTCTTTCAGAAGTAGAGCATCCTTCTTCTTCTGCTTTCCTGATGCTTAGTTTTAACTCATGGGAAAGAAGCTTCCCGAACAACATTTGTGGCTCCATGGTTGCCAACTTTTCGAATTCTCTGATTGCGATTACCTTGGTATCCCATTCTTTCGTCAGGGATCTCAAGAACTTATCATTCAGTTCGCCAATAGTGAATTCCCGATCATAGTTTTTAAGACCATTTACGATCTTGAAGAACTTCTCGTATGTGTCAGAAATGGAATCTCTTGGATCTTGCTTAAAAGCTTCATATTCTTGGTTCAGCAAAGATCTTCGATCATCCCGCACTTCTTATGCACCTTCCATGAGAACCACTAGGGAGTCCCACATTTCTTTAGCAGATTTGCAGTGAAGCAGATTTTGCAACATAGAGTCGTCTACTGCACCTGCTATGATATTCTTGGCCTTGTTGTCTAAGGAAACGAGAGCAATCTCATCCTTAGTCAATTCCAGCATTTTCTTCGGAACCATGATGGTTGAGTTTGCTGAAGAAGGTTTCATCGGAACATGTGGACCTTCTTCAACAATCTGAAAAATTATTGGGTCGGTCGCTTCCATGTAGAACTTTACTCTTTCTTTCCACATGGGAAAGTTTTCTTTATTGCAGACTGGCAACTTGACGGAATCCTTAGATTTATCCATTCCAGACATGCTTGCTCTTGCAACTAGATTTAGAGATCTTGTTCAAGGTGTTAACCTTTTAATGAACAACCTCCCTCTGATACCAATTGAAAGTATCTAGTTGCGGCCTAAATCACCTAGAGGGGGGTGAATAGGTGGTTTCTATGGCTTTAAGCGGAATTAAAAATTGTAAGAAATAAAAGCACACAGAAAACCAAAGAGCACAAGCCCTACACAACACAAGGATTTATAGTGGTTCCCCAGAATGGGCATGTCCACTTTGCACCTCACCTATCTAGCTCTCCTGGCTAGACTAGGCTACTTCACTAAATCTCGGAGAAAACCTCTCCTACAACTCGAAGTAAAAACTCCTACAAGCTCGGAGAACAAAATCTCCTACAAACTCGGAGAACAAACTCTCCTACAAACTCGGAGCAAACCACTCCTACAACTCGGAATAAAAACTTCCTACAAACTCAGAGATGAAATCTCCTACAACTCGGAGCTGCAACTCCTACAAAGAGAAATAGTTGTAAAACAAACTTCTTGAAATCTCAATGAGATTTGTCTTCAGATCTGAGAAAATCGGTTCTCTTCCTTCTTGCTTGAGAGATAAAGTCTTGCACCTGAAGGTCGAAGAAGAAGAAAGACCTTGCTTGAAAAACCTTGATCTGAATACTTTAAAATCGATTGGATCTGAAATAGACTTGAAGAATCTGAATACAGAGATCCGATCGAAACTTTCTTTTAGAAGAATCGCGAGAAAACTTCTTTGTCGGCGACGAAAATAATCTTACGAGAAAGACGATGGCCGACAGACTGAATGTGCGAATTTCTTTCTGATTCACGATTAGTTCTTGATCTGTTGACTGCTTTTGATGAGAAGAAAACAACAGAAAATATTTCTGAGTTTGTCGATTATCTTTTGTAAAGAGGAGCAGCAGATCTTCTTCTTGTCGGAGATGAAATGTTTGCATGAGAAAATATCAGCCGACAGAATACTAGCAGGAGAGAATTACTTTCACGATTGGTTCTGTTCAGAAAAATAGAACAGAATATATATCTATATCATTCTCCAACGGCTATAAAGAATAAATAAGGAATATTATTCTCCCAACGTCTGCATGCATAAATCAAGGAGTAATTATCTTCCAACGGCTCTAAGGAAGATATTATGTGGAAGCATTAATTGAGAAATATAATTCTCCAACAGCTGGAAGCAAGAATTAAGGAATAAATTCCATGAATACTTCACGCGGAGGAAGCCTATATGGAAAGCAGTCATTAAGGAAACCAGAGATTTGAATTTCGAATAACGAAACAGCGTCTGTCCAAATTTCGTCGAACAAAAACAGCGTTCGACGAATGTCATCCTTCCGTCGACCGAAGATCGATGAATTTACTTCACCCTTCAGCAAGCAGTGGTCGATGAAATATAAGTAAACAGTGGTCGACGAATTAAATATAAACTGCGTTCGACTAACTGTGTTCAGCTAACTGCACACTAGAGATCGACTAACAATCAACTTAGTCGAACGGCGATCGACGAACTGCTTTCAGTTGACAGCAAAGCAGTGATCGACTAAAATTAACTTAGTCGAACGACGATCGACGAATTCTTGACAGCAAAGCAGAGATCGACTAAAATTAACTTAGTCGAATGACGATCGACGAATTCTTGACAGCAAAGCAGAGATCGACTAAAATTAACTTAGTCGAACGGCGATCGACGAATTCTGGTCGACGAAATTCTGGTCGACGAAAAACTTAATACTTGGAAAAATTATTTCTTTCTTCTCTTTCTTTCTTCAAGTTATTTCTTTCTTCTTATCTTGAATACTTAAAAATATTTCTTCTTAAAAAATATTTCTTCAAATATTTTCTTCCTTCTTTCTTTCTTCCAGCAATCCTTCTCTTTCTTCTTTCTTAGCACTTCATTTGTGCCCTTACCCTTAAGTGCATTCCAACAGAGAAATTACACATGAATCAACACTTGGTCTTACACAATGAAGAGTTACATTGTCTAGGACTGCATTTGATGATCCATAGTAATTTGACATTGGTTTGCACTTACTGTAATCACCTGTCAGAAAAATCACTAAAGAGACATATTAAATACAATCTCAATTCAACTTAGTTCAAGGGGACTTCTTCAAATCAAGGTAATTGTGGACACAATTCCCAATAATCTCCCCCTATTTGAAGAAGTCAGAACCCTGTCTACTAAGTTGAATTGCCCAGGGAGTAAATATTAATAAATTCATAGAGAGATAATGAGAGTTGAAAAACTTAGCTTGTCAGCCTTTTCTCCCTTTCTTTCTCTTTCAACTTTCTCTTTTAACTTCAACTTCTCTCCTAACTTCAATTTCTCTCCCCCTTCAACTTCTCTCCCCCTTTTTGACTACTTCAGATAGGGAAGAAAAAGCTTGAGAGATCAACAGAGAGCTCCCCCACAGCAACTGCATAGGAGTCCTTACTTGGGAGTGGATCTTGAAGACTTTGAAACATCTCCCCCTCAATCTTTTCTCCCCCTTGGAATTTCAGTGCCTGGACTGATTTCTTAAGATTTTCAGCAATCATTACTATAAACTTCTTGTTCTGGTCATGTACCACGAACATCCACTGTCAAAATGCCTGATTAGAGTTTTGGTTGGCCTTTGGACATACCTGCAATCACAAATTAATTTCCCTTAGGAACCCAAACGGATTTGGGTCCTAGGTTCTTGGTTAGATAAACACCACTCGAAGTGTTAACATTGCGAGGGGTCATTCTTGCATTGTTAACTAGTGGAGTCTTGACATTTCGAGGATTAAACCAACAATCTATGGCAAAGTGACCAACTTTGGCACAACACCAATAATCAAATCTATTGTACCTTCTCTTGTTCTCCTGCTTCACTTTTTGGACGGGAGGTTTAGTAGGAGCAACATTCTTAGAAGTAGAAGCCTCGTGATTGCAACATACACTTGGCTCCTTCTTCACATGAGTCTCAGCAACAATAGATTTAACTTTTGGTGCTTTCTTAGCAGCTGATCCATGTACGAATGAACCATAATCCTTGAGGATTACTTCTTCATAAGGAGCTTTGAACGGAGTCGTGTCAAAGTTCTGGGGTCTGCGCCATCCTTGATGTCCATTGCTAGATTCAACATGTGTTGGTCTAGCAAGATGACCATAGGATGCCTCTGAGTCACGGGGGTTTGTCGGATAAACTACCTTCTTGAATGAAGGTTGACTCTGATCAGCCTTTCCCTTTCCTTTCACGGCTCTTTTCTTAGCATCCTTACTACTTTCAGCCTCATAACCAAGGCCACTACTCTTCGCAGGAGCATAAAATCTATCAATGATTGGAAGAATAGTCTTTGGCTTGGAGAATCTTTCCACTATCTTCCTTTCCGCCACTAACTTTTCTTCTAATTCATTTATAAGTTTCTCTTTCAGAGTTAATAACTCAGTGGAGCCTTTCAATTCATCTCTTAAGATTTGGACTTCATTTCTGAAGAGAGTCAATCTTCTGATTTCCTCTCTCAATTCTGATTCCAATTTCTTAAACGATTCAATCTCTTTTGTTTGAGATTTGACTACCTTGCGGCACTTGTCAAATCCTTCCACAAGGACTTTATACCGAGTCATCAATTCTGAATCTTCCTCTGAAAAATAGCCTTCATTCGCAATGGATGCAGTCTCGCATTCAGAATCAGAAAGAGGAGTGTGCGAGTTTACCTTCCCTTCATAAGGCATGTCGTAGTTATCCGAATCTGAATTTGCCAGATGAGGTGTTTCATCATTTTCTGATGAGCTTGCCTCAGCTTCAGAGTCTGTAACAGATAGAGGTGCCCTTATGCATAACTGTCCAGGACAGATTTCATCTTGGATTTCCTCTTTTGACTCAGATAGCACAGTTAGCAAGAAGTGTTTCTTTATCGGAGCTTGACCCATCCGAGTCGCTGTCGCTCAGAGTCTTAGACTTCTTTACTAAGAAGCTCTTTTCTTTCTTCTTACTCTTGAAGGATTTCTTCTTCTCCTTCTTTTTGTTTGGACATTCCGTACTTAAATGTCCTGGCTGATTACAACAATAACAAATAATATCAGTCGAAATATGTTTATTCGGTTTAGTTTTATACCTATCGTTGTTGTATTCCTTCTTGTGATGTTCATCATCACACCTTGATCTTCTATGATCTGATGAGGAGGATTGACCTTTCCTTTGCTTCCTTTTATTAAGCAATCTCTTGAACTTCTTGGAGAGTGAAGAGAACTCTCCATCAGACATATCAGAACTTGAGGGGCAAGTATCTGTATATATACTTATATAAGTATATGTAAGCATATTTATATAAGTAGCAAATTTAAACTACATACCATGTTAGAATATTGCTCATTTCAGAAACTTCGATGTCTTTATAACAAAAACGAAAATCATGTTGGATATGATGTGCCTCGCGAACGCGGTGCTTATGAAAAGGTAAGCACATGTGCACGACAGCTGTTGCCGGCATTTATATTATTTCCTTAGATTAATAGCACGATCAATCGTGTACGTTCGAAATAACAACATTTTTAATGCAAAGAAATGAGCTAAAAATAGTTTTGTAGTGCCGCTTATCAAAATAATTGAGGGAGTAAAGTATAGAAATGAAATTTTAACAGTACTAAGTTTAAAGAAAGATCTGCAAATGTGCAAGACGCCGTAATTAACTGTCGTACAAATAAATCTAGATTTCGCAAATTCTTCATAACTGTGAAGAAAGTATTTGCATGCTCTTCAACAATATTTAAGACCGTATGTCTAAAAAGCAGATTCGTCTGCATGAGAAATGTACACATACATAATATTGGCATAAATTTTCAGTTTGAAGAGCACTGTGCATACGGAGTGTGTGTAGTACAGCTGCATGAGAAAGAGTACTTAAAATGAATGTGGTAAGACATACATAGTGATGCATTGAACATAGCAATGAAAGTGTAGAACGCTATAAAATCAGTAGAGCACGTGTAGCAGACACATTTAAACATAGAACAGAGTATATCATATTACTGAGGGTGACATATGTAACATCCCCCAAACTACTAGGCCCCTAGATATTTTTGTCATTACAAAAATAGGATAAGTGACCTAGAGCCCTAGGATGATAATGAAAGAGGTGAAAACACATGGTGTGCACTCAGCCACCATGGACCACCCTAATGAAAAGTGAACTAAAAAGGAGGCTAAAACATCTTATGCACCTCACATAACCATGGATATTTCCCTAGGATGAGTCAAGTACACAAAATAGGCCAAGGAGGCCCCATGAACTTCAAAAGTTAAGAAGGAATACACATTGGTGTGCATTTAGCAATTTTTGATGTCCTAGCCTATGGGGTGACCAAAAGACTCCAAAAAGCCAACATAACCCCACTATGATCCCTATGGCAATCCAATGAGGTAAGTAGGACACTAGGGACCCTTGGGGTCAACCAATTTGGTTAAATTGACCAAAAGTCAACTGTGAGCAATCCTAGGTCAAATCACCATAAATAAGGGCAATTGAACCCCAAATGATCAAATTGGACCCATCGCCATATGGAAACCTCCCTAGGGGGCCTAATGGACCCAAAAGCCCCATCATAGGGCCATCAATTTGGGGAAATTGGGTCAATTACTAAAAAGCCCCAAATTGACCTATTAGTATTAAAAACTTAAATTGAACTTCAATTGACCCATTGTGATCAAATTGATCACCCCTAACACACTTGGGACAGTTAGGGAGTCTAATGGCCCCACATTGGACCCTTGGTGTAAGCCAATTTTGAGGAAATTGGGCAAATTACCACTTTTCCCAAATTACCAATTACACCCTTTAGGTTCTAATTAATCCCAAATTGGCCAAATTAACCTAGCACACCCCTACCTAAACACTAAGGGGAGTGAATGAGACATAAGAAAGCCAAGATGCACATTCAAATTTGGAGAATTAGGGCAAGATCACCAAAATACCCAAATTGCCCCTATAGGCAAATAAGTGCAATCAAGTCCCATTTGACCCCACATGGACTCAATTCCTCTTGGGAGGAGTTCATAGTGCCTAGGGGAGCAATGTGACTCAGTCACATTAAGTGGTGTGAGATTGGATCAAGCCCCAAACACAAAATCCCAATTTTAGCCTAATTGGGTCAAGTGAGCCCCAAACCCAAGCTAAGTGGGCTTAACCCAACTCCATAGCCCAAGAAGGCTGCCCACATGGTGACCAGACCTTGAGCACCTGAAATTTCGAATTTGAAGAGGTAATTACACATGGGATTGAGCTTTAATGGGGGAAGAAGACAAGGGGAGGCAAAAGAGGAGGGAATGGGGGATGGCTGCCAAATGGCACCTCATCTTCATTTCCCAAGCATGCTTTGAGCTGGGGGAATGAATTCCCGTCAGTTTTGGGCAGTGGGGAGGAGATTTTGATTGGCAGCCATGGGCGGCAATGGGGTGGCCGAGAATTTCCTAATGGCAGCTGGCCATATACACCCCCTCCCTCTCTTTTCCCCCTCTCACCACCTTCAGAAATCCTCAAGCAGCCGAGCCCCCCCCCCCCCCCCCCCCCCCCCCCCCCTTCCCTTGGAGATTTCGAGCTCAGCAGCCCCAAAGAGCCATGGATGCCGGAAACGCCGACCGAATCTTCCTCCGCCGCAACACCCGCCGCCAAAGTCGCGCTCAGGCAATGTTCCTTCCCCTCTCCACCTGTGCTAGTCTCCCACTTCTTCCGTTTACAAAATCGCCAAGAGAATGGAGTTTCTCCATTCCTATTTTTCTTTGTTCCGACTGAGAAATCGAGAGATGCCGGAGAGCTCCTTCGGCCAAGCGGCCACCGCCAAATGGAAGCCCTATGTCGGGTGAAGGTGTGGGCTTGGGCGTTTGGCCGGAGGCGGCCTCAGTTGGCCGGAATCAAGCCCGCAAAATGGCCCAGGCGCGTGAAATCTGGGTTGTTGGCTCATCGGGGAAGACTACCTGCCAGCCGTCCGATCTGGTGTTGATGATACTCGCAGGCCAAGTTTTAATTACAATATCATTAGAATGACTTTGTCACACTTAGTGACAGATCTTGTAAGCCAATTTTGAGGCCCTTAGATGCCAAAATTTAAAAATGCTCAGAGACAGATCTTGTAGATCTCTGAGTCTACTTTACATAGGAATTGAGTTAAGGCCATTTGGAGGTGTGTAGGATCCAGGGCACCTATTTTGGTGAGACTTGTCCTAGGCTAGGTCAGAAACTAGATTGCTTATAACTTTTTTGTTAAACCTCACCTCGACCTGAAATTTCTACCATGCATGCATGGTATGATGACACGCCTAGAGTTTAAATTTGAGAATTTTTGGGCATATATCCATTGAGTTATTCTATTTATTAGAAAAAGTAAATATTTGGTATTTATGGAGTTGTATAACTCCAAACACCCCCAAATTTGGGTGCAGAGCTCTTTATATATATCTATATCTCTGGTAGAAATTTGAGGCCATTTGGCCTTGTGCATGTTTGGAATTTCACATGCATGCAAAGTAGTGTATGGAAGAAATGGGGTGCATTTAGCATAAAGGTGGAGTTTGAAGAATATCTCTCAAATGGCTCACTACTTGGCAATGAGATTTTGTCCATGCATGTGATATGACTAAATGCATCACCTTTGGGTAGGTTGGAAATTTTTGGGCTCATAATTCCTAGGTTGTTAAATAGTTCCCCTTTAGGTCACATTTTATTTACATGTGTAATTGTACTTTGTATGTTAAACATTGTGTACAACCTTGCATGTTGATTTCCCTTTGGCTAGGATCATTTATGGAGAAAATGATCAACATGAATATTGTAGCTATTTAGATTACCTTTAATATGCCATTGAGGGTGTTGAGCCATGTGGATGCATAGACTGTTATATCTTCGCCAGGCGAGAGGCGAAGAAAGCATCGTTAGATCGGGCTTAGGCCCTAGTTGTACTTTATGTTTTAATTCCGCGTTCTGATTAACTCTTAATTATGTATAATTATCTCTCATGTTGGACATGTTACTCTATTTTATGTGATTGTTGTGGACTTGTGCTTCAAGTTAATTTTTCCTCTTATGATTTTGGTTGGCCTGGATAATGTTGAATAGCCGGCAGGATCGGCGTGTTGTGGTGGCGACCATGTAGTGAAATGGTACCATCGCAAGACGGCGGTTCTGGGCGGTAAGACCCGGTCATTGAACGCAAAAAAAGGGGTCTTACAACATATTATGTACATAGACGGTGGTTGCAGAGAAACGTACAACATCAAAAGAAAGGTACAGTACAAAGAGCTAAAAATAAACTGAGGCTGTACAGAGTACTATGGCTGAACATCAAACAACGCAAGATGACGGGCAGTGAGCTTATTCCCGTCAATGATATAGCTGTCCATTAGCTCAGCGACAGCCATCATTGTGAACTTATCTGTGAACATCACCTCTCCTGAACCAGTGGATCCCCATCCGTGTTGACGTCGATCTGTATGAAACAATTTAAGATAACAATGAGGCAGATAGCGAGAAGGTATAAACATTGTGTTTACTGAGCATGAGTGATGGGGCGTACAACGGCGTGAAGGAATCCTGGAAGAGAGCCGAACGTGGACCTCAAAGCAGCCGTGTTGGTAGCAAAGCTAAGTCCACTGAGCAATACGGAGAAATAGTAGTACTCACACATTTCCGGCGGCACATCGTGTTTGCATGCAATCTCATCGCGTTGTGCGAGCGTCATCTCTGACAAAGACGACGGAGTTGACATCGAGATTGTTCAGAAAGTACAGAGCCAGCAAACTGGAGGGCGATGCAAACGCCAAGCCCACAGATGAATGTTGACATAAGGCAAAGGAAACAACGGCCACACAATGTTGTTTATGTACAGGAAGCTGAGAACGATGTCCTACGAAATAAGAGACAGAATTAATAATTTAACAGAGAACTGATTTTTATATAGATGACATAAGGTAATAGTAATAACGGAAGCAATGTACTGAGTAGTAGAAGAAACTGTTGATGAGCATAAAGAAATTGAGAGAAATGTAAATGCAGTGGCGGGTCGGCGGCAAAGTTGAGTCGACCTACCAGTATGTAAGTGAATGTATAATAGCATAAAAAATTTTGTAGAAGTTGCATGTCGCCGGAGGTGGTCATACAATTTTTTAACATCAGACAGCTGTTGTATGAGAAATATTATAGGAAAGATCAATTAACGGCACACAACCAGGCGCTGCTAAAACAACTTGTACAACATTTAATCATGTAGTCATACGCACTATGAGGCAAAATTATACTGACGAAAATTATAATACCTGAGGAGTTATTACAGAAGCAATGATCGGCATTTTGAGTTTACGTAAAACTTTACAGCGGAGCGGCGAATTTTGTGCAAATGAACTTGATTAAGTGTGCTGAGACTGTGAAGGTAAGAAGCATGTGAACAAAGCAGAGTAGTAATAATATACATGTAGAAGTACAGAACAATAGAAAGGGGGCAAAGCGAGTGTACCTGTAGTACAACTTTGGAGAGCAGTTCCTTAAATACAACATTCGTAGTGTAAGTGCCATGATATCCACTGAGGGCACCATTTCTCACTAAAAGTTTTGTGTTTGATGCAGCAACTCCTCGCGATAAAGCCACATAAAGTTGTCCATGAGTAAAAATAGGGGAAGGTAAGTAGATGCCAACGTCATTGATTGTCTGACCCTAAGATTTGTTTATGGTTAAAGCAAAGCTCAAACGGATTGGAAATTGCTTGCGAGTTAACTCAAAAGGCATTTTTATATCTTCAACATTCTTGAGCGGCATACGGGAAGGAAAACTGATTTCCCTTTATGTTGTCCCGTAAGTATTTCTGTTTCGATAACATTGTGTGAGAAGTGGCGACAGAGGAGCCGTGATCCGTTGCAAAGACCAATCCGAGGATTTAAATTTCGGAGATGCATGACGGGGGCACCTTTTTTCAAGGATAACTTGTGTGGTGGTAGATTGCCCGGTGATATGCTATTCAGAAACTCTTCTTGGTACAGATTATTTGTATCGTCGTGGACAGAATCAAAAGAGTAGTATGTGACCTCATCGCTTGGAAATAATGCAAGACAGTGCTCATTTAAATACGTAACATCCTCGTTTAATGGTGTGAGCAATGCTCCGTTTGCCCAGTAATTAGGGATGTGCATGTGGTTCGTAATGTCTGAGAAAATGGTGTTGATTAGTAAATTGATTGAACAATCATCATCCCATTGAATAACCATTGAATCAGGCAAACGAATCAGATCATCCTGAAATGTTGGCTCATCACCATTCCCAACGCGAAGCAAAAACTTAGAGAAAGGTTGATCGACTGAAGCGCGCATATTTTCAGTCAGTGACAGTAGTTTGATAGTTGACCATAAAGGTGAGTCAACAATACTGGCAGCGATAATTTGTGATCTTGATCCGTTAAGCACGACAGGTGGAACCTGACGAAAATCTCCTCCCATGATTACGACTTTGCCGCCGAACGGTTTTTTGTTCCGAGAACATCTCGCAATGAACGATCAATGTCCTAGAAAACATGTTTGTGCGACATTGGTGCCTCATCCCATAGAATAGCAGAACATTTGTGTAAAAGTTTTTGTATATCAGATTGCTTCCCAAATTTGCAGAAAGATCCAGCCTTTAAAGGAATTGGAATTTTGAATTTTAAATGTGTTGTAGTTCCACCTGGAAGAAGAGTTGTAGCAATTCCTGATGATGCTGTTGCAAGGACAATATGACCCTCCTGTCGTAAATGTGCAACTATGGCTTTGTACAGAAATGTTTTTCCGGTTCCACCTGGACCATCTATGAAGAAGACAACATTTTCTCGACGGCGAACAGCTTCAGTAATAGTGTGGAAGGCATAACTTTGTGAGGGATTTAAATATAAGATGGAGTTTATATCTGTATCTGAGATAGGTATCGAGAGCTCATCTTCAATTAAGCTACAGCAGGTGCCAATATTTCTAAATAATGCAGACATTTCAGGAATATCAAAATTTGTGATACTTTTGTTATGTTGCTGAAGAATATAATCTATCTCACGAAGAAGCTTATTTATGACATATAATGCACTGATGGGTGTCGACGAAACATAATCTTCAATCATCGCAGTGTAGTTGTCGTCCCATAATTGTCTAACTTCTGTGGGGTTATAGTATAGCAAAATGTTGGTAAATAACGTTCGAAGCGCTGAGGGCATCTGAAATTCTCTGGCCTCGCGCATACAATGATTTATGGGACGACAACATTAACAGCTCAAATGCTCAGGCCGCTAACAACACACCAAACCGATGCTAAGAATTTTGGCTAAAGCAAAACGTCCCAAGGCCCTGGACTTACACTCGGGACAACGTCCACCGACTGCCTCGCCTGGCGACTGTTACCGGACTCATCCGTAGCACAGACATTCTCGTCAGTCAACACCGAAGGGACTAATCTTGTCGGGACACTCTCCACACGTGAATCTCAGTCTCCACGGGATAGCCAGCCGACCACAAAGACCAATCGCGCCTTCGCACAACACTAGGCATCACAAGCCCCATATTCCACACATTATTTCCCCGTCCAAAACCCAACATTCGTTACCACACGAAACTAGAAGGGCATCACAACGACGAGTTCGCCGTAATCGGATTTCTAACAAAACCCCTAATATGCGCATCAATCAACATCACCGAATCGGACCAACGACCGCAAATCCGGCTTCACCCACAATGCCTAATCCGCTAACGGAGCGGATCTCTAGTGCAAATCATGTCGGGGATGGACTCAATCAACCCGATGGTTCCTTTTGAACCAAGGCGACCCGGATCCCTCTCACTCGACGGATCCGGTGCCAAAAATGCAGAAATTAAGGGATGTCATGCACGCATCCTAAAGACCGGGAGGAGAAATGTCGTTACCTTTTGAGATCTCCTCCTAGCCATGAGAAGCTTGCAAACAAACGGTGGAGAAGAAGCGCCTCGATGCCCTCTACGCGCTGTTGGTCTCGGATAGGTGAACGGAGCTCCGAAGCTCCAACAATGGCGGATTCACTTCTTCTTCCTCCTTGCCCCCTTCTCCTTTCTCCAACCTAAGAGAGATAAAGGACTTGAAAGAATGAGGGAATAACCCCTCATCCACGCGCTAAGTCCCCCCAGCGAATTATTTGGGTCGTCCGATCAAGATCTAATTCGATCGGACGCCCAAAAATCGATGTCTTACGGATCTATTACTGAACGCATGGTCGAACGCACGACCGTGCGTTAGAACGCACGATTAAAGACAGAACCACCATTTTGCCGGTCGGAGAGCACGCGCGGTCGGATCGATCGTGCGTTAAGAAAACGCACGATCGTGCGTTAAGAAAATTTGTCATTCTCAACGTTAACTCTCCGCTCCGCAAAACTGGGGTGTTACAGGTTGCAGCTCATTTGGTTAGGCTGAACCCTTTCGAGCTAGATGCTGGGGGTGCCGGTGATCGTCCTTGCGAGCTGTGTGCTGGGGAGACCGTTACACAAACGCTGACCTACGTCCACAGGCGGAGATGGCTCTGTCGCCGGCTCCATTGAAGTGTCGTTTGATCTCATAGTTGTCTGATCTTGCCACTCGTTCCTCCTTTTGTTTCGTCGGTTCCATTTAAAGTTCTATGAGCTATTTTTGTTTAGTATCTATGTTCCAGCCTTCCACGTAATGTTCGTAGATGAAATGTTATTTCTTGCCACATCAGAGAGGAGAAAAAAGAGCAATTTAGATCGATTTCAATTCTAATTCTAGAAAATTATCCTACAGCCAAACAACAACATTGAAATTAAGATTAATTCCAATTCCGACATGTAGAGGTTTATGCGCATCTGAGCCTTGTTCTTATGCTTCCAGTTTGGGAGCCATATCGACTGGAGTTGGCGGGGCTTCCGGTTTGGGAGCCATATCGACTGGAGTTGGCGGGGCTTCCGGTTTGGGAGCCATATCGACTGGAGTTGGCGAGGCTTCCAGTCTGGGAGCCATATCAACTGGAGTGTTGAACCGGCTCTTTGCAGTAGTTCAATATTGTGTATGATAGGAGGGGCTGCCGCGGTTTGGGAAGGATAGCGAGAAAATAGGCTGGCTGCCGTGGTTGTTTGGTAGAACGCAAGAATAAAAACCTAAGTGGAGATCTCTTTTGGTAAGATGTAATCGAACAGATTGTTAAGAGCTTGTTCTTGTATTTACTTTGTACTCCTGCATCAATAAAGACCTTCGACCCGTCCCGTGGGTGTAGGCATTGTTGACGAACCACATAATATCTTGTGTTCTTATGTGTATGCTTGTGCCGCTCATTTTTGTGTCATCTACTTGCAGGAAACAAAAGGTTCTTCCGATGCGCATAAACCTTTACAATTGGTATCAAAGCCAAGTTTGCGAACTTAGGGTGTTTGGTGGCATGAAGGCAAGGTCTTTGACAAAATTCCACAGTGAATTTGTTCGAAGAAAAATGTCAACGAAGGGAGGTAAAACACATGCAGGCAAGTACGAGCTCGAGAAGTTTAATGACAAGAATGATTTTGGGTATTGGCGTACTCAAATACGGGATGTTTTGATTTCCCAAAAGTTACACACGGCTTTGTTGGGGAAATCACGGAAACCGGAGACTATGACAGAGGATGAATGGGAAGAAATTGATTTTGAAGCGTGCGCAATGATTTGTCTATGTTTGGAGAGGGATGTCGTGTTCAGTATTCCTGAGGAGACAACGACTGTCGAGATTTGGCTAAGGCTCGAGTCATAATACATGCCAAAGACTCTAACCAATAGACTTTACATGAAGAAGTCATTATTTAGGATGACCATCGATGAAGGCGCATCAATCAGAGATCACGTTGCAAAGTTCAAACGAGTGATTTCAAATTTGTGGGATGTCGACGTGAACATCGACGATGAAGATCAAGCCCTTACCTTTTTTTTTTGCTGGATTCTTAATAGAATTTTGTTCAAACCATGCTATATGGGAAGGATAGTATTACCATGGATGAAGCTACAAGTGCTCTCTTGTCTAATGAGATTCAGAAGCTAGCGTCAAGTAATGGGAGCAGTGAAAATCAAGCACAAGGGTTGACGGCGAGAGGGAGGCCACGTGAGAAGACATCTTCAAGTAGAGGGAAGTCAAAATCAAAATCCAGAACTCTACTTGAGCATGTTCAGTGCTACAATTGCAAAGGTTACAGACATTTCAAGAAGGATTGTACACATACAAAGAAAGAAGTAAGAGGAAAAGGCAAGAAAGACGTCAAGAAGACCGAAGATGATGAAGCGAGCTATGCTTCAAGTTCTGAAAAAGGAGATGAGTGTTAATAAGTATCGATTCGAGATAACCACATGGATGATCGATGGGTTCTCGATTCTGGTTGTTCGTACAGTATGTGTTCGAAGAGGGAGTGGTTTGCTACCTATCGGTCCATAGATGGAGGTACGGTTTTGATGGGCAATAATCATGCATGCAGGGCTATTGGCATTGGGACGATCAAGATTAAGATGTTCGACGGTGTGGCAAGAATTGTAACCGATGTGAGCCATATTCCCGACCTTAAGAAAAATCTTTTATCTCTTGGCACCTTAGACTCCAATGGTTGCAAATTCATTGGAGATGGCGGAGTCTTGAAAATTGTTCGTGGTTCCTTGGTAGACATGAAAGGAAAATTACATGGAAACTTATATACCTTGTTGGGTGAAATAGCGACTGGTAGTGCGTCAGTGATAGATAGCTTGGATAAATCGGACAAGATGAGGCTTTGGCACATGCGTCTTGGACACATGACAGAGAAAGAGCTAATTCTGTTGGGCAAGCAAGGGCTACTGAAGGACATGGAGAAACCTAGCATGCATTTCTGTGAACATTGTGTATGGCAAACAGTGCATGGTCAAATTCAATACGAGCAGGGCTAAGAGCAGAGGGCTACTTGATTATGTGCATTCTGATGTTTGGGGGGGCGTCAAAGGTAGTTTTGAAGGGTGGATCAATGTATTATGTCTCTTTTGTAGATGATTTTTCCAGGTACACTTGGATATACTTCATGAAGACCAAGGATAAGGTCTTCGAGATATTCAAAATTTGGAAGGCAATGTTTGAAAACAGAACGGGAAGAAAGGTGACGACTTTATGGTCCGATAATGGTACGGAGTATACGTATGGTCCTTTCAAGAAGTTTTGTGATCAGGAAGGCATCGTGAGACATTGGACAGTGCCAGGTACACCTCAGCAGAACGGGCTCACCGAAAGATTGAATCGCACTATCCTTGAAAGGGCAAGATGCATGAGCTCGAATGCGGGGTTGGGAAGAGAGTGGTGGGCTGAATCAGTTGCTACTACCGCTTGATAAATTGATCCCCACACGCGTCACTTGGTGATGAGACTCCTTATGATGTATGTTCAGGTAAATATGCTAATTACAATCATTTAAAAGTTTTTCGGATGCACAGACTACTACCATGTCAAGGAGAACAAGCTCAATGCTATAGTGAAAAAGACAATATTCTTGGGGTATGCGAGGGGTGTGAAGGGATACCGGCTTTGGTGTCTAGTTGAGAACAAGTTCGTTGTTAGCAGAGATGTTAGAGGTGGACGATGGAGCTAGCCCAAATCGAGTCTCAGGTGATAGAGGTCGAGAAATCTGTTGATACTACAGAGGATCATGAGTTAGATTAGGAGAATGTTCAGGGTGATGTTTTGAATGAATAGTGACCTACTCATGTTGAAGAAGGGCGGCTCGAAACCTTGCTCACCTATATGCCAAAGAGAATTGCAAAACCAGTGCACAAGTTTGGGCATGAAGAACCGTTGAAAGACTACGGGCAGATGAACTTGGTTGCATATGCTCTCTCAGTTGAAGATGACGAACCTATCACCTTCAAGCAAGCTGCCAGGAATCCAGATAGGGAGAGATAGTTGGCTACTTTGCAAGGGGAGATGGAGTCTCTCCAAAAGAACCACACGTGGGAGTTAGTCCCTTTGCTCAAGGGCAAACGAGTCATTGGGTTCAAGTGGATCTACAAAAAAAAGGAGGCTTCTTCAGAGTTTGGTGGAGTGCGATACATGGCAAAGTTGGTGGCAAAGGGCTTTGCACAGAAGTAGGGGGTGGACTACAATGAGATTTTCTCGCCCGTAGTCAAGCATACTTCCATCTGAGTGTTGCTAAGCATTGTGGCCCATGTTGATCTCGAGTTGGAGCAACTCGATGTGAAAACCGCATTCCTGCACGGGGATTTGGAGGAGGAGATCTACATGCAATAACCATATGGCTACAAAGTCGTTGGCAAGGAAGATCATTTGTGTCGATTAAAGAAGTCTTTGTACTGGCTAAATCAATCACCAAGGCAGTGATACAGAAGGTTCGATACATTCATGATGGAACAAGGATACACTCGAAGTAAGTATGATTGTTGTGTTTATTTTCAGAAGCTTCGTGTTGGCTCTTTTATCTATCTTCTGCTCTATGTGGATGATACACTTATTGCTTGCAAAAGCATCGTGGAGATAGATAAGTTAAAGTCTCAACTCAGCTCAGAGTTTGAGATGAAAGATATGGGAGCTGCAGGGAAAATCTTGGGGATGGAGATTAGGAGAGAACGGCGGGTGCGAAAATTGTATTTGTCTCAGAAGGGCTATCTTCAGAAGATCATCTCACGTTTTGGCCTGGATAAGTCCAAGCCCGTCTCCACTCTGTTAGCTGGGCACTTCAGGCTTTCAACCTTGTTATCCCCAAATACTGCAGACGATAAAGCTGACATGACGTCGACTCCTTATGCTAATGTGGTTGGCAGCTTGATGTATACCAGGGTTTGTACAAGCACAATTATTGCACAGGAGGTCGGTGTGGTGAGCAGGTTTATGTCTAACCCTGCAAGAAACATTGGGAGGTCGTGAAGTGGATTCTAAAGTACTTGAAGGGAACTTTAAATCTGGGTCTAGTCTATGGTGGAGATATATGCGAAGTCAATGGTTATGTGGATTCAGATTATGCCGGTGACTGTGACAGACAGATGTCCACTACCGGTTATGTATTTCTATTACATGGTGCACCGGTTAGTTGGAGGTCAATGCTACAGGGTACATTTGTGCTTTCGACGACGGAGGCAGAGTGCATGGCAGTGGCAGAGGCAGTGAAAGAAGCCTTATGGCTTTCAGGTCTGATCGTTGATTTGGGTGTTGAACATGATGGGGTTGATCTGCACTGTGACAGTCAGAGTGACATTCACTTGGCGGAGAATCGGGTTCACCACGCTAAAACCAAGCATATTGATGTTCGGTTACATTTCTTGATGGATGTGATCGACGATGGTAACGTTGCTCTTTGGAAGGTCGCCACCAAGGACAGCCCTACTGACATGCTGACGAAGGTAGTTCCAGGGAGCAAGTTCCAACACTGTTTGGACTTGCTCCATATTTCTCGATGTTAAGGAGAAGGTCAGTCGGATAGGGTCGTTGGGACGTCGTTGATGGAGGAGTTGGTCGAACTATGTTGGCTTGGTCCCTTTGGAGAAGGGTACGTAGCTAGGCAGCCGCTTGGACGAGGTGGTGCAGTCAAATTTTGGGTATTCTAATATTCGTCTCAGCTTGACATCTTCAAGTTAAGACGAGGTGGAGATTGTAGAAATTCTGGCACATCTGAGCCCCATTCTCCTGCGTCCGGTTTGGGAGCAATATCGACTGGAGTTGGCGAGGCTTCCGGTTTGGGAGCCATATCGACTGGAGTTGGAGGGGCTTCCGGTCTGGGAGCCATATCAACTGGAGTGTTGAACCGAGTCTTTGCAGCAGTTCAATATTGCGTATGATAAGAGGGGCTGTTGCGGTTCGGGAAGGATAGCGAGAAGATAGGTTGGCGGGTGCGGTCGTTTGGCAGAATGCAAGAAGAAAAACCTAAGTGGAGATCTCTTTTGGTAAGCTGTAATCGAACAGATTGTTAAGAGCTCGTTCTTGTATTTACTTTGTACTCCTGCCTCAATAAAGACTGCCGACCCATCCCGTGGATGTAGGCACTATTGCCGAACCACATAATTTCTTGTTTTCTTGTGTTTGCTTGTGCCGCTCGTTTTTGTGTCATCTACTTGCAGGAAACGAAAAATTCTCCCACTGCACCTAAACCTCTACATGACAGAAATTGAAATTTGTTGAATTCGAATTATGAAATTTCAATTCCTGCGATCTGAACGGACTCTTAAATCTATTGAAATAGTTAGAGCTTAGAGAGAGGGGGAACCAGGTGAGAGGGTGTTTATAACTTTATAGAGTTTTTTAATATTCATTTTTTTCTCTAAAATAACGTGGAAAGTTTTCTCACTTTTTTTTAGACTCTTCGCAAAGGCGGAGCCCATTAGCACGCAAGGGTGGAGCCCGTGAGTAGCTCCCCTCTTGTGCACTCCAAGCTTCCATAGACGGGCAAAGACAATTCATAACCAAGAGCAGTCATGCATGAACATAGACTTGTGAATTACTCGCGCGGACTACGCGTCGGCTCGATACTCTTCGTGCGAACGGACACTGCCCATCCGTGAGTTGTCTTGGGTGCGCACGGGCTACACTCGTGCTCAGCTACTTTTCCATACGACGGGTTACGCCCGACAGCAAACTGGCTACGCCCGCAAGAATAAATCCACTTGCATCCTAAAGAATCGTCTAATATAGTTTGTAAAAGCTGTAAGCGGACTAATTGGTTCCACATGTTTCAGTGTTTCTCTCCAATCTGTTGTAACCTTTTGGGGCTTTGTTTTTTAATTCATCAATCTAACTCTATCCAATGCGGGTTTTGGTAGCCACTTTAGAAATTGATTTGTGGAGAAAAAAGACATGCGTATAAGTTGTTATGGCCTCAAATAGCATTTGGGTGAAATTTAGGCTTCTTTTTGCGCGGTTTATTTGGCCTTATTTGCTCCGGTGAGTTTTGACAAAAACATCATTGTCATAGAATGCGTGTTTTGGCCTGACAAAGGTTATGACAGCCACAAAGAAAATAAACTATTTTTAGCATAAAATGCATGAAATTTCTTATGTGAGGTCGGGCAATCACGAACAACGGTTCGTAACCACCGAGTACTGTATGACGGCACTACGGTGATTATTTGAATTTAAGAAATTTTGTTTAATTAAACCTGTAAATTTTATAAAATTTTAAGGGAAACTGTTCTGTTTCTGATTCGAGAATCAAATTAAGAAGGACACTCGTGAACTGTGAAGCTGTGAGAAAGAATAAATCATGTTTCTTCTTTTGTATTTGATTTGAGAATCGGATCGTACACTCAAAGAAGAACAGAAGATTAATGAAAGGAATCTCCAACCACTGCGCCATGTCGCCAGTAAAGTTACTGCCTTTTTCTTTGATTTCTTTGTCGGGTCTGTAGAAGAGCTCTGCGGCTATGGTGGACCACCTGCATAGTTACACCATAGCTTTTTTGAGAGCTGTGCGGCTATGAGAGGAAGATTACACAACAACCAAAAATACTCTCAGCCAAGCGAAAATTTTCTGTGAGTTGCAAGCATGGGGAGGACCGTGAGGGAAATACAAAATTCTCCTATGTTTTTATTTTTTTACAAAATAAATCATGAAAAATAGATCTACGTAGCAAATTACCAGAAATTTAAAAGCATAGAGATGATGCCTTTTTTTACCAGTAAATCGCCAGCAAATTAACAGTTCTCTTTTGAGAGGAAGAGGAGGGTCTCCCGCAGACTTCTCTCACCACAACAGTTCTTTCACCACAACAGTAAATAACACTTACCAGAACAGTTCTTTCACCAGAACAGTAAATAACACTTACCCGAACAGTAAATAACACTTACCAGAACAGTTCTTTCACCAGAACAGTTCTTTTTTTGAGATCTGTGATGAATCAAAAGGAATTACGATTTACACAAAAAGAAACTAAGCCATTAATCTTCTCTGAAGAGGCAGATTTTGGCTTCCAATCTTGGCCATGTTGCCTGTTCCTCCTGCAGAACATTAACACCAAAATGGAAATTTTTTACTTTTTATTTTTTGATTTGAGAATCATCACAAGCAGTAGAGTCTTCACTGCTGTCTGTTTATAAATCCATAGAACAGTAGAAGCCCTCCTGCCAGCCAAGACTCCTCCGGCGACGACGAACAAACATACTCTAAACAACAACGGAAGGTCAAATCAAACGTTCTCCCTGAATTATTATTTAGTAAAAATCAGTCCCTCTAAACTATTTAAATTTAATATCAGGATCTTCAACAGCTGTTCTTAAATTTTTTTTACTAAACTTAATTTTTTAAGTGTGTCCGGATTGAGTTAAGTTTCTAGTTCCGCCATTTTGAATATGAAATTCGCTGCTCCACGCTTCGCTCATGCACGTAGGTAGCGATTTTAGACTTCTCCTTTCTATATGAAAAACTTGCATTGCTCATGAAAGTTCATCCAAAAGAAGAAAGAGGCGCACGCGGCGAGAGATAGCGAAGTCTTGAGATACGCTTCAACTGCTGCAATCTTATTTTTGGTCTATGCTTGCTCAAAATTTATAATAACATTCTGCTTCACATGAGAGATTATTTGATCTGCTGCTCATATTTACAGAAATAAGTTGATATTTACATGAGAGATTATTTGATATTTATTAATTATTTAATTTTTATTCAAGAAATATAACTTTTTGTGATAGAAATTTGTTTTCAATTAAATATCTCTCTTGCTCATCTTCTATAAATTAATTTACAGATGAATACTCCTAAATTAAATTCCTCCACGCCAGATGCTGCTGCATCTAGCATCTCTTTTGTGATCATTGACAAGACAATACTTAAAAAAACCTGAAAAGCTTGCAAAACAACTAAGAAAGCCGCTGATAGCTCTAAGGCATTTCAAAATTATCTTTATTCCATCTCTGACGGCTCCGAGCCTCGTTGTTGCTATTGCAAGATAACAAAAAAATGCTCAAACGATTGCGAGTTTCGTATCTATTTTCCGATAGAGCAATAAAATGAGTATTTACTATTAAAATCTATGTATAACATAGAAACTGTTATTAACTTAATTGCGTCTGCGGATCATAGCAAAAAAATGATAGTACGAAATAATATCATTTCTGAAGCAGTGCGACGTACGTCCACTCCAAATAATACGATGGCTACTGAGTTATATAATTTACAAGGAGCTACCGATGATGTTGATGCTGAATTAAAAGAACTTTACAAGAAATTTTAAGATGATTTCTTGATTATTGATGTCAAGTATTATATTTTTATTATTAGATATTTATTGTATTTGTGTACTTTTCAGCCTACTATTAAATGAATGGACTCTTAGAAACCTTTTGAATTTCTTCTCAAATTTTACAATTCCTTATGGCATTTTGACAATTTACTTTTATGGTGGCATTTTGACAAGTAACTTTTGATCTAATTACTCAAATCCAGTGAAAAAAGGCTAGTGAAATAAATGAAGGAAATTAAATTATGTTAATACATAATTAAGCTTGTAAAAATCATTATACAGTGGAAGGGGAAATATTTCAAGGAAATAATACATAAGATTATCATTTCTTCACATCATCAAGCCATCAAACAGTTGGAGCGAGACGGAACCCATGCGAGCCAGTGGGGCAAGTGGAGCAAATCAATCTGCACTCGCCCCCTCTGCTCAAGGCGAGTGGCGAGTCCCAGTCCCACCGGATGCTCGCCACCGCGAGTAGGCCAAGAACTGCTTGGACTCGCCCAGGTACTCGCCTGTTTTTTCCAGAAAATTTCTTTTTGGCATGCACTTAGCCTATTCAAACAGTGGAAATTCCTTTTTGACAAAGGTTATGACCGCTACCAAGAAAATAAACTAGTTTTGAGCATAAAATACATGAATTTTTTAGGTGAGGTCGGACGTTCGCGAACGCCGGTTCATGACCACCATGTTCACGACTAACACCACCGCGCCAAACGAAGCCTTCGTTTGCCGCGGCTTATTTGCTCCAGTGAGTTTGATCAAAAACGTCATTATCATAGAATGTATGTTTGGCAAGACAATGTTATGACCGCTACCAAGAAAATAAACTAGTTTTGAGCATAAAATTTATGAATTTTTTTATGTGAGGTCGGGCGTTCACAAACAACGGTTCATGACCACCGCGTTCACGACCGCCACCACCGTGCCAAACAAAGTCTAATTAATCTAATGATATTTCAAATGTTATAAGAAGATCATGTCATTTTGTATAGCTTCATAATAAATATAAGCATTCGTGCACAAATTTCAATTCTCACTCGTGAAAACACTCTCGTTTGTGTCTTAATGAATATTATTACAACAACAAAAACAAAATTGTAATAAAATTTTGATTATTTAACTAAAAGTTTACAACATAATTTAAATAAATAATTTTTTAACTTCAAACAAAATAGGCGTCTCTGATTAGTTTGTGGGTGTAATGACAAACCACCTCTTAAAATTATATTATATATTATAGATTACTAGATTTGATATTATTAAATCTAAAATTAATAAATTCATGATAATTATATATAAGTATAAAATAAAAATATTGTATTTTACATTTTTCTTATTTCTATGAATTAACTCACTAAGGATACATTCACATCACGACAATTTACATCTATGGTACATTCATTTACATCCACTTCAAGGTAGTATACATAAATGTTACTAATAGTTATGTACATTTACATACAAAGTAACTATGTACGTATAATTGAATAAAATAGATAATAAATTTGGGGACTTAGATGCGCGACAAATAGCATGCACTGGTCTCCAAAAATTTAAATTTCATAATATTAATAAAAAAAGTCACCATTTATAGAGACACATTTAGTCAGATCAACAGAAGCTAGATTTGGCAGTGAATTCAAATCTTTCTTGCCAAAAGAAAAGTCCGTGAAGTTTGTTCCTTCGATTGTTCATTCACATCAACTATCACTGGTCTTTTACCTTTCGCAGCTCGTGCCCTATCTGTATGGCAAAAAAATTTAGTTGTCATACATAAATAGTCAATTTACAAAAAAACATCATTGCATTACTTGGTTTCTTGATAGAAGTCTCCAGATAACTTTAAAAGTGCACTAAACACACTTTTAGGTCGCATTGAAGGTCGATCATTTACGACGTTTTTCTCTTTGTAATTGTTGACATAGATTCCCTTCTTAATCATCTCATTATAGTCCATCATATCTTCTAAACTTTACCCACGTCGCTCATCACATTCAATAGACAGTCCTTGACAATCTGATAATTTTCAATACGATGACATAAGTCATAAGTGTATCGCATCATTTGATTTCCATAAAGTGTATTGGAATCACAGTACGTCATTCGATGTAGTAGGATGGTTGAGGTAGATTCCCTTCTTGCACTGCAACTTAAATTGCTTTGGTATATATTTTTATTGAATATTCTACTCACTTCGAATATTGTGCACTCACAACATATTTGCTTAAAAAGTCTTTTGTTTGAAAACTCAAACAAGAGCAATCCACATCACAATTCATTGTATCTACTGTCACAATCCATTGCTTACCAACATCGGTTCAATCGCAATTTTGTATGATGTATACTACCTGATCAGGTCTATACTAGTCTCTTCAACAATTATCAAACAACTGAACTTTTCATAAAAGTCTGCTCAAAGATTGAATATATATTTCTTGTGTAAACCTTATACATTTGCTTGAGTATTAAGCAGATTTTGAATCCAAGTGTGATATTCCCTTGCTTACATTTGAAGTCCTCGCCGTGTTCATACATGCGCTAACCAGAAATCATTTTTTCCATTCCAACAAAACAATCAATGAGTGAACTTGTTGCTTTAATTTTGAGCATCCAAGCAGACCATTATTAGCCGATTCACTTTGTTGGGTGGAAAAAATGCCAATATATATTTTTCCTTGATAAGTGTGGTGGACCAACTCATTCTAATCTTATAAAGATCATGCAGCCATCAATTATCATGCAAGTTACCCTTAGATATCAACTCTCTCCAATATGTCTCAAACTCCATTTCACTATCACACTTTCTCATACAAATATAAAATAAAGATCAAATATATTTATCATGATTGAAACTGCGTGCCTTTGATGGTGTTTCTTCGAAATGTGTTATTGACACAAACAATCCCGAGTGGAACTAAATAATCTCTCAATACATAATGTTATCGTCTGATCTTGATCTATAAAAATGGTGGTTGTCTGTTTACCACCAACAAATCTTAAAAAGGACTCAAAAATCCAACCGAAAGATTCCATTGTCTCCTCCTCTACAAATGCCACGCCAATAAAAATGTTTTGTCAGTGGTGGTTCACCGTCATAAAAGGAACACATACCAAATTGTACTTGTTCAACCTATAGGTGGTGTCAAAAATTATGATATCTCCATAACAGTCATAATCAAATTTTCCATGACTGTCAATCCAAAAGAAGCTACACGGTCTATTCGACTCATCGGTCTGCACATCAAAGCAGGCCATCAAAGAAAAACATGCTGTCATCAAACTGGCGCTCTTTAAATATTTTCAAATTGTCGCTCTTTAAATATTTTCAAACTGCCGTTCTTTAAATATCAAACTGTCGCTCTTTAAATACCCAGTGGATACCCCTCGGGCTGCTTGGGTAGCGGTGGTGGCGGCGGTCGCAGCCAGCAACAGGGAGCGCGACACCAACAATGTCGTGCGGGGGCTCAGGACCGGGGGTATCGCACGATCCTGCGACGAAGGCTATGCATCGCGCATGATCACAGCTGCGGGTGGCTCAATTTCTTTTGTCCGGTCGATCGATTTGTTTCCCCAAATATGCCGGTCCATTTTAAGGGAACCCAACAAAATGGATGCATTCATTTCATGGTTAATATCATTCATTCGAGATCCAACAAATTAAGTAATCTCATCTTTTTTTCTCTATTTTTCATATATAAAAAGAATTTACACCCTCAGATAAGTGAGGGTGCAAAGGCAGACCCAGTAGCACGCAAAGTTGGAGCCTGTGAGTCGCTCCGCTCTTGTGCAGTCCAAGCTTCCACAGACGGGCATAGATTGTTCATGACCAAGAGTAGTCTTGCATGGACATAGACTTGTGAATTACTAGTATGTATTAGCATCTTAGCATGGGCTATTGCTCATCTTGGGTGGGCACGGACTACGCTAGTGCTCAGTTGCTTTTCCATACGACGGGCTACTAAGGCTCTGTTTGGGACAGCTCTGGCGGATGGAAAATCTATTTTCCAACCGCCAGAGCTGTTTTTTAACTGTTTGGTACAGCTCTTTAGCCCAGCTTTTTGAAAAGAGTTTCTTCAAATAAGCTGTTTTAGAGGCTCTTTAAGAAACCAGTCCAACATAGTTTTCTAAAAACAGTTTTTTCTGTTTTTAGCTTTTTTCTCTTTTATTAACTCCACCTCGTTGCATACCACTCCAGTATTTTCGTCCGAGTACGCATTTTCGGTTGGGCACTCGTTTTCGGCCGTGCACTCATTTTTCGCCCGTGCGGCCATTTTTCGCCCGGGCTCTCGTTATTTTCGCCCGCGCGTGCATTTTTCGCCCGGGCAGTCCTTTTTCGCCCGGGCGGCCATTTTTTTGCTCGGGCGCGCATTTTTCGCCCACGCGGCCATTTTTTGCTCGGGCGCGCGTTTTTCGCCCGAGCGGTCATTTTTCGACCGACCGACCGTTTTTCGCCCGGGAGGCCTTTTTTTGCTCGGGCACGCATTTTTCGCCCGAGCTCTTGTTTTTCGCCCGGGCGGCCGTATTTTGCCCGGGCAGCCGTATTTTGCCCGGGCGCGCGTTTTTCGCCCGGGCAGTCGTTTTTTCGCCCGGGTGGACGTTTTTCGCCCGCGCGGCGGTTTTTCTCCCTGGAGGCGGATTTTCGTCCGTGCGCGCATTTTCCCACTTGTGGTCATTTTTCGCCCGTGTGGCTGTTTTTCGCCCTGACGGCCATTTTTTGCCCGGACGCGCGCTTTTCGCACGGGCGCGCTTTTTTCGACCGTGCGGATGTTTTTCGCCCTGGCGGCTATTTTTCGCCCAGATGCGCATTTTTCGCCCGGACGCGGGTTTTTCGCCCGAGCGGCTATTGTTCTCCCGGACGGCCGTTTTTGCCCGGGGTGCGCATTTTTTGCCAGGGCGCGCATTTTTCACCCGGGCGCCCGTGTTATGCCCATGTGGCCATTTTTTGCCCAAGCGACCGTTTTTTCGACCGGTCGGACGTTTTTCACCCAGCCGTCCGTTTTTTGCCCGGGCGGCCATTTTTCGCCAGAGCGACCATATTTTGACCGGACACGCGTGTTTGTTTGGGCGTGAGTTTTCACAACCATTATATTTCAATATTTTTATTTAAAAAGCAGTTTTCAAACAGTTGTTCTACCGAACAACTTAAATGAAAAAGTTATATTCGGTCATCACTTATGCAAAGACTCTCCAAACAGTCTGCAGCTCTCTCATAAGAGTTTTTCTGAAAGCTCTATTCTAAAAGCTCTATTCAATCAGCAGATTTTCCATCTACTAGAGCTGTCCCAAACAGAGCCTAAGCCCGACAGCAAACTGGCTTCGCCCGCAAATTTAATTTAATAGTATATAATAATAGTACAATTTGTCGAAGAATGAATGAACCTGGCGTTGGAATATGAACCTGCAGCCACCAAGAGTTAAAGAATAGCATTAATTAGTAATTGCACCCAAGCGTCATGATGTAATATCAATATCAGTTAAAATTTTTTGCATTTACTCTACGTTATTACCGCCTCCTGTTACATGGCTATATAAGCCAGTGTACTCTCTGTTTCCAATATATCAGTTAATCAAAAGTGCTACCTTTTCCATTTTCTACCGACGTTATTTCCATTTTCCTGCACAAACACAAATGAGTTGAATGGGGGATTCAAACTAACAGTGGTATCAAAGCAATTCCCTTCACATTCTTCATTTTTGTGTCTTGTTGCATCACATTTCTAATGGCCTCATCATCTACCAACAACATCTCATACCCAACTCAAAGTATTCCCCAATTCAATGGTGATTTATATGATCAATGGGCCGTGAAGATGGAAACTCTTCTTGAGTCCCAAAATCTTTGGGAGATTGTGCAAGAGGGGCCACAACCAGAAGCTAAGGAGAAAGGGAAAGAAGGAGAGGAGGCAAGAATACCCAAAGGAGAAAAACAAAAGAACTCTTTGGCACTGCTTCTTATCCAGCAAGCCCTCTCATCGAATGTGTTTCCAAGGATCATGGGAGCAAAAACAGCCCAACTTGCATGGAACACCCTCAAAGAGATATATCAAGGGGATAAGAAGGTAATATCCATCAGAAAAGTAAATATTAAAAAGCAATTTGACTCACTCTCCATGAGAGATGATGAGACAATTTTTGAGTTTATGCCAAAGCTCACTAATCTCACAAACCAACTAAACATTCTTGGGGCACCTGTTCCTGAAAATGAAGTTGTTTTGAAGATTCTGACAAGTCTCCCAAAAAGCTATGAACACATAGCTGCTGCAATTGAAGAGAGTAATGATATTGAAACTCTACCAGTTGCTGTACTAATTGGCAAAATCCAATCACATGAAGAGAGAATGAAAAGACACCTGCCAACTATAAATCATGCACTTCAAACCAAGATGAATTTTGGCAAGCCTCATCCCAAAGGAAGGAGGAACTCAAACCAAAATCAATCATCTGGTTTAAATGAACATTGGAAAACTCCTGTCCATCACAATCCCAATCACCAAAAATCAAACAATGGTAGCAGTGAAGTGTATTGCAATCTGTGCAAGAAGTCTACACACGACACATTAAAATGCTACTACAAGTGCAAAAGATGTAAGAAACCAACTCACTTTGACAAAGATTGTTGGTTTAAAAACAAAGAAGAAGCAAAGTTCACTGAAGCAGAGAAGGAACAAAAGCCACAAAAGACTGAAAAATTGTTCATTTCCTGCTGTGAAGATGAACAGCCTGAAAGCTCATCCAAATGGTATATAGATTCAGGGTGCTCAAACCATATGACTAATAATAAAGAATTGTTTATTCAATTAGATGAAAGTGAGAAGTCAGTTGTATACCTGGGTGATGGAAATCCCAAGTCTATTGAAGGCAAAGGAAGTATCATTGTTAAAGACCCAGAAGGAAGAAGAAAAGTAATCTCTGAGGTTCAATATGTACCTTCCTTGGCTCAAAACCTGCTAAGTGTAGGGCAAATGATCTCAAATGGTTATTCTCTTATATTTAAAGCTGACTCTTGTGAGATTTATGATGAAGCAAGCAAGCAGGTAGCAGTCACCAAGATGTCCACTAACAAGGTGTTCTCCCTTCTGTTGGAAGGAGATCATAATTCTGCCTTAGCATCCATCCAACCCTCTCAAGAGCAGGGAATCTTATGGCATCACCGACTTGGGCACCTCAACTATGAGTCCATGAAGATTCTATTTCAGCAAAAGCTTGGAGCAGGACTGCCTGAGATACAAATCCAGAAGAATACCTGTGACTCCTGCAGGTTGGGAAAATCACACAGACTTCCCTTCCAAGGAGCCACTCACAGGCATTCTAATCCTCTAGAGTTACTTCACTGTGACCTATGGGGACCCTCTCACACTGCCACTGCTGGAGGTAAAAAATACTTTTTCCTAATTGTAGATGACTACTCCAGATATATGTGGATATTTTTACTAGAACAAAAATCAGAAACATTACACTGTTTTATGGAGTTTAAAAGACAGATTGAGAAGCGAATGGAGAGGGATATTAAGAGCATAAGGAGTGATAATGGAGGAGAGTTTGTGTCACATGCCTTCAAGCTTTTCTGTACATCAGAGGGCATCAAGCATGAACTCACTGCTCCAGGAACACCCCAACAGAATGGTGTCGTGGAACGCAGAAATAGAACAATCACAGAGATGTTCAGAACTATGATGTTACACAAGAACATGCCAAAACATTTCTGGGGAGAGGCTGCACACACTGCAGTACATATCTTAAACAGAACCCCAACCAAAGCCAACAATGGAGCTACACCATATGAACTACTTAACAAAAGAAAACCATCCTTAGGTTATTTCAGAACCTTTGGATGTGTGGCTTTTGTACATGTATTCAAAGAGAAGAGAGACAAGATGGATCCAACATCAGTGAAGTGTGTGTTCTTGGGCTATTGTGAAGACAGAAAAGCTTACAGGTTGTATGACCCTCTTTCCAAAAGCATTCTTATCTCCCGTGATGTTGAGTTCCATGAAGCTGATCAGTGGACCTGGGCATCAGACAATTGGGCTCATATCAATCCTCCCAGCATGGTTGAGTCCAATCTGGACACCTTCCAACTGCTAAGGAATTACTCCCTGCCAGATGATCAAGATCAAATTGAAGAAGTACAGCCTGAAGATGAGAACCAGGAAGCAGAACAACCTGCCTCCCCAACATCATCTGGGTCATCATCGCCCGTTCGTCGCACCAAATCTCTTCAGGAACTGTATGACAACACAACTGAGGTATTGTTTCATTCCACTCCCACATTTTATAACACTGCTGTCACAAATATAAACTGGAAGAATGCAATGGATATAGAAATAAAAACAATAGAGAAAAACAACACTTGGATTTTGGTTCCTAGACCAAAAGACAAATCTGTCATTGGTCTAAAGTGGATCTACAAACTCAAACATGATGAAAAAGGGCAAGTAGTAAAACATAAAGCAAGAATAGTTGCTAAGGGATATAGTCAAAGGTTTGGAAGAGACTATGAGGAAACCTTTGCCCCGGTCGCTAGGATGGACACAGTAAGGTTACTCATTGCTATTGCCGCCCAGAACAACTACACCATCCATCAGCTTGATGTTGTTGCTGCTTTCCTCAATGGAGAAATAAGTGAAGAGGTGTATGTTGAACAACCAGAGGGATATGAAGTGAGGGGGAAAGAAGATCACGTCTACAAACTTCTTCGAGCTTTGTATGGACTGAAACAATCACCGCGTGCATGGTTCTCAAATGTATCCACATTCTTCAAAAGTGAAGGTTTCATTCCAAGTAAAATTGAGCCATCTTTATTCATCAAAGAGGAAGATAGCGAGAAAATCATAGTTTGCATCTATGTTGATGATTTACTAGTCACTGGAGGTTCAGAGAAAGGAATACAACAGTTTAAGAAGAGAATGAAAGAGAGATACGCTATGACTGATCTTGGGCATCTAAAACACTTCCTCGGAATGGAAATACAGAGACATACATGTGGTTATTTCCTCTCACAAGAACAATATGCAATGGAACTTCTAAAGAAGTACAAGATGTGGGATTGCAATCCCACTCAAACCCCCATGTGCACCAGCACAAAATTATCAAAATTAAAAGAAGGAGATGAGAAAGCAGATCAAGAAGCCTACCGGAGTTTAATTGGCTCCCTTATTTATTTGACTAACTCCAGACCAGATCTGGAATTTTCTGTGAATTTCTTATCCAGGTTCATGGCGGCACCCACCAAGGAGCATATGGAAGTTGCAAAAAGGATCCTAAGGTACCTGAAAGGAACCATCTCCCATGGGATTCTTTACTCCATGGATCCAAGTGCAACTCTCACAGGCTACAGTGATACCGATTGGGGAGGATCTCTGGATGATCGAAGGAGCACTGAAGGATACATTTTCTTCTATGGAACTAACCCTATTTCATGGAGGTCGCGCAAGCAACAGACGGTTGCCCTTTCCTCAACTGAAGCCGAGTACATGGGAATCGCCTCCGCCGTCTGCGAAGGCCTCTGGATACGGAGAATGTTAGAAGAAATAATCAAAGAAAAGAAGAAGACAATCCTGCTGAAATGCGACAACATTTCTGCAATCGCGCTCGCCAAAAACCCAGTTTTCCACAACCGCAGTAAGCATATAGATATCAAATTTCATTTCATAAGAGAGAAGATCGAGAATGAAGAAGCAAAAATGGAGTATTGCTCGTCGGAAAACCAGATCGCCGACGTCTTTACGAAACCCCTTCATCGCCACCGTTTTGCGAAGCTCCGGAGTAACCTAAAGGTCGTTCCGCCGCCGGTTCAAGGGGGAATGTCGAAGAATGAATGAACCTGGCGTTGGAATATGAACCTGCAGCCACCAAGAGTTAAAGAATAGCATTAATTAGTAATTGCACCCAAGCGTCATGATGTAATATCAATATCAGTTAAAAATTTTTGCATTTACTCTACGTTATTACCGCCTCCTGTTACATGGCTATATAAGCCAGTGTACTCTCTGTTTCCAATATATCAGTTAATCAAAAGTGCTACCTTTTCCATTTTCTACCGTCGTTATTTCCATTTTCCTGCACAAACACAAATGAGTTGAATGGGGGATTCAAACTAACACAATTCTTTTACACCGGAAGAAAGGAAGCTCAATTCAAACAAGGACAGTCGAAGCTGGTCCTTGTGTATTTGATTTGAGAATCGCAAATCAAATACAAATAATGGGAAGACTGAAGGATTTATAAATGGCTTCAAGGAATCTCCAACCACCCATCCAAATCAAATTTGTGGTACATACACTGAAGAAAAACACTCCTAGCTGGCGTTATGCCATTAATATTCTGATTTGCGGTACACTGAAAAAAAAAACAGAATATTAATGGCTTCAAGGAATCTCCAACCTCCCATCCAGTTCCACACGCAGAAGATTAATGGCTCGAAGGAAGAGGAGGGACTGGCGCGCTGGAGAGGCAAGCTTCGGCTTCCAATCTGGCAGTTTTTAAATTCATTGTGGTCCACGTGAATAGAAGATTTACACGAGAATGTAAAATTTTTTTTTTGATTTGAGGATCAGAAGCAAAGACTCTGTTTTCAAATATCAGAATCACGGGCACTGCTAAGCTGGACAGATGCATGTAATGGCTCTTCCCTCCTTCGCATACGGCTCCTCACCTGTTAACTCAAGAATCCTCTCTCTCTATCTCTCTCTTCTCCACCCTACCCATTTTACCTAGCATTATAATTTTAGCTCATAAGGTGTTTGATGAACTGCTAATTCAAGAACAAATGCATGTCTTGATTTGATTAGTGTTGATGAGACTAATGTTAGCTCCATAAAACCCATAAATAAAAACTAAGAATTGCCATTATGATATGCTTGCTTTTAGATTGTGATGATCATATTTCCTTAATTTTTTCATTCTGTTTTGGCTGGGGGATGCTATTAAAGTCTTATTTTCACTTTAATTTCATAGGACTTAAGCTAAATAATGCAACTGAGTATTGCTTCAGTTAATTTTAATTTCCTAAACATGTATATGCTTTTTTCGATTTTACCTCATAAATGATTTTTATTTTATACCGTCGGATCTAATTTCGAATCCCCTTTTTCCACAAAGCCTAGGCGGTGAAACCCTCAAATCCTGTCAAACGTTGCTTGCTCCCATGACTCCCTCATCGCTGCAGCATTTTCGAGCGCTAGGTTTCGTTTTCGAGACTCTTCAAAAAATGGAAAGCAAGTTGTGAGTTCTTAATCCCTTAAATTATTTTTTAATGTGTGCTAACTTTCAATTAATACAAAGAGTTTGAGTATATGATATGTTTGAATGTCATGTTGCCTGCATAATATGATTCGATTTATTTGAAGAGCATCTTTGTGTCATCTCTCTCTTTTACGATGTGTATTGTCATTTTCATATTCTTAAAGGTAGGATTACTCAATGATCAGTATTGGTTTAAAATTTGATGACCAAACATGGGTTTATTCTTAAAGACAGAAATTTATGTGAAGTTTTTGATGCTTAATGATATTACTTCTATAAATGCTTCAGATTGCATTTCCATCACAACAAACACGCACCACTGTCAAAGTTAACACATCACCTTTGTTTAATTTAGTAATTAATTTCTTCTAGGTCAATTTGGACATTAGTCAAGAACTTCAGAAACCAAACTTTCATTGTTGAGGGAGTGTGTTTTAATTTCAATCTAATTTCTCTTTATGTTAGTAGATTGTGAACTACCATGATGTATATTGATTCATCTTTGATAAAACAACATGAATATCCTACAAAGTCCATCTTTGATAAAACAACATGAATATCATATAAAGTTATAATTCATTTAAGATATCACTCCCCTACTACAACACGCGCGGGTAACACACGCCCGCACAGACGCGATGTGCCCGCGCCGCGCGCCCACACACGCAGGTACCACACGCGCCTTGCATGTGTAAGTACCGCACGCGCTGTCTTGATTTCTTTTGACTGTTTGCGCGCTGGGTCAGACTTGGAGCTAAGGTGGTCCGATTCTCCGGACCGGAGTAAAACCGGGCGACCCGCAACAAGGATTAAAATAATACGCAGGCATGTTGTATTTTCGTAAGCACAGAATCTAAACATCACAGCATACTTCTAAATAAGGTGCAATTCATTAAGCCAAAACATGTAATGAATTTGTATGAAGCCAACTATGGTAAGGGACTCACTATTGATTTTTCTTCAACCCAGAGCCATCTTCTTGTCTCGATGGCATGACGTATGTCCTGAATGAGAAATTATCTGTACTGGAAGAGATCGTTTGCAAGTTATTATATGGAATTTCTAAACAAAGAAAAATGAAATTAAAATCCTACGAAACCACATTTTCATTCCTAGCTAGCTTTAAGCCATTAATATTCTGATATTGCTTGAAGGAAGAGGAGGGACTGGCGCGCTTGTGGAGCTGTGGTCCACGTGAGTAGAAGATTTACACGAGAATGGAAATTTTTTTTTTTTTTTTGATTTGAGGATCAGAAGCGGAAGACTCTGTTTTCGGATATCAGATTCACGGGTACTGCTAGGCTGAGAATGGAGATTCACGGGCACTGCTACGCTGAAGGATTTATAAAAGCCTCTTCCCTCCATCGCATACTCCACTCCTCCTGTAGAAGCCCTCGAACCAACCGGCAAAGCACAGTTCCTGCCAGCCAAGCCTCCTCCGGCGCTGATCGCGCCTCTCTGCAGCAGCATACTCTCAACAACGGAAGGTCAAATCACACGCTCTTCCTGAATTATTATTTACTGAAAATCAGTCCCACTATTCTATTAAATTTTGATTTCAGGATCTTCAATGGCTGTTCTTAAATTTGTTTACTTATTCGTGCTGGGTCATGAAGGCTCCTCTTTCTGTCAATACTTCCCATCCATCTTCAACATGAGTAATTTTGAACTATCATAATGATATGAAAACACCATTCACCAATTTCATATGCACATATATCACGTAGTTGTTGGCGACGCAGAAGACTGCTATTTCCCCTACTAATTTTGAGTACATAATGAAGTCTGCGGGTGAGGTTAATTCTTAATTTAGTTGTTATTTGCAATTATTGTACGAATTTTGAGTATCAGATGATGCTTTGACCGCTAATATTGCGTACATAATGATATATTTTTTTTAATAATTTCGAGAAGAGTTAATTTTATTGTATGTTGTGATTCATAGTTTCCTCCTGATAACATTGATGAAATGCTCACAAGTTGTTTGATGAAATGCCACTAAAGATATAATAACCATTTTTTCTCCATATGAATATCACATCAAAATTTAGCTTTAGTACAATACATTATTTCAATCTGTTAAAATTGATTCTGTAGGTGTTTTCTTTAGTTTAAAAATTTTAATTCTCTGTGAAATAGAGACAAGCATGAATTGATCCCACGCAGTTTTTCAAAGGCTAATATTATTCAAGGAAGGCTATTTTCTTGTTCAATTTTTGTATTCTTAATATCATAAAGACTTATGTTGGTTTGTTTCTTGATTTTTCTTTCATAATTTCCCTTTTTTACTCTCGATTATATGACTTTTTGAAGCATTTTTAGTATAGTTCAATCTTTTAAATATACTTTCTAGTTCAATCTATTAAATTTACATTCTCATATATGCTTTGATTTTGTCATTTTTTATGAAAAAGTATCATTTATAATTAATTTATAATTAGTGCCCGGCTTAGGTAAAAATTTTAGTTTCACCACTGCTCCAAGCTATTATGAATGTACTTCCAAAAATCTGGCCAGGGCAGCACTGTTCTTCTTTTTCTTATTTTTTTAGTTCAATTTTGTCCTAAACTTTTTTTTTATCTATTTTTTGTTTAATTTTCTTATTTTCTTTTCAAACAATACATGATCTATTGTGAATGTTTTGAATCCATTTTGATTTCTCGCTGATTATTGCTAATTATTTGTTGGTACTAAATTAAAGTCAACAAATTTTTTCAGTCTAAAATGATTACTAGTTTTGAGCCCCCAAATAAAGTTAACAGTGTCAATATTCAAATTAATTTGTGATTTGCTAAACTTAATTTTGTAAGTGTGTCCGGGTTGAGATAAGTTTCTATTTCGGCCACTTGTTTTGAAGATGAAATTCGCTGCTACGCACTTTGCTCATGCTCGCCTTCCCTTCTTTTCTTTGTTTTCGAGAAAATCACCAATGTCTTAGGCAAAGTTTCCCTTTTCATAGTGAATTAATTACAACAAAGGTGGCGGACGTAGGTAGCGATTTAAGACTTCTCTTTTCTATATGAAAAACTTGCATTACTCAGGAACGTTCATCCAAAAGAAAAAAAAAAGTGCTCACACGGTGAGCGATGGCGAAGTCTTGAGATACTCTTTAACTGCTGCAATCCTATTTTTGGTCTATGCTTGCTCAAAATTTATTATTATATCGTAAATAGAAAAGAATAATTTTGTGATGCTCAGTTTTAGGGTTAAAATGAATTACTTGAAATATATGCATTTTCAAGAATGAATATAACAGTGTGATCATGTGAGTGATTGTAATGGAATTACTGAATGCTAACAGGGAATACTTAGTTAAAATGCTATTAGAAATCCAGTTAATTCACGGTTAAATAGGGACATTTGCTATCCGGCGGGACTAAGTCTTCGTTTGGAAGGGCGGTGGTGGCTTGGAAGGGAGCAACGCCTACGCCCTTCCCGACTAGAGATTAAAATACATACATACGTTAGAAGGGGCGGTTGTACACCTACATACTTTAGAATAATTTTGGATCAAAAATAATTTTGGACTAATGAATATATAATAACATTCTGCATCACATGAGAGATTATTTGGTCTGCTACTCATATTTACAGAAATAACTTGATATTTATTAATTATTTGAAAAAAATGATGTTTAGGTTCTATTACTTCCGTAATTAATTTTTATTCAAGAAATATAACTTTTCACGATAGAACTTTTTTTTTCAATTAAATATCTCTTTTGCTCATCTTCTACAAATTAATTTACAGATGGATGCTTCCAGATTAAATCCCTCTGCGTCAGATGCTGCTGGATCTAGCACCTCTTTTGTGGTCATTGACAAGACAAAACTTAAGGAAGCCCGGAAAGCTTGCAAAACAACTAAGAAAGCCGCTGATAGCTCTAAGGCTTTTCAAAATTATCTTCATTCCATCTCTGACGGCTTCGAGCCTCGTTATTGCTATTGCAAAGATAACAAGAAAAAATGCTCATACGAATGCGAGTTTCGTATCTATTTTCCGATGGAGCAATCAAATGAGTATTTACTATTAAAATTTATGTATAACATAGAAACTGTTATTGGCTTAATTACATCTGCGGATCCCAGCCAAAAAATGATAGTACGAAATAATATCGTTTCTGAAGCAGTGCGACGTGCGTCCACTCCAAATAATACGATGGCTACTGAGTTATATAATTTACACGGAGCTACCGATGATGTTGATGCTGAATTAGAAGAACTTTACAAGAAATTTTAAGATGATTTCTTGATTATTGATGTCAAATATTATATTTTTATTATTAGATGTTTATTGTATTTGTGTACTTTTCAGACTACTATTAAATGAATGGAATCTTTGGAATATTTTGAATTTCTTCTCAAATTTTACTATTACTTATTGCATTTTGACAATTAACTTTTATGGTGGCATTTTGACAAGTAACTTTTGATCCAATTACTCAAATCCAGTCGAAAATGTCTAGTGAAATAAATGAAGGAAATTAAATTATGTTAATACATAATTAAGCTTGTAAAAATCATTATATAGTGGAAGGGGAAATATTTCAAAGAAATAATACATAAGATTATCATTTCTTCATATCTGTAGAATTGAAGTATTGGTTAATTTTAAGCAGAGGCTTTAAGTATTTATGAAACGTCAGCTCTGCAAGAAATATGTCACATATTAGAGTTCCAAAAACTAGAGTTCCAAAAACTCAAATGGAAATATAAAAATTCCTCAAACATATGCTTGAAGACAACACTAAGACAACCTAAAATAACATATTAATCAACAAAAATAATCACGAATATTGTTTGTGCATAAACCAAAACAATACTTAACAACCACCTAAATAATGTGCAATTCAAGAAGGAAGATAAATATAGTAGGGAGAAGTATTACAAATTTACAATCAAGGAAGAAGTGATATAACCGTATAAGCACATGTTGTAACATCCCGATTCGAGCTAGACCCCCTTGTGCGTGTTTTTGGGTCAAGCGAGTTGACTCGGGCTCGGGGTGTAGTGAGGGCCAGGCTTGCACCTGAGCCGGGGAAGTGCACTCGACGAACGCGGCGAGTACCATTTCTATTCCTCGTCTCGATGTTTGCTGTATCGGGATCCGAGCTGTCAGGAGAGTATAATTTGAGCAATAAAACTCGAAGGAGGCGTACCGCCTTGAAGGAATTATAGTGCGTACGTTAGCTCAAATGACACGGTCTGCGAATAGCGTATCTATTCAAGAAGGTGATACGTAGCAAACGATCTCGGGATTCACCTCAGTCAATTTTGTTAGACTCGTGAAACCCATACGAGGCCAACGAAACTGTTCGAGCTCGATTCTGATAAGAATCGGCGAAATTATAACGTGGTTTGCAAATAGCTCATTTACCCAAAAAAATGTGCAATCGAACAAACAACCTCGAAATGGACCCCAGTCAGTTTTGTTGGACTCGTAATGATGATACGAGTCCAACCGAGTCGTCCGTTTGAAATTCCGACGTCGTTCGACGAGTTTTAATGCGGCGTAAAATTAGGCCGTAAGCGCTCCGACAAGCATAAAATGAGCAAACGAACTCGGAATTGATCTCGGATCGTCCCGGCGGATGCGTGTTAGTGAGACGGTCGAAACAAGTATGTTTGGGACAAATTACGAGTTCCCTAGAGCGAGATACGAGCATTTGAATCCATTATTAATAATAGAAATGATAATAATAATAATATAATATTATTATATAATTATGTATTATATATACACACACACGGTAAAGCTTTAGGTTGGAAGATCACCGAGTCTCTCTCTCTTTTTCTCCCTCCCCGATCCAGCCTCCCACTCCGACGAGCTCCCATTTCTCACGGCAAAACCTCCAGCCGGCAACTCCCTTCTCCGGCGCAACTCCTTCACGGCAAGAAAACTTGTTCTCCCTCTTCTCCTTCATCTCTTTCCTTTTGCTTAACCAAACTTGGTCCTGATTATGGAGTTAGGTATGCCCTACCTGATACTCGAATTCCCCCAGGTTTATATGCTAAAATCTCCTAGTTTATTTGCAAAAAAAAAAGGGAAAAGAAATCTCCAGGTCTTATTGCCCTACCTGATACTCGGTTTTCTCTTGGTTCACCTTACTAATTCCTGATTCAGATTTGTTCGGTATTATATGCTTAGCTTGATGCAAATATATTGGGTATTATATGCTAAATTTCTGATTTATTGGGTATTATGTGCCTTAAGAAACCTTGTTTATTTTGTTTAAAAGGAGGGGGGCTGCTGTTGTTTTAAATGGGGCTGCTGTATGTGTAATTCCGTTGTTGGTTATGTGGGGGCTGCTTCTTAAGTTTTGATTTGTTTGGGGAGTTGATGTTTATACCCAAAATTAGGTTGTTGTTGCTTGGGGCTGCCCTGTTCTTTCTGTGAGGGGCTGCTGCTGCTTGTGTTGCTTGGGGTTGCCCTGTTGGTTGGTTTTCTTTTGTCTACATTGGGCTGCTGCTGCTTGTGTTGCTTGGGGCTGCCCTGTTGGTTGGTTTTCTTTTGTCTACATTGGGCTGCTGCTTTGTGAGTTCATTTTTGGGGCTGCTCCTTGCTTGGGTTATGCTAGTCCCGAATGGTGGTATAAATCTCGGCTAAGGGCTGCTATATATACATAGATCTACACCCTTCGTACTTGGGTTCTTTGTTAATTTGGGGCTGATTCTTATGTGTGGGGGCTGCCTCATCCTTGTTGATTTAGGGGCTGCTGTATTATTATTATCTGGGGGCTGTTTTCATACTATCATGTTGGGGGGGGGGGGGGGGGGGGGGGGGCTGCTCTTATAATACCTATTAATTGGGGCTGCTTTCATACCTTATTGTTGGGGGTTGCCTTTGCAATACCTTGAAATGTGGGGGATGTTTCCTTATACTTGTTAATTAGTAATGTTGGCTGATTATATGTGCTATTTTTGTGGATCAGGACCCCTTTATTCAGCCTTGGCCAACTGCCGCCATGCCTCGGAGGAGACCGCCGCGATCGTCGGCCGAAAATCAGGTGACTTCCTCCCCTCTCCCTTGGTGCTAGATCTTTAGATCTAAATATTAGGAGAGACATTGAACTCAAAAGAGTTTGATCCAGTGAGTTTCATGAAGTTTCATAGGAAGAGACCACGCTAGAACTTTCGTTCTAGGGCGCCGTTCGCCATGATATTATCTTCAATCAACTCCACTCTTCAATACGAAGATTTAGAGCTTGATTTCGTGAAGACTGGTGGTATGTTGAGGGTGTATTGGAGTAGAGAAGGTGAAATATTATTTGTATGTGCTGGAGGGAGAAGATGACTGATGCTGTTCATCTGTCTTGAGTTTTGACCAAATATCATAATTTGGGGTGACGCGTCTAGATTGGAGGAGTGTAGCTCCCGGAAACTCAATTTTAGTGACGACATTGGGAAGGTTTATTATCTTATTATTGTGGTATGTTATACACTGTTTGAATTGCAAGCACGAATAGGATTGGTAATTATGTACTGGTTGATGTCGAGATCTTCCTAAACTAGATTTAAAGCGATTACTTGTACGGTTGTTAAAGGATGAAGCAACGAGTAATCCTGCGGGAGCGTATAGAAGGATCACCACACTGTAAGCACACCACTGCACGAGAGTTGTGTCAACTCGGGATGGGTAGCATCGGCTAAGCGTGCAAAATGTGAAAGGTGATAAGACTCCGCTTGGGGGTCCTTGGGTGCTTATGAGCACGGGTGTGCGCGGGTTGGGTGGCTTACACATGTTGATGTATGGCTTGGTGTGGATTATAAGGTATGGTTATATCTTGTGGTGAAATGTTAAGGACCCGGTTGTAGGGGGCCTTGGATGCTAATTAACATTGATTGTTGCCGCGCGAGGCGGAAGGTGGTAAGGCTCGTGGAGCGAGTCCTTGGTGCTCGATAGCACGCATGGTGTGTTCAAACTACGTAGGTGAACATAATTGCACATGGTGGTATAGATCCTCGTGGGAGGATAGGTTGTGGCGGGTCTACGGGCTCGCTAGTCGTGACACCGACAGAAGCCGGCAGTTAGACTCAGACCGGTTGGGTTGGAATGTCTTGGTGTCCATCTACCCAATAGATCCCCTCCGCGTCTTGAAGACCCCGCATGAAGGCGGGTAGTACGAAGGGTCTCCGCTATGAACAAGAGCGTCGAGGCGTACATAGGCCTAGGACCGGTAGTGTTCATACCCTCCTAGTAGTGGCGAAGCCCGTGCCACTGCCACCGTCTGGCCACGACGGGGGGCGCCTGAGTGGTTAGCTACCCTCGAAAAGTGGGAACTACGAGTCTATGTCGACATAGCAAAATGCATGGGTAAGTTCATCATATCATAATCATTGCATTGCATTCATCATTCATAATCATAACATTGCATTGCATCGGGTCCATCATATAAATTAGTATGGACTCTTTTATATGATGGGTTCCGCATTGGAAACCTTAACTTATAAGTTTATATGGGTATTCATATAAGTTAAGGTACGATTTGATGCTGCTTACTCTTGTTTACATACACTGCTTACTTCTGTACTGATACACTGCTAGTATAGATGTACTTTTACATATATGTTGGTACCTTTTGCCGTTACTTGCCTTCTTGATGTACTGTTGATATGTTAACTGCTAGATTAAGAATCTCATCGTATCACCTGCTTGTTATATTACTGTTTATATTGCAGCTTTTCTTCCTTTCCTCTCGCCCGGTGCCTTGGAGTCGCCGGGGGAGCGGATGGGAAGCCACTTAGTCTTTATGACTAACGGTTGTTGCATCCCTCTTTTTAGGAGCACACTTAGTTGGTGTAGCAGCGTTCAACACAGGAGGCCAGCCTGGGCAGGTGTGCAGGGTCGGTGACTACGGTACCTTGGATGTCGTCAGTGGCAGAGGTGAGCGAGTGGTTTGAGATGTAGCCCTCGGGGCATTTAGCTTGTTACTCTGATGTTTTGCATGAGCTTGTGTAGCTTTTGCCTTTCTTTGTACTGTTCTGGACATTATTACTTATTGTGAACCTATTGCTTTAATGTTTTCTTTTATTGATGGGTTGGCGCTGTTCAGTTGGTTTGGCCGGCAGGATAGGCGTCTTGTGGGGGATGCTAGCTCGTGTGCTGGCGCTTCCGTAAGGCGGCTGTCCTGGGCATAAGACTCCCCTCGGCCGTGTTTGGTGTTCCGGGAGGGGGATCTTACAAATTGTATCAGCTTGCAATGATCCTGAGATAAAGAAGTCCATTAAACCACTAGGCCATCCCTGCTAGCTAAATCAGTTTGCGGGCAAACTGATGCAGCGGAAGCAGTGGTGTGCCCATGTGTGATTCACACTAAGTATGTCCATTTTTTCCTATAGAAAGTGCCAACCTAAGTTAAACTCGTACCCTTACGTGCAAATGCTGGCTCACTTCGAGACAGTAATTGGTATTCTCATTCCAACCATTAAAGTTGGTTTGGCATAGGATTGATGTCAACCTAACTAGGATACCGTTTTGGTCTACTTAGCAGAATATGTTGGGACATACCCTAACCTTATACCGATCTCGGGGATGATGTGACCAAGCAATAAGTGACCTTGATTGACTAAGGGAAGAGTTTAACGTGAGTGTAGATGCTAGAGACTCACACCCTGAGATTTCTATCCCAGATATGGAGTAATATTATCATTTTACCCAAAAGTTTAGGGCAATCTCAATGAGATTGGTGCCTGCAGTCCATTATCAGCTTTGTAAGAGACCACCAAGCATGCCTTTTATTTTGTATGTCGATACCTCTCACTTCTATTAGGTAGAAGGTTTCATACGGAGAAGATACGATAAGAATTCGGATCCAGATAAGGCTCACTTTGGGACGAATGTGTTATATTGGTGGCAAAAGAAACTCAGTCGAAGAGATATGGAGGCTTATCTCTTCGTTTATTGGGCTAGTTATGTACCGTCTTGGGTCCCTTGAGGATTTAAATTCTTTGTAATTTTTGACATTGAAAGTTTTGATCCCTGAGAAGTTAGTTCACCTTGAGCAAGGTGGACTGCTAAGGCCATATTTGGGTTGATAGCAATTTTATTAGCGTTATAAGAGAGGAAAGCATTCTAAGGATGATAATTATCTCTATACGGTTCTAAGCTTATGTGGATAAGTAACAAGGAGGGTAGAAAATTAACACTTTGAGGATATGCAGCTATGTTGTGATAACATTATAACTGGGCAGTTAATGAAGTTTTGTGCATGCATTGCGGGTATGGTGATAAACTACCCCTGAGTTTGGAAATTCGTGGTGAGCATTCCCTTAGTGTTGTAATTACTTGGCATTGGGAAATTAATAAGTGTTCGGCGATGGAGTCGACAAGATTAATACGACTTGTTTGATGATCTAAAATCATAAAAGTTTTTATAAAATAAACATGCATGCCATGGATGATTGTTGGCAGGGTTGGTAGGGCGCTTGTAGTGGATTTTATTTTGTTTATCATACGTGAAGTATGCCCTACTTTTGGTAGTCTGCATAACTCGTGTCGAAGGGAAAATCATCCCGAGCCTTGCACCTTGGTTCATGTTAAGTTCAAACATATATAATTGTACCGGGTGATTGGATGTTCTTTGTGCATGCTCTCGTTGCAGTGAGATGCAGCTTCGTCGTCGCCGTAAAAAATTTTAAACTTCTACATCCCGGTTGTTATATGAGTGCGTCGTTGCGGGGATCTATAGGGTAAAAACTCTAAGTCGAGGAAGGTATACCCCTAAGGTTTGTGCCCATACGTGAGAAGAATGTACTATGTGGGCGGCGGAAGAAATTTAGTCCAAAAACGTGCGGGGGCTTGTCCCTTCGTTTATTGGCCTATTTATGTTCCGACTTCGCTTTCCCTTAGATCCTGTTTATTTATATAGTACGTGAACATTGAGGATTAGATTCGTGATAACCTCTCATTACGGGTGTTAGCTTCAAGGGTGTTAAAACACGCCGTGAATTGAACACGTGATTGGAATATTGACGATAAGTGCATTTACTTATTTAGTAAGATATGAATATGTCTCTATACGTACAAGTAGGTGTACGCGTGATTGTATTGTCTCGATAAGGCAGTCCTCTGCAGGCTCTGTACCGAAACCCAACCCTTGGATAAGGTTTATGTTCACGATTTAGGAGCCCTTAAATGAAATGAATTACACCACGAGATAAAAGTAGCACCAATTTTTGAATCCGGTGCAAATCTAAGTAGAACTGGGAGTAGACAAAAGTAACAATTGACTCGAGGTCGAGTGTTATTAGAAGGGAATGATCTGATTATGACCCATGCGAGGTGTAGAGTCTTGGATTCACCCTGCTTTGAACCTCGATAACGATTCATAATATCACCAGAGCCAATTGATAAGTATCATCGGGTGATCGCATGCGGGATTTGGAACCAATTTGGACACATAAAAGCTTCCTGAGCTTAAATCCTGTAGCTGGTAACATCATTTTTTTTTTGGGTAGTTGATGGATTGAAAGGGTATAATATCATGTCAAGTCAAGCGGTAAACATCCATGATGTTTGACCATTGTAATTATCTTGCCATAACTAGATACTGAATTTGGTTGGTGGCTTCTGCATGAATGCCCTTGCCCTTGAGTTATTATAAGGTGATCATAGCGATTGTTGAAACTTAATATCAAGTGGATGCCGTGCTAAGTGAAGAAGATGCGTGTTGTATGAATAATTGCCTACATGTTTTAGTATTTGGAATTTGGCACTCCTTGATGAATGTGTTCATCTTAGGCAAGGGGGATGATCGAACACCAAGTTTTGGTTTGCGGTAAGTTCACTCCCAGAGGGGTGGAGGTGAGTACCTTAAGGGTGAGCAGGTCTTCACTCTAATCGAAGACTATGTAGGGAAGTAAACTGTGATGTAGCGTTGTGGTGTCTCTCAAGGATCAAAGGTCGATTTGACGACCACATGACAAATTTTGGGGGACGCCTTAAAGTTTATCAAGTGGGAACTGTATCGATTTCTGATCAGAGAGGTGTGTTTGCAAGCGTCCGATATAAGATAAAGGATACGGAATTGTAGCACCCGTGGTGCTAAGGCATTGTTACGTGGTCTGTTAAGTGGACAAATTCATACAATTGCATTATAAATACGTGTAGTAGTTGTCTGTATTTTCTTGGTTTCATGAATTGCAGCTGTTTGATGATGATGAGAGTTTTGGCGAATTCCCTTGGTCGTGCTAGAAATTCCTTCTAGAGTATATGCTTTGCATTGCTTACAGGTTTCTTCCAGGTTTTTCCTGGTTTTATCTTTATGCTAGAGATTATGTGCTGGGAGTTTTACGGAATTTCCCTAGTTTTATGCTAAAGTGAATCTCCTGGGTCGTGAAATGTCTGGATTAAAAGTTAGGAGAATTGGGCTGCTGTATACAATTAAAATCTTAAGAGCCGCTATCTATATAAATATATATTATGTTGTATGTATCTAACATTCTGGAGTTATGTATATGTATGATCTTTTCCGGATTAGGGGCTGCTGTTATAATGTTTTAATTTGGGGCTGCGATATAATGTTCCAGTTTGAATTATTTTTGTTTATAACGGCTACGTGTAGTTTCTATTAGCTATGGTTGAAAAAGTGTGAGTCACATTTAATTCGTATGACTGGACAAGACAAGAGCGCTCACACTATCTAGACCCTATGTATAAATGAGCTTGATATTGTTAAGGGTGAATCATCCGTAACTGCATACGGTGAGTATGTTTCAATCCCATCCGGAAGACCCTCGTAACCCAACTTAAATTTCGGGGACGAAATTGTTTCTTCGTTTATTGGATTTGTAACATCCCGATTCGAGCTAGACCCCCTTGTGCGTGTTTTTGGGTCAAGCGAGTTGACTCGGGCTCGGGGTGTAGTGAGGGCCAGGCTTGCACCTGAGCCGGGGAAGTGCACTCGACGAACGCGGCGAGTACCATTTCTATTCCTCGTCTCGATGTTTGCTGTATCGGGATCCGAGCTGTCCGGAGAGTATAATTTGAGCAATAAAACTCGAAGGAGGCGTACCGCCGTGAATGAATTATAGTGTGTACGTTAGCTCAAATGACACGGTCTGCGAATAACGTATCTATTCAAGAAGGTGATACGTAGCAAACGATCTCGGGATTCACCTCAGTCAATTTTGTTAGACTCGTGAAACTCATACGAGGCCAACGAAACTGTTCGCGCTCGATTCTGATAAGAATCGGCGAAATTATAATGTGGTTTGCAAATAGCTCATTTACCCAAAAAAAGTGCAATCGAACAAACAACCTCGAAATGGACCCCAGTCAGTTTTGTTGGACTCGTAATGATGATACGAGTCCAACCGAGTCGTCCGTTTGAAATTCCGACGTCGTTCGACGAGTTTTAATGCGGCGTAAAATTAGGCCGTAAGCGCTCCGACAAGCATAAAATGAGCAAACGAACTCGGAATTGATCTCGGATCGTCCCGGCGGATGCGTGTTAGTGAGACGGTCGAAACGAGTATGTTTGGGACAAATTACGAGTTCCCTAGAGCGAGATATGAGCATTTGAATCCATTATTAATAATAGAAATGATAATAATAATAATATAATATTATTATATAATTATGTATTATATATATACACACACGGTAAAGCTTTAGGTTGGAAGATCACCGAGTCTCTCTCTCTTTTTCTCCCTCCCCGATCCAGCCTCCCACTCCGACGAGCTCCCATTTCTCACGGCAAAACCTCCAGCCGGCAACTCCCTTCTCCAGCGCAACTCCTTCACGGCAAGAAAACTTGTTCGCCCTCTTCTCCTTCATCTCTTTCCTTTTGCTTAACCAAACTTGGTCCTGATTATGGAGTTAGGTATGCCCTACCTGATACTCGAATTCCCCCAGGTTTATATGCTAAAATCTCCTAGTTTATTTGCAAAAAAAAGGGAAAAGAAATCTCCAGGTCTTATTGTCCTACCTGATACTCGGTTTTCTCTTGGTTCACCTTACTAATTCCTGATTCAGATTTGTTCGGTATTATATGCTTAGCTTGATGCAAATATATTGGGTATTATATGCTAAATTTCTGATTTATTGGGTATTATGTGCCTTAAGAAACCTTGTTTATTTTGTTTAAAAGGAGGGGGGCTGCTGTTGTTTTAAATGGGGCTGCTGTATGTGTAATTCCGTTGTTGGTTATGTGGGGGCTGCTTCTTGAGTTTTGATTTGTTTGAGGAGTTGATGTTTATACCCAAAATTAGGTTGTTGTTGCTTGGGGCTGCCCTGTTCTTTCTGTGAGGGGCTGCTGCTGCTTGTGTTGCTTGGGGCTGCCCTGTTGGTTGGTTTTCTTTTGTCTACATTGGGCTGCTGCTGCTTGTGTTGCTTGGGGCTGCCCTGTTGGTTGGTTTTCTTTTGTCTACATTGGGCTGCTGCTTTGTGAGTTCATTTTTGGGGCTGCTCCTTGCTTGGGTTATGCTAGTCCCGAATGGTGGTATAAATCCCGGCTAAGGGCTGCTATATATACATAGATCTACACCCTTCCTACTTGAGTTCTTTGTTAATTTGGGGCTGATTCTTATGTGTGGGGGCTGCCTCATCCTTGTTGATTTAGGGGCTGCTGTATTATTATTATCTGGGGGCTGTTTTCATACTATCATGTTGGGGGGGGGGGGGGGGGGGGGGGGGGCTGCTCTTATAATACCTATTAATTGGGGCTGCTTTCATACCTTATTGTTGGGGGTTGCCTTTGCAATACCTTGAAATGTGGGGATGTTTCCTTATACTTGTTAATTAGTAATGTTGGCTGATTATATGTTTGTTATTTTTGTGGATCAGGACCCCTTTATTCAGCCTTGGCCAACTGCCGCCATGCCTCGGAGGAGACCGCCGCGATCGTCGGCCGGAAATCAGGTGACTTCCTCCCCTCTCCCTTGGTGCTAGATCTTTAGATCTAAATATTAGGAGAGACATTGAACTCAAAAGAGTTTGATCCAGTGAGTTTCATGAAGTTTCGTAGGAAGAGACCACGCTAGAACTTTCGTTCTAGGGCGCCGTTCGCCATGATATTATCTTCAATCAACTCCACTCTTCAATACGAAGATTTAGAGCTTGATTTCGTGAAGACTGGTGGTCTGTTGAGGGTGTATTGGAGTAGAGAAGGTGAAATATTATTTGTATGTGCTGGAGGGAGAAGATGACTGATGCTGTTCATCTGTCTTGAGTTTTGACCAAATATCATAATTTGGGGTGACGCGTCTAGATTGGAGGAGTGTAGCTCCCGGAAACTCAGTTTTAGTGACGACATTGGGAAGGTTTATTATCTTATTATTGTGGTATGTTATACACTGTTTGAATTGCAAGCACGAATAGGATTGGTAATTATGTACTGGTTGATGTCGAGATCTTCCTAAACTAGATTTAAAGCGATTACTTGTACGGTTGTTAAAGGATGAAGCAACAAGTAATCCCGCGGGAGTGTATAGAAGGATCACCACACTGTAAGCACACCACTGCACGAGAGTTGTGTCAACTCGGGATGGGTAGCATCGGCTAAGCGTGCAAAATATGAAAGGTGATAAGACTCCGCTTGGGGGTCCTTGGGTGCTTATGAGCACGGGTGTGCGCGGGTTGGGTGGCTTACACATGGTGATGTATGGCTTGGTGTGGATTATAAGGTATGGTTATATCTTGTGGTGAAATGTTAAGGACCCGGTTGTTGGGGGCCTTGGATGCTAATTAGCATCGATTGTTGCCGCGCGAGGCGGAAGGTGGTAAGGCTCGTGGAGCGAGTCCTTGGTGCTCGATAGCACACATGGTGTGTTCAAACTACGTAGGTGAACATAATTGCACGTGGTTGTATAGATCCTCGTGGGAGGATAGGTTGTGGCGGGTCTACGGGCTCGCTAGTTATGACACCGACAGAAGCCGGCAGTTAGACTCAGACCGGTTGGGTTGGAATGTCTTGGTGTCCATCTACCCAATAGATCCCCTCCGCGTCTTGAAGACCCCGCATGAAGGCGGGTAGTACGCAGGGTCTCCGCTATGAACAAGAGCGTCGAGGTGTACATAGGCCTAGGACCGGTAGTGTTCATACCCTCCTAGTAGTGGCGAAGCCCGTGCCACTGCCACCGTCTGGCCACGACGGGGGGCGCCTGAGTGGTTAGCTACCCTCGAAAAGTGGGAACTACGAGTCTATGTCGACATAGCAAAATGCATGGGTAAGTTCATCATATCATAATCATTGCATTGCATTCATCATATCATAATCATTGCATTGCATTCATCATTCATAATCATAACATTGCATTGCATCGGGTCCATCATATAAATTAGTATGAGCTCTTTTATATGATGGGTTCCGCATTGGAAACCTTAACTTATAAGTTTGTATGGGCATTCATATAAGTTAAGGTACGATTTGATGCTGCTTACTCTTGTTTACATACACTGCTTACTTCTGTACCGATACACTGCTAGTATAGATGTACTTTTACATATATGTTGATACCTTTTGCCGTTACTTGCCTTCTTGATGTACTGTTGATATGTTAACTGCTAGATTAAGAATCTCATCGTATCACCTGCTTGTTATATTACTGTTTATATTGCAACTTTTCTTCCTTTCCTCCCGCCCGGTGCCTTGGAGTCGCCGGGGGAGCGGATGGGAAGCCACTTAGTCTTTATGACTAACGGTTGTTGCATCCCTCTTTTTAGGAGCACACTTTGTAACGACCCAGCTTTGGCGTTCGAGCGGGACCACGTCCACGATCTGTCCTCAGCTGGCATCGCTACCGGGCTGCAGCCCAAGCACCTCAATTGGTGATGAGAAGTGAAAGAACTCCATAGTTAAGCTTGCTCGGGCTGGAGTAGTACTGGGATGGGTGACCTCCTGGGAAGTCCCCGTGGTGCATGCTTGACTATCGAGTTTAGCTCATCAAAAGGGAGGCTGTGGCCACCAACAACCCGCCAGTGGGCGGAGAAGGGTTGGGGTGCTTGGGCTGCAGCCCGGTAGCGATGCCAGCTGAGGACAGATCGTGGACTGGGTCCCGCTCGAACGCCAAAGCTGGGTCGTTACACACTTAGTTGGTGTAGCAACGTTCAACACAGGAGGCCAGCCTGGGCAGGTGTGCAGGGTCGGTGACTACGGTACCTTGGATGTCGTCAGTGGCAGAGGTGAGCGAGTGGTTTGAGATGTAGCCCTCGGGGCATTTAGCTTGTTACTCTGATGTTTTGCAGGAGCTTGTGTAGCTTTTGCCTTTCTTTGTACTGTTCTGGACATTATTACTTATTGTGAACCTATGGCTTTAATGTTTTCTTTTATTGATGGGTTGGCGCTGTTCAGTTGGTTTGGCCGGCAGGATAGGCGTCTTGTGGGGGATGCTAGCTCGTGTGCTGGCGCTTCCGCAAGGCGGCTGTCCTGGGCATAAGACTCCCCTCGGCCGTGTTTGGTGTTCCGGGAGGGAGATCTTACACATGTATAAGGGTGAAGTTTTACAAAAGAGGACAATTTCATATATATGATTTAACAGAAGCAATGGAAGCTTGTTACTATTCCCAATGGTCGCAACCACCACTGTACAACCCCGTATTTATCGAGTCAACTCATCAAGCCATCAAACAGGTGGAGCAAGACGAAACCCGAGCGAGCCAGTGGGGCGAGTGGGGCAAATCAACCTGCACTCGCCCCTTTGCTCTGGGCGAGTGGCGAGTCATAGTCCCACCAAGTGCTCCCCACCCACCAAGCGAGTAGTCCAAGAACTGCCTGGACTCGCCCAAGTACTCGCCTATTTTTTTCAGGAAATCCCTTTTTGGCATGCACTTAGCCTATTCAAACTGTGGGATTCCGGTGTTTGCAGACCAATTTGGGTTGCTTTTAGTGAAACCAAAAGGCGGGATTCAACTATCCGCAGACCGTTTTGAGAAAACTATAACCAAGGGCACCTTTGTAGGAGACCTCCTCTTGACTCTCTCTCCTTAGGCTATTTCTGAGAACTTCAGAACTCTGTTTGTCGTGGCTTCCGACCTGATAGTCTGATTTGTGGCGGGACCTCCTCGCTGCAGCTCGCGGGGTCTATTTCTAATTTTTCACTTTCTTGAGTGAGGTTCTTTGCTCTGAGTGTCTGACCCAATGATTTAACTCAGGAGAAGTAAAAGCAAGCTACACCGATTCGAACTCCTCTCGAACCATGGTTTCCGTGTTCAAAGGTTGCACCGTAGTTTCCGGTTTCAACAACCACCACTAAAAAAATTTAAATTTGAACATATGTAATGTTGTAGTCCCACGTGTAATGTTTTGTGTTCACAAAAAAAGCCAGAATGAGCCTAAATGCATGCAAATGCTGTCCAAAATTGAGATTTGGCGTTCACAAATGACAATTCATAATCATTATGTTCATGACCGTCACACTCACGTCAAATGGATCCTTAGATACTCAAATGTTAATTGAGTAGATGACTTCTTCGATGTTAAGTCAACAAATGGTTATAAGTTTCTCCTTCGATGAGCAATCATTTCTTGAAACTCTTATAAGTGAATAAGAATTTCCAGAAACTATGGAAATCTTAGCGGCTTACTTTAAATAATATATATATTGAAATTGAATAGCTTAGAAATTTAATCTAATGATATTCCAAATGTTATAAGAAGATCATGTCATTTTATATAACTTCATAATAAATATAAGCATCCGTGCACAAATTTCAATTCTCACCCATGAAAACACTCTCGTTTGTGTCTTAATGAATATTATTGCAACAGCAAAAACAAAATTGTAATAAAAATTTGATTATTTAATTAAAAGTTTAAAACATAATTTGAATAAATATTTTTTTTAATTTAAAGCAAAATCCAGCGTTTCCGATTAGTTTGTGGGTGTAATGACAAATCACCTCTTAAAATTATATTATATAGTATAGATTACTAGATTTGATATTATTAATTCTAAAATAAATAAATTCATGATAATTAAATATAAGTATAAATAAAAATATTATATTTTACATTTTACCTATTTATTTGAATTAACTCACTAAGGAACCAATATGTGGTGTCAAAAATTATGATATCTTCATAAGTCATAATCAAGTTTTCCGTGACCGTCAATCCAAAAGAAGCTACATAGACTATTCGACTCATCGGTCTAAACATCAAAGGAAAACATGTTGTCATAAAAACTGTCTCTCTTTAAATATTTTCAACAACCGTGATGCGTGACTATTTTTTATTAATGCTTTTTTTCTCAATGTACATAGTTGTACGCATCTGTCTTAGAATCCCACATTATGTACACCGCTAGCCGTGCAGAAAAAACCCGGTCCGGTCCCAGGGGGCCCAAGGGGTCCCCCTTTTTTCATCAAAGACCGGTCCCGGACCGGGACCGGTAAAATACCAGTCCCGGCCCAGGACCGGTCCGGGGCTAGGCCCGGTCTTTTACTGGTCTTGGGCCAGGACCGGGACCGGTCAAAGACTGGTCCTCATAGTCATGGTTGTATTAAAAAAAATTTATAAGAAATTGACACCATTGCAAATTTGCAGCCAGTTTTCCCAAAAGCTATGAAATATGCCTTTCAACAAAGAATGTGAATCTAATAGATACAGTTGAAGAATTAGTAGCGTAGGAAGTTTCGTCGGAGCAAGTAAAAACTAAAAAACAGGTTAGATGTTCCTCTCCGGCTATTTACGATTCTGCTGGCGACGTCGAAGTAGAGACCACCGGCGGCATTGACTAAGAGGTTCCCGAGCTGAATGTCGACCTCGCGTGAGACCTGGTGACGGCTGATGGAATCGTCCGCGGATAGCGTCTTTAGAGCGGAGAGGGTGCCAGTTAGACGGTTGCGCACCTGGTAGACTATGCCACTATTTCCATGGCCAAGGGAAAAGGATAGGTTTAGGAGATCGCCGACGGTACCAAATTGCGATTGGGTAGGTGGGAGCTTGGTGAAGCGTAGGTGGCAGTCATAGGTATAGGAGTCTTCATTCTCGGACTACAGTCATCACAATTTAGTTCGTACGATACTTATGACTGATTTCCCAGCCATAACTTGGGAGGAGGCGAGGTTATTTATTATTTTAATTTTCAATTTTATAATTTATTAAAAAAAAAAGGCCGGTCTGGGACCGGTTAGGACCGATCCTCCGGTCCCAGCCGGTCCTCCTCAAGATGAGGAAAACCGGTCCCGGACCGGGACTGGTTTGAGTGGGACCGGTCCTGGACTGGTAGGCCAAAAGACCAGTCTTTTAAAAGACCGGCCCCGACCCGGCCTGGCAGTCCCAATGTGCACGGCTATACACCGCCAACTTCTTCCACTAAGAAGTTAAACGCATCAACGGTTCTAATTCATACTCCTGTCATATTCTTGATAAGAGCTGCTTGACCATCAAATATATGGCGATGCAATCTCATTAAATGTGCATCAACTTGTAATGCAAGTGGATGATTGTGTTCTTCGACAAACACGAAGACATCCTAATTCTTCCCCTCTTGATCAGATTAAGTCTATGCACGCCAATAATCTAGTGTGGATATCAAATCTATGAAACTTCATTTGCACATCAGTCGTCGACTTCAAAATCTTATGACATGCTTTCGCATAACAATACGCACCCTCTTCGCGTCGTGTTGCTTTGAATGGAATTCGAAGCTACGTCGAATGGTATTCGAAGCTGCGTCGAATAGAAGTCCAAGCAACTTCGCTTTTTATGCGTGTTTTCTAACCGCTCCTTTACGCATATTTCTTGTCATTATTTACGTTGGAAATATTCAACGTTTCTCTTCCTGATTATGTACATTCCAATTATAACCACTAATATTTACCATGGTTTTAATATTACCGTTTCTCGAGATCTTATTTTTCCGGAGATTTCTGTCTTCTTTTTATATGCTCGTTCTTTCTGAAAATCACATATACGCTCTTGTGCTCTGTTAAAAAAAACGTTCTTCTACGTGCTTCCTTTTCTTTACATTTGCTTCATCAAGTGGTAGTTCGGGTACTCTGTGCTTCTTTGGTGTCCGCGCACATCGGAGCTTTTGGGATCTAGCCGGGTGTTGTACCTTGGAGGAGTGAGCATCGGTTGAAAGCCCTGCCGGAGGGTGGCGCAACTTCTTTAGGGCAGTGATCACGCGCCTTACCCAGGCTCGATTCTAAACTATATTTGATCTCTTTTATTTCTCACCTCCTTCATGCAATTTTACTAATATTGTTGTATATACACATATCTATTGTTCTGTCAAAGTTTTTTAAAACCGAAAAAAATATATTATTTTGTATATTAATATAGGAATAGAAGGAAAATATTCCAACAGTCCTGAATCCAGTTATCGGTCAGACTGCAGTTGGAGCGATGGGATGGGGAGAAAAAAAAGAATGACTGACCAAAGAGGGCTCGACGGCCGAAGAGGAGAAGAGGACTCGTGATCTTTCCCATTCTGATGAAGATCTCTGGCTCAGTTCTAAGCTGGGTACTCAGTTCATACATGTTTATAGATCCATGGATATATTGTTATGAGCCTTATTATGCTGTTATTTATTGTTATTATTATTATTATTATTTTGTTGTTTATTGTATTTAGGTCGTCTTTCTATTTAGTCGCATTCAAATTCTGTCATTGATTTTCTATTTATTTGCATTTTCAAGTCTGTCATTTTATTTCCATTAAGATTCAGTTGAACATCTATTTAAAGGACCGCTTAGGTCTTGTACATGTATAAAAGAATCTAATCCGCTTACTTTTTCTTGTTTGTAAGATATTGGTAGCTCTCTCCTCTAACGAGCAAGCCCACTTAGGCAGCCGCGGTTTCGGCTTCGTAGTATCTCCGTCATCATCCTCGCCTCCGGTCAGCTTTCTGGCAAGCCCATAACAAATTGGTATCAGATCCCTCGGTCATATTCCTCCGACGACATTCATCCGTCGTCTCCCACAGTTGCCGTTGTTTCCGCTACTTCCGCAAGCCCAAGCCGATTCAGAGTCTCCAGCGGGATCATCCCCATTCCCCGACGATCGATCCTATTGTGCCCGTCACAGCCTTCCGCTAGTTCCTCCCCGTTCCACAGGCCGCACGACACTGCTTCTCGACGCCGCAATCTAGTTCTTCCGCACGCTGATTTGATCTTAGTTCTTTCTGCATGCTGCTTCGATCCAGTTCTTTCCACATGATGCTTCGACCCACTTCATATCGCACGCTGCTTCGATCCAGTTCATCTCGACGACGCAATAATCCAGTTTCCCCTGCGATCACCGTGCAAGTCGACGGAAGCCTCCATTCTTTTTCTCGCGCCCAGATGCCTTGGCGCAGCTCTGCAATTTCAGCATATGTCGTGCCTCTCCATCGACCTCCTGCACACATCTGTTCTCCACCATCGACGCCGCTTCTCTGTCGAACCGATCAGCCCCACGCAATACTCACTCAGAAACATTAATTTGGTTACGACGGTATTACCATTCAAAGCCTAGTCCTTCCTATTTCGAGCCGCAACTCCCTGAGATTATTTTTCTTTCCTACCTCACACGATCCACCTTGGGAAATTAATTATTTCCTGGTCAATCAAAAATTTCAAACTCGGGAGCTGATTGGGCTCATTTAATTCAGGAGAGATAATTAATTCCCGGACTCACCGCCTCGAGAATTTTCTTTCTTCTTAACATAGGGAAGCATCGCGGGTCACGTGGCACACCAAATTCGTGCTCGTCCGCTCCGCTAACCCATTCAGACTCAAACCGACCCCTAACTCGCTCAATCTCATCTGCCCAGAACAACATGGGCGATTCGTCGGATCAGCTAAGCCAACTTATGACCATGGTATAGGCCTTCATGGTGCAACAAAATGCCATCGCGGAGCGTCATCTAGAGGCCATTAATGTGCTCTCCAAGCGCCTCGATGATCTCTCCACTGCTCCAGCACACGAGCATGCTTGTAGCAGTCAGGCACTGCCACAACCAACCTCCCTCGCACGCCCTGAGGTTGCTCCCCCACCGTGCTACACTCGGTTGGATTTCTCAACTTACGATGGGAAGACGAACCCCCTTGGTTGGCTCACTAGGTGCGAGCAATTCTTTGGGCACCAACACATTCCGGTCGCGAAGCGGCTTTCCATGGATTCCTGCCATCTTCTCAACTCCGCTCTACTTTGGACCACTCGTCTCCTCATCGATCAGCCATGACTGACGTGGGAAGATTTCAAGCGCTTCTGCAACTTACGCTTCAGCCCTCCCGTCCGCAACAATCTTCTTGGTACCCTCATGACACTGCGTCAGACGAGATCCGCCGATGATTTTCTGGACCAGTTTCAGCTTCTTCTGGGGCATGCCACACTTTCTCCAGAGATCCAGATCGTCATCTTTACCGCCAGACTTCACGACCGCTTGCGACTTGATGTCGAATTTGAATCCCCTCCAGACTTAGTGACTGCTGGCCAGACCGTGTGACCGTCGCCTCTAACTGGAACAGGGGGCCTATTTGCCCACCAACACATGCATTCACCAAGGCCGTCTCGAGGGTCATCCAACCCCACCAGTCCGTAGACTATCTCTGGCTGATATGATGGAACGACGCATGCATGGCTTATATTATAACTGCGATGAGCAATACACCCGCGACCACATGCTCAAACTATTTTTCTATCTACACGTCGAGGACTCTGATGATGAAGGTGTCAAATAAAACAGGCACCATTAATCTCCCTCGAGCTTGAGGTCAAGCTCTTTTTGCAAGACGAGAGAGATGTTATAGGCCTTATTATGATGTTGTTTATTATTATTATGTTGTTTATTGCTTTTATGTCGTCTTCCTATTTAATCACATTCCAAGTTTGTTGTTGATTTTCTATTTATTTGCATTTCCAAGTATGTCGTTTTATTTTCATTAAGAGTCAGTTGTAAGTCTATTTAAATGACCCCTTAGGTGATTGGGATCGATGCTTGAATTCGGGTCACCATTCGGCGGGCCCGCATTCGTGTATTCGCGTAAGAGGAGCTGGTCGGATCAGTGACCCGAGACCGCGAGCGCGCCCGGATCGTTTTGTTACTATTTATATGTATTTTGTTTTTTATTTGGACTTCTATTTAGTGTTTTAGGACACCGGACGTAACGACCAATCATAGCCGGTCACGCCGGGTGCCCAACCTCCCCTCTCGTTATAAATAGGGGCGGATGCTGTCATTTATTTTCATTGTTGAATTTGTGAGTGATTCTATATCCGACAATCCTTCGCGGTGCGACGCCGTGAAATCCATGGTGCCACGCCCCGGTTTTGTTTTCCTAAAATCCCCGTTCTTCCTTGTTAGTTCCCCTGTTTCCGTGAAGCCCCCCCCCCCCCCCCCCCCCCCCCCACACACACTATCCCACGACCCCTCCTTTAACCGCTCGAACCACCCGGTATTTTCCTTCCTCGCGAGAGAAAACTGCAGTCCACCATCCTGTTCATTTTCCCCCTCCTCGATGGAAAGAACGAAACCTCCAGCAGCATTACATCCAAATACCGAGAGCTCCCCTCCAGCCGATTCTTCCTCCTGTCTATTTTGTCGTGGAACCACCGCAACTGCCTAAGCCGCCTCCAAACCGATCGCCAAACCCACTGTGTATCCTCTACCTCTCATCGATCGAGAGTCCTTCCATCCAAATTCCCCACATCACCTAATATCAATCTTGGAGAGCCTCTCCTGCTACCACACACCACCTTCCATTGCCGTCCCAATTGGGGATCTCCAGTCTGCTATCGTTCCAGCCTGGGAAGCCCCCTGGACCCCGTTCCAGCCAGGAGAAGTCCCACTTTGTCCCGTCTCAACCTTGAGATCAGCCTCCCAACTCTATTCCCATCTAGAGCAACCCCTATCGCCAGCCCTAATCCTCCCAGTCGCTCGTCCCCATACCCAGTCCCGCTCGGCTTGGTTTCCAATCACCCCCACCCCCACCCCCTCACCTGAACATCTCCCTGCCGCAAGTCCCAATCCAGGCCATCATTCCTGCAGCCGAGTTCGACCCCCACACAACAGTCATCCACCATCATTTGTCCACCGCAGGATCTCCATTGCTATGTGAGTTTTTATTGTATTGTGTTTATTTATTTCATTATTCAATATTGAAAAACACCACATGTTTGTTTGAAAATTTGACTCATTTGTGTAGTTGCTTTCATTTTTTCTATTATCCTATTAAACTCATTTGTGAAGGTTCGTAGTTGAAAAGCACCTCGTGCGTAATCAAGCATAACATTGCTTGCTCACTTGAAATCCAAAGTTCACATTGCGATTAAGTTTCCGAACTTATATAAATATAACTGCCAAACTCATCCGTGCAGCCATGTAGCAAAGAAGCTTCTCTGTTCTCTCCCATTTTTGGGTATTTGGATTATTTTTAGGTCTCAAAAAATTACAAAAGTACACTACCAAAGATTTTACGATGTTTTAGATCCGATTTTGGCCTTCGTTTTTTCAAATTCTTAATGATTATTGAAGAAAATTACACTTTTTTCGTACGAGTGCTGATTTTGGCAAATAAAATATTGATTGTGTTATGGATTTCGACATTTTAAGTCTACAGACGGACTCAATTTTGACTACAAGGATGATATAAACACTCAAATATTTTTTGAGAATGTGTGTCCTCAAATTTAGTGAAAGATGAGAGCAACATTTTCTGATTGTGCAATTTATCTATAATAATAGTTATCACTCAAGCATTCAGATGACACCATATGAAGCTATGTATGGAAGATGCCATACTCTTTTGTGTTGGTTCGAAGTTGAAGATAAAGCTGTATTGGGACCACAATTAATCAAAGATTCTAATATAGTGATTCAGTTGGTTCGAGACTAACTTTTGATTGCGCACGATAAGCAAAAAAAATATTTCAATTTAAAACACCGGGATGTGATGTTTCAAGTTGGAGAGCATATACTCTTGAAGGTAAAACCGAGACCTGACATCAAAAGATTTGGGAGCAGCGAAAAGCTAAAGCCAAGGTACATTGACTCGTTTAAAATCCTAAAGATCGGTCCAGTTGCATACAAACTTGCATTACCTCCAGTTATGAGTGAAATACATAACGAATTTCATGTATCAATGCTGAGAAGATACATTTACGATCCATCCCACATTATCCTGTTCGATACAAAAAATGTTAAAAGTGCACCCAAATCTATGTTACGAAGCTATCCCAAATTGAATCGTTAACCATAAAGAATAGCAACCGAGGAATAAGACCATATATATGGTAAAAGTGATATGGGAAGGGCGATGTGTAGAGGAAGCTATCTGAACTAGTAGAAGAATTTGAGGAGACTATAATATCATGCACATAATTAACAATAACTAATGTAGATTCTAGACTAATAATCACATTCACAACAAAAAAAAGTTTAAAAGTGAGGTCGAGCTTTAAACTACCAAACAAAGCCGAATCTACGAAAACAGATTCTATGGGTAGACTCATAATTTCAAAAATATTAGAAATCAATATATCATTTGTTGAAATCAAAGTTCGTTAAAAACACAATTTTTGGTGCAATCGATACAAATTTCAAAATTCATAAGAATTGATATTTTATTTGACGAATTAGTCACTTATGGAAAAAGTGCAATTTCGACAATAATCGTTAAGAATTAAAAAAAAAACAGAGGGGGACTCGGATTCAGAACATCAAACTTAAGTTATTTTCATAACTTTCTGAGACCTAAAAATAACCCCAAATACCAGAAAAGGGGAGGGTGCGTGCAGCAGCCACGACACGTGGCACAGACAGGCCACATTTCGCTGATAGATTGCCCAATAATGGGCTAGATGATTTTTTAGACTTACAGAAGTGCTAAAGATCGAAATCAGACGATTTTGGTAGCATTATGGGATTAAGCCTGTAGGTGGAATTAGGTGGATTTATTTTTCTCTAGCAATTGTTACATACAAGTCAAATTTGAATATGCAAACAAATTTTATGTGCAGACCAAAAAAATTATAATTGCTCGACCACGTACATGGTCAGGGCGTTGTGAGCGACGAGTCCAGTGTAGCATGGGTTTCATGCGGGCAAATCCACCCGAGAGCATCTTCACACAGACGAAGCCCATGAAAAAAATACTTATATATAATGCTAGTGTGTGTGTGTGTCCGTGTGTTACTACAATTCCCCGATTTGTAATTATATGAGGGTTTGTTTTGTTTTGTCGAGTCCACACAAGGGCCAATCGTGCGATCTCTTATTATAAAATACGATTGACAACACATGGGGCGATAAAATAATTACGCTATGACCCGACGAACGGATTGAAAGTTATTGCTAAAATAATTACGCCATGATACTTTTGAACATACATGATTTATCCACCGTTAGATCTTAGAGATCAATATATCGTTGGATGCATTTCTTCGAGGCAATCAATATCCATAATAAGAATGCTCATGGTCCGATCAGCCGTTCGGTCTGGTGCCCTGTCAAAGAGAGCCCGTCTTTTGATAAATGATTGGAAAGGCTTACATAAAGGCTCTAATTTGAGTCATAAATCTTCAACTATTTTTTCCAACAGCAATATATGATTTTTTAGTTTTCACAATCATATACTTAAGTAAGCTTTGGAATAATTTCGCTATGATTTGCTCCTGCATGAGTCAACTTTAGGCGAATTGACTTGGCCATGAACAAAGCTTCCCACTCAGAAGTTGTGACTTTACACATCCTGCAACAAAACAATACAAAATTTGACATTAAGGTTAGAGTAATAATGAAATTTTACACACAAAATTTGACTTGGCCATGAACAAAGCTTCCCACTCAGAAGTTGTGAATTTATACCTCCTGCAACAAAACAATACAAAATTTGACATTAAGGTTAGAGTAATAATGAAATTTTACACGAAAAATTAGCAAATCAAATGTACAAATAATATTCATATATCCAAAGGTAGATTTACCATCATGACATCAAGTTAGTAAAACTTTTACATTTTTCTACAATCAGGTGCATTTTTTAGATACCTTCAGAACTAATGAGTCGCCTCCTGAAATTGATTCATAAGCACATGAATATATCACCTCAATATCCTTCCCAAAGCATAAATGATATCTGGATGGGTGTGAGACAGGTAGTTTGATCTACCGACATATAGGCAGTGGCACATCCGAGCATACTATTTTCCTTTAGAAGGTTAATATCATACTTATGTTGAGTATGTGAATATGTGTTGGTCTGACATGGCAACATCAATCCTAAAAAAATTAATTTAACTTACCCAAATCTTTCACCTCAATTTCTCTACGTAAAGATATTTACAACCAACTTATCTCCTAGATTTTGATCAGGTATCTTAACCAACAGCCTTTTGATAAGGAGTCTCAACCAAAGTAGAGTCTTTTGATAAGGAGGATCAACCACCACTAAGAATCTTTTGATGAGAGATTTCAAGAACTCTTTGCAAATCTTGATGAAGAATGTCTGCCGAGAGATAATCAGTTGTTTTACCCTTGAAATTCAGATTCAATCGAGAGAAGAGGTGAATCTATAGAGGATCGTATTCTGTTGAGACCATTATTCTTTTCTTTCAAATGAACAGTCGCCAGACCGATAGAAGAGATCCTTTTAGACTGCTATTATTCTTTGAAACCTCAAGAGAAGAGATGAGAGGTGAAGACGAAGATTGTATCCCTTTTTCACTAAACCCTGCAAGATGAATGTAATCCCTCAAGAGTTTTTCCAAAACTGTTTATTATTTTTTGAAAGGAGTAGATATCCTTTTATATTACATAGGCTTCCATAATAAGTTCATAATTTGATTCCGTAAATCTCACAAATGAATTGAATGATTCTTGAACCTTTGACTTCATATCAGAGAGTCAATAGAGGCAAACGAAAAACTCTGACATCTGCATTCATGCAATGCCAACTCTTAGCTCAATATCGAAGCTTAGATTATAAGCGTATCGATGAACTCTGACATTTTCCATGATTCCACTGCACGTACGTCGACATCAGGAATAAAGCATGTCGACGTAAATTGATAGAAAGCTACTATATATATACATACATATATATACATATATATATATGTATACATATATATATGTATACATATATATATATATGTATACATATATATATGTATACATATATATATATATATGTATACATATATATATGTATACATATATATATATATGTATACATATATATATATATATATGTATACATATATATGTATACATATCTATATCTATATATATATATATCAGAGCTTTGAATGTATTTCATCAAGCATATGTCAATTTTTAGGTTCAACATGGCATACAGAAGTATTATCACTATACAATTTCATAGAAATGCCAACGTTTTTTTCCTTTTGCTTGTTTTATACAAAATACTTTATTTAACACCCAAATCAATAGTCTTTTAAACATAAGCATTATATATAACAACAAAAAAGCACAAGAATAACTTGATATAAAAAATTAAGGTTTTTCCCAACAAACTACACAGCGGAGGAGTCTCTGGGCCACTGACATCGAGATTTTCCCAAATAACTTGATATATTTGTTTACTGCCAAGATATATTGTGATACCGCTTAGGTATCGGACGGCCGGCGAAGGTAACGGAGAGAGAGAGAGAGAGAGAGAGAGAGAGAGAGAGAGAGAGAGAGAGAGAGAGAGAGAGAGAGAGAGAGAGAGAGAGAGAGAGAGAGAGAGAGAGAGAGAGAGAGAGAGAGAGAGAGAGAGAGAGAGAGAGAGAGAGAGACGGGGAGAGAGACGGGGAGAGAGACGGGGAGAGAGATAGAGAGGAAGAAGAAGGGGAGCAGCCCCAAATTACTCAAGTGATCAAAAGATGCTGATTAGGTTTTTAGAGAGACCTCTTATACTATGAGGCCCTTCCCAATACATGACCAAAATACCCATAGCCAGAACTCTAAATTACTAAGCCTACTCATCACCCACGCCCGCGCCATTCCTGCTGTCGCCGATGCTACCGCCTGGCGGTACTCCCATGCTGGCGCCGCTGCTACCGCCCGGCGGTACTCCCATGCTGGCGCCGCTGCTACCGCCCGGCGATACTCTCATGGTGCCGCCCGCCTCGCTCTCGCCTCCCCCGATATTGCCGGTGGTACCGCCCGCTCCGCGGGCTCGCCGCGCATACACCCGCCACGGTGGTTCGTCCTCCTGTAAGTCGGTAACAATGCCGCCGTCTGGGAAATCGGCCTTGTCCTCAAGGCAGTAGTCTGGAAATTGGCGGCGGAAGTCGTTGCGAAGTAGCCACGTGCTTTCGTTCTGGGGCCGGTGGCGCCACGCTACCCGGACTTCCTCAGGGAAGTGCGTCCCGGAGTGAGACGAGCGGTGATCGATGATGGCGGCAGGATATAGGGGTGCGGTGCTGGAATAGTCCAAGTCGGCGGGAATGTGATCCACGGCCGGGTGGTCGCCGATGACTCGCCGCAGTTGTGATATGTGGAAAACGGGATGGATCCGGCTGTCGTCCGGAAGGCGAAGGCGGTAGGCTACCGCCCCAATGCGGCCGACCACCTCAAAGGGGCCGAAAAAACGTGGGGCCAATTTTGTGCACGTCCGGCGAGCAACGGACAATTGCCGGTACGGTTGCAGCTTGATGAATACTTTCTCCCCGATTGCGAGTTGGAGGTCCCGGCGTTTGCGGTTCGCAAAGGATGTCATCTTGGCCTGAGCTCGCCGAAGGTGATGCTTTAAGCTGTCCAAAATAGTGTCACGATCTTGCAAGTGCACCGCGAGGCCGTCCACATTGCACTCGCCGGGTAGATACCGGATGATCGAAGGGGGTGGGCGGCCGTAAACCACGGCGAAGGGAGATGTGTTGGCGGCATAGTGATAAGCCGTGTTGTACGAGTATTCCGCCCATGGGAGCCACTTGGCCCAAGTCCCCGGCCTTTTGCCAATGAAGCACCGTAAGTAGGTTTCAAGGCACCGATTGAGAACTTCCGATTGCCCGTCCGACTGCGGGTGGTAGGCGGTGCTCATGCGAAGATGAGTTCCTTGAAGACGGAATAGAGATGTCCAAAAACTGCTCAAGAACAGGGGGTCGCGGTCGCTCACGATGGAGCGCGGAAACCCGTGAAGGCGCACGATGCCGGAAATAAAACTGTCCGCGACCGTCTTTGCTGTGTATGGATGGAGTAGGGGAAGGAAATGACCATACTTTGAGAGGCGGTCTACCACCACCAAGATACAATCGAACCCGTCCGACCGAGGTAGCCGGGTGATGAAGTCCATGGCGATGTCCTCCCAAATGCGCTCCGGTATTGGAAGGGGTTGTAGGATGGCCAAAACAAGGAAGCCGACAAGCGGCGATATGTCCGGAAGGCGCCGGCGTGGCCGCCGGTCGGGGACGCGTGGAACTCGGCGAGCAACCGAGGAATGCAGGCGGAGGATGCGGAAAGTACCAAGCGGCCGCGGTAGAACAGTCGTCCGCCAATGAGGGAGTAGGGAGGGTGCGCCGCCGGGTCGGTGATGAGGGACGTCCTGATTGCGGACAAGTACAGGTCCTGCTTGACGCCCTCCTGGATGTCCGAACTCTCTTTCCCAAACCGGCCGAGAGATTGCCGTCAACTCGGGCGCGTGCGGTTGGCGAGACAGCGCATCCGCCGCCCGGTTGGTTTTACCGGAACGGAACTCGATCGAAAAGTCGTAGCCCAATAACTTTGCGATCCAAACTTGCTGAGCCGGTGTGGCGATTTTCTGTTGGAGGAGATAACTGAGGCTGTGGTGATCCGTCTGAACCACGAACGACCGACCGAGCAGATATGGGCGCCAGTGCTGTACCGCCAGTACCAAGGCCATCAGTTCATTTTCATAGGCCGAACGGCTGCGAACCGTGGGGGAGAAAGACCGGCTGTAGAAGGCGATTGGTCGTCCGGACTGCATAAGGACCGCGCCGACACCGGTGCCCGACGCGTCGCACTCGACCAAGAAGGGCTGGTGGAAGTCCGGCATAGCCAGTACCGGCCCATGCACGAGGGCCGATTGCAAGGCCGCAAATGCGGCCATGGCCGCCGCCGACCAGATGAAGGGACCCTCCTCCGAAAGCTTGAGCAGTTGGGTGAGGGGGCGGGCTAAAGTCCCATAGCCCTGAATGAACCGGTGGTAGTAGCCGGTCAAGCCCAGGAATCCGCGCACCTCGCGGACCGATGTGGGCGTCGGCCAGTGAAGAACCGCCGCAACCTTGTCGGCCTCCATGGCCACACCGTTGGCCGAGATCGTGTGGCCCAGGTAACTAACCGAAAGGGCGCCGAAAGAACATTTCTTCCGGTTGAGGACGAGGTTGTGGCTGCGAAGGGTGCGGAGGGTGGCCCGGACATGCTGGAGGTGTTCTTGCCAAGTGGGACTATACACCAATATATCATAAAAAAAAACAAGCACATGTTTGCGGAGTACCGGCCGAAAAATGATGTTCATCGTAGCCTGGAAGGTTGCCGGGGCGTTGGTCAAGCCGAACGGCATGACCAAGAACTCGAAATGGCCGTCGTGAGTCCGGAACGCCGTCTTGTGGATGTCCGCCGGCCGTACGCGAATCTGATGATAGCCGGAGCGGAGATACAGCTTAGTAAAGAAGGTGGCGCCATGGAGCTCGTCCAAGAGCTCCTGGATGACCGGGATCGGGTATTTGTCGGCGACGGTGGCCCGGTTGAGTTCCCGATAGTCCACGCAGAAGCGCCAACTACCATCTTTCTTTCGCACAAGGAGGACCGGACTAGAGAAGGGGCTTGCGCTCGGCCGAATGATGCCCCCCAAAAGCATTTCCCGCACGAGGTGTTCGATTTCGTCCTTCTGGATGTGGCCATAACGGTACGGTCGAACTGACACGGCTGAAGTCCCCGGTTGAAGTACAATGACATGGTCTGTGGGGCGGGCCGGGGGTAAGCCGGTCGGGGCCACGAAGAGTTCAGTAAACTCGTCCAAGATGCCGCGGATGTCGTCCGGCAATGGCGGTGGGTCCTCCGGGTCACTTGCCAAGAGCCATAGGCAAGCCGAAAAGTTGACAGCCGAGGTGCGTTGAAGGGCCCGGAATGAAACTGGCGTCCGCAGGAGGGTGGAGTCGCCCGTAAGGCAGCACGACATCGCCCCTTGTTGAAAGTGCATCGTCATCTTTGCCCAGTTTACACGAACGTCGCCCAGCGTTTGCAACCAAGCAACCCCCAAGATGGCGTCAATGCCGCCTAACTCAAAAAATGTAGAAGTCAGCCGTGATGGAACACGAGCCCGCGGACAGCGTGATTGCTTGGCACAAGCCCTGTGTCGGCCGTCGGCGGCCGTCCCCTAAGCAGACCGTGAATTCCGCGGAAGGAAGGTGGGGAAGAGCGAGATCGCGAGCCAGGTGTGCCGAGATAAAGTTGTGGCTCGCGCCACTGTCAATCATGAGAATAACATCACGGTCCCGAATGCGGCCTTGGAGTTTCATCGTGTGCGGACCCGTGATGCCGCCGACCGAGAAACACGGAAGCTCCAGGCAGTGGAATGGCTCGGCCGGGTCAGTGAGGGGTTCGACGTCCTCGGGTAAGTGAGGTGCAAGCTCCTCGGCCAGCGCCTCCGTAGCTGTGTCGTCTCCAAATAGGACATGAAACTCTTTGACCGAGCAAACATGGTTGGGCGAGTACGGTTGACGGCACCGGAAACATAATCCTTTGAGGCGGAGGTCGTTGTACTCGCTATCAGAAAAACGGTGGTGAGTGGGGCGGCCGGGCCGCTGGCCACCTTGTGGGACCTGCCGGGGCACCACGTCACGCGGAGGGGCCGGCCGAGGCGGCGGTTGGGAAGCCGGGGCCGGGGGGCGAATGCCCAGATCCGCCTCGACGGCGCGAGCCAGGTCAATTGCCGCCGAAACAGTGCGGGGATTGTGGGTACGTAGGCGAGAACGAATGGCGGGCCGCAATCCTTGCATGAAAAAACTCAAATAGTGGTCGGGAGGCAGCCCCGGAACGTGGGAGCCCAAGGCCACGAACTCATCAATGTACGTGTCGAGGTCGGAGGACTGGCGTATGCTGCAGAGGCGCTCAATTGCGGAGCCGGAGTAACACGCATCGTAACGCTGAATCATTTCGTGCTTGAGCTCATCCCAGGAAATCAGGGGTTGCACCTGGCGAAGCCACCGTGCCCAGTGCAACGCGGAGCCCGAGAGGCCGACGACCGCCGTGCCCACCTTGTCGGCTTCCGGGGTAAGGTGGAGGTCAAAAAATTGCTCGGCGCGGGCTATCCAGCCCATGGGGTCCACCCCGGTGAAGGACGGCAATTCCAATGCCAGCGGGGGTCGTCCAGCCGCAGGGAGAGGGGCCGCCGGTCGCGGATCGGGCCCTAAGGGCGGCTGGTGAGCGGGGGGTGGAGGTTGCCCGAGGATCGATGTGGAGGACGCGGCGACAGGCGAGGCGATCGTGAACTGGTCCATGCGGGCGAGGATGGAGGCGGTGTTGGTCTGGTTGGTGAGGGCGAGGGTTTGGAGCGTGGCCACGGCGGCCCGGAGGTCGGAGATGTCGGAGTCGAGGGCGTCTGCGCGAGCGCGGAGGTCGTCCGCCTCGTCGGCGGAGTCGGAGTTGAGGCGGGTTGTGACCGGCATGGCATTGAGATTCCGGCGGCTTGGCGACGGGCGGAGCGGCAGGTCGGACCAATGATACCGCTTAGGTATCGGACGGCCGGCGAAGGTAACGGAGAGAGAGAGAGAGAGAGAGAGAGAGAGAGAGAAGAGAGAGAGAGAGAGAGAGAACGAGGAAGAGAGAGAGATAGAGAGGAAGAAGAAGGGGAGCAGCCCCAAATTACTCAAGTGATCAAAAGATGCTGATTAGGTTTTTAGAGAGACCTCTTATACAGTATACTATGAGGCCCTTCCCAATACATGACCAAAATACCCATAGCCAGAACTCTAAATTACTAAGCCTGCTCATCACCCACGCTCGCGCCATTCCTGCTGTCGCCGATGCTACCGCCTGGCGGTACTCCCATGCTGGCGCCGCTGCTACCACTCGGCGGTACTCCCATGCTGGCGCCGCTGCTACCGCCCGGCGATACTCTCATGGTGCCGCCCGCCTCGCTCTCGCCTCCCTCGGTAACGCCGGTGGTACCGCCCGCTCCGCGGGCTCGCCGCGCATACACCCGCCACGGTGGTTCGTCCTCCTGTAAGTCGGTAACATATTGCCTCATATATCGGCCTATATGCTCCAAAATGATATTATGTAAGAAAAAACGAAAACATATCATTTTTGTCCGTGAAACCTTTTTGTCGGCCGACCTGTTGGCCATATCGGACGATATTCACAACAATGAATGCAACATACAATTCTTTCCAAGTATTATTGAGTGAATTCAGGGGGAATTTCAGAAGTCCTTCCAGATCTCCATGAACAAAGGCATCAATCACGTCAGCTGTTGCGACTCTCAACCTTTGTAAGCAGTGAAAACCGTAAATAAAATGAAAACATGGAGTTCATTTCAATACATTCACAAACAAAGGAATGATAACCCGATATCAAGTGGATGAAGGAATATAGTGGAAAGTAAATAATCAACAGTATCGTAAAGGTTTCATTTTGGAGCATTATTGGGCACATTTTAAAGATCTTTGGATCTTTAGTACGCGAGCTGAGACTGGTTAATGGTGAGAAAAGACCAGTCATGTGCTATATTCATAAGGCTATGGATAGAACTAAAGAAGTTAAAACCAAGTCTTTCAATAATAAAAATAGCAAATACAAAGATGTTCTCGAAATAAATGACATAAGATGAGAAAGTTGGCTTTCATCGACATTAACATGCACCGTGACAATTAAATCCTGAATTCTTGTATTCCCACTGTTGCTGAAGATAGAGAAGTGACATGAGATTTATACTAAACGATGCAAAGATTGATTCCAAGCCATGCCAAGCAGGATAAAATTATTGACCAGCTTACTTCATAAAGAAATGTTGGAAGTTTTATTTGCAATGAAGTTTACAATTAAACACAAAAAAGAAGCCCCCATGTAAATTTGTGTTTTAAAAATATGGTTAAAATGTAGTAAAAATGCAAGGTTAAATTCTAAATATTTATTATTTTGATAGTTGAATGGTGGCAATCTTATGGAACTTCAACTCCAAATCTGCGAAGGTTTGCTACAAACGTGTTTACCCTCACTTGCAATGCATAGGAATTGTTTTGCACATTTAAGTAATTAAATGGTATTTAACCCATAAAAATCATCTTTAGTATGCTAATAATGTTGTGAAATCAAGTTGATTGATATATGTGGATATATTGTAGATTTATAGCAAAAAATTAAATATGCTAGCTTACCGGTGCTTCAATGATTTGATTTTTGTAAAGTACAATCGTGCATTGAGACGTCGATATGATACACGTGATCACAACGATCATATTTCACTGACAAATATAAACGATAGAAACGAAAGGTTAATAGTAGAATAGAGGAAGTAAATGATGTTGATCAAGAAGACAAATTGTCTTTCGATGATGAATTTTGACATGGGGTGCAGTTGCTAAGGCCAGTGGAGCGGAAGAGGATATCTATCTGACGCGCTTATTATCTAAAGAAAAAAATGTGATCTTTACAAAGATAGTGGGGAGGATGATGAAGATTTAATTTTGTTTATGAGGACTATCTGATATTACACTGATAAATAGCAAAATAGTTTCATTTTATATGTTCTTTTAAAATTAGTGTTATTGGTCTTCTTCATTTGTATTACATTGTTCAATGTTTAAATTAGTGTTATTATGGTAAAGGTTTTATGGTGTGGATTTTGTGTTTAGTATTATTATCATACTACCTTAGTTTTAAGATGCTTTTTTCTATTTAGGCATTCCCTTCACCTGACGTGCACCTGCGCCATGCTCCATGAGCCCTTTTTCCCTTACTGCATCTTGCGTCATAATAACAGAGGTTTCAGCCTTTCTCTACACCGACCTCCGAGATACGTATATGGAGCAACCTGAAGGATATGTAGCTTAGGGGGAGCCACCGGTCTATCAACTCCATAAGTCTATCTATGATCTTAAATAGAGTCCATTCATAAAGCAGGATGGATCTTCTAAAGCAGGGTACTATTGGTACAAAGTCCATTCATACTCATATGTCCATAGACACTGCAAGTCTATAGACGAACTTAGTTGCTTCAAGATGTATCTCGTTATAGACATCTTGTTAGCAAACTCAAATATCTGACTATAACAAGACCGGACATTAACATTGTTGTGGGAAATATCGGTCAATTTATGCACACCACCAAGTAGTATCACTCATGCACCCATGAAGATACTAGAATATGTCAAGGGATCTCCAGGTAAGAGTGTCTCGAGTAAAAGAAATAGACACCTATGAATTGAAACATATTCATATGCCGGTTACACCAATGATAGAGCAAATACAAAATCAACCTTTGGATATTGCACCTTCCAAGGAGGTAAACTTGTTACATAGCAAAGCAAGAAACAAACAATGATTTCTAGGTCCAATGCTGAAGCAAAATACCGCGACATGACACAAACCACATGCGAACTAAAATGCATGAGGACGCAGATGAACAATCTTGGGAACTAAAATGGCCTCTCTCTACTACTTTTTCTCAGACTCGTACCAAGTAAAATCAAGGTAGCATGTACTAAGGAAATCCAAGTCCTTTATAAATATTACGATAACATTAAATTCACACTTGTTCCAAGCGATAAAGCACTACAAAGAACAAAACCATCCTCACATCATCGTAGAAGGCTAAATTCAGCCCAGTAGGAACCAAAATATTGAATAATAAAAGGTCGGTTGCAATGATAAAACAGAAATACCTAAATGCAATACTATACTTAAGAAATAATTGAAGTTAAATATAGCAGTATTAAAATTTATGTAGTTAGGATGCAGTAACTGTACAAAACAGAGCAACTTAAGCAAAGAAGCAGGTTTATTGGAGTTCAATAAAAAAATGAATAGCTAGTATAAGCAGGTAAAAAAAGACTTACCCATCCAACTCACGAAAACACTGAAAAGTAGATATTAGACCACTGCATACTTCCAGCAGAGTGCTTTCCCCAATCATTCTAGTTAGAAAAATAGCATTTCTTGGATCGGCTTGTAGTGATAGATAGCACTGCAAATAATAAAAAGAGTATTTAAAACCAATAGTATAAATGTAATTAGATTAGGGTGTGTTAGGACTGAGGATCAAAACTATACATTCTATGTATTAGATATAGTCATGCATCTATGAACATACATGGAATGATGACCCGCCTTAGGACTGAGCCAGAGATCTCCATCCCGATGGGTAAGATCTACACAAAATGGAAATAAATATCCGAGAATTTTGTTAAGAACCTAACCTAGTATATGCAATACATAGAATACAATGGTCTTTGGGGTAGTCAAGTCTGAAAAAGGAGCAGCCCCTGCCTAAACATCTAAGATGGAAAATCTCTTGTGGTCTGTTCGGCGCGCAGGCAATGACTTTCTGGAATTGGCTTTGGCCAACAGTAAAGCCAATTCTTGATTTGTTTTGGTTCAACAAATTTTTTGATCCCCTGCATATCACACAATGAGATGTTTATCTGCTAGCAATGTTGATGACATATATGTCGCACTGACTCAGATGACTGATTTACACAATCATGATTTACTCAGGGCGATGGATATACTGTGTCATGATAGTGTCAAACGCGACATATTCATGAGGCTACCCGAAGACTTGAAGGGCACATGGCTGCGAATGCAGTTTGATCGCTAGATTGACGTCTTTTCATATAATATCAGTATTTTTATTTATGGACAATGGTTATGCAGTAGAACTTATTTATAATTTTGAACTTCAATTTATTATTGGTACTTTAATTTGCTACTTCAATTTTAAAAAAATTCAATTCTAAAAATTTTCAATTCCAAAAAGTCATTTCCTTTGCGCAGCCGAACAACTTTTAGATATCAATTCCAATTCTGTTCACTGAATACCATCCTACATCCGAACAACAGAATTGGTTTTCTGCATAAAGCCAATTCCTGCAGATATTGGTTTTCTGACCAAAGCCAATTCCAGAAAGCCACCTGCACGCCGAACGGACCCTCGGTGAAATGAGGTACACGAATGAGCAGAACACCACATAAAAATTTAAGAAATATTTGTTATGGGCCTACTCGGAGCGGTGGTCGGAGTAGTGGTCGGAGTCGGAGATGACGGTGGTGAAGGAAACTATGGAGCCCGTTACCGCGGCTGCCTATGCGGGGTTGCTCGTTGGAGGAGAGAGACACCAATAACCTCACTCAATAGAAGGGAAATTAGATTACTTCTTACTTACCTCATACACTCATACATATGCCTTTATATAGGCTTTAGAACACATAAAAGACAACAATAATGATACTTAATACTAGTTAGCAATGATGAACTAGGCCTGGGGCTCGAGGCCTATAGCTCCTATTAACTAGATAAGGGAGTAATGATGACACCCCCTAACATATAATGATGACATCCCATAACATCACACCGGTCTTGAAAACGAGCTCGACCTCAAGCTCGAGGGAGGCCCATGATGGTGAACAGTTCATCTGATGCCTTCCTCGTCAGAATCCTCGACGTGCAGGTAGAAAAGTTTTTTGCACCTGTGTCCGCGATTGTACTGCTCGTCGCAGTTATAACACAGTCCATGAGCGCGACGTTCCAACATCTCGGCCCGAGATAATCGACGGACCGGTGGGGTTGGAGGACCCTCGAGACGGCCCTGCAGAATGTTGTTGTTGGGGAGCAGGTATGCCTCTTGTGTCAGCTGGAGGCGACGGTCGCAGAGCCTGGCCAGACTCATAGCAGTCACCAAATCTGGAGGGGCCTCAAATTCGACATCTAGTCGTAGGCGGTTGCGGAGTCCAACGGTGAAAATGGCGATTTGCATTTCCGGTGAAAATGGCGATGTTATGGGATGTCATCGAGCGGATGACGAGGAAGGATGTCGTCGAGCGGAGGGCGCTGGGGAAAAGTGACGACGTATGCGGTCTGCAGGTTTATGAAGATGAATGAAAAAAAATCACGGCAATGCGATTGGACTGCGGAAGACTTCCCGGACGGTGATCAAACGTCGTTGGGCGTCGATACAATCAACGACGCAGGCGGAGCATGCGGAAAGCAGGTTCCGGTGTCGACGCAGCTGCTGCTTTGGTCGTCGGCAGGGCGAGTCGAAGCAGAAGGGGGCTGGATCGTCTGTTGGAGAGAAGTGGCGCGTCTCAAACTTGGATGGGGCTGTGAATCACAGCAGAGGAGATGTTGGTGTGCGCCGGCAGAAGAGGACCGAGAGCTCTGATACCAAAGTTGTTATAGGCCTACTCGGAGCGGTGACCGGAGTAGTGGTCGGAGCCGGAGATGACGGTGGTGGAGGATACTATGGAGCCCGTTACTGCGGCTGCCTATGCGGGGTTGCTCGTTGGAGGAGAGAGCCACCAATAATCTCACTCAATAGAAGGGAAATTAGATTACTTCTTACTTACCTCGTACACTCATAAATATGCCTTTATATAGGCTTTACAACACATAAAAGACAACAACAATAATGATACCTAATACTAGTTAGCAATGATGAACTAGGCCCGGGGCTCGAGGCATATAGCTCCTATTAACTAGATAAGGGAGTAATGATGACACCCCCTAACATATAATGATGACATCCCATAACAAAATCTTACTAGGCATAAGTAAAATTTAATCCATAAATATCAAAGGAGTCTTTTCAGAGCATGTGGGGGACAGTTGTTAGAAACTCAACAACTAAGTGAGCTCTGGGTGAGAGTAGCTATGAGATGGGGAAACTCAAGATAATACTCGAAGGCTACATCAATAAAACAATAAGACCGCGAGGTACAACTTATAATGAGATGGGAAAAATCAAAGGGGATAATACCTCAGTTATTGTGTATTGGGTAGAGTCAGGCCTCTTGTCACACGGTGTGTAATTCAAGAACAAACCAAGCAAGATTTGATGGGCATGTAGCATCTTGAATGCAACAAGACAACCTAATGAGGGCATGGAGTGTCTTTCGGGTGGGGAATATCAAACATAAAACATCTTATATAAGATTACTAAGATGACATATTTCTTAGTGAAAGGAGGTGTAAGACTGAATCTTACATCAAAATTGGTGGAAAAATTATCGGGCTTTGATAATAGTTCATACCCAAATATTAGATACACTTTTTAAAAGTAAGTGATGGAATTTTATAATTAGGTGAGTTGTGGATGAGATTTGTTTTGGATCAGGTGACCTCTTGTGAGGTGCTCATAGGTCATAAAAATGATAAAATTGGGAGGCTCAACTTGATATAGGCTAGGATGGACCAAAGCGAGAATTACCTCAGATATTATGGATCGAGTCATTACAAATGGTATCATAATCTAATCTCTCGCAATAATGTGGGGTGAACCAAAAAGAAGTTGGTGGGCCTGTAACATTCTGATTTTTATTAGAGCAATCCAATTAAGAAGGGGACTGTCTTTGGAGATCCCAACAAGATGGTAGACGTTGGTCGGCAGTGCGCGGAAACATTGCGCACCCCTGAATGTCTATTTTATTACCACACCTATATTTCAGGCCCATCAAGTTATTTACATTTGCCCTTTGTGCGCTTGAGAACGGCACTATATAAGTCTATGTATGACCTATTATTGTTTATCTTGGTAGTGAGATCATTTTATGGTGAGCCCCGAGGACTGAAATTACTCGCCTTGTTAAAGCCCAAGCCTATTTGTAAAAAGTTTAATGGAAAGGTGTCCATTATACATTCTTTTCTCCTTATTTTAACTCCACATCATCAAATGTAAATTCTTTCTCCTCGTTTACTATATATAAAGCAGGGAGTTCCTATGTAATGACTAGATTCTTTGGAATAAAATTTATTATATTTCAAACTCTCACTTAGAGCAAGCCAATATTTTTCATTGCTCTCTTTCAAACTCTCTTCGGGTGTAATTTTTCCCGGCCTTGCACGAACCAATGCGGTTTCGTGTGATTCTCTAAGCCTTACACGAGAGATAACGAGCTCTTCCGAACTTGTTTCTTCCACGACCTCTTTTGCGAGCTCTTACATCAAACCCACCGACTGAAAATAGTAGGATTCATCACTCCAGTCTCTCTAATCTCTTCTGCATGCGGTCTCATCTGCTTGCGAGCTCTTCTGCAGTTTCCTAGACTTAGCGTGTTACTACAAGAGATTTATTAAGGACTTCTCAAAGATAGCATTGTCAATGACGTCACTTACCAGGAAAGGAAAAGTTTTCAACTGGGCAGTGGAATGCGAGTTTGCATTTGACGAACTGAAGACCAGGTTGACGAATGCACCAATACTGTTGCCTTCAGGTGTAAAGCGCTTTCAGATCTATAGCGGTGCTTCAGGTTAAGGTCTGAGTTGTATTCTCATGCAGCATAGGAAGGTCATAACCTTCAAATCGAGACACTTAAAGGATAACGAGAAGAATTACCTTGTACACGATTTCGAATTAACAACAGTTATTCATGCACTGAAAATTTGAAGACACTACCTCTGTGAAGTTCGCAGTGAGGTCTTTACAAATCATAAGAGCCTTAAGTATAACTTTGATTAGTAAGAACTCAATATGAGATAACATAGATGGATAGAGCTCCTGTCAGATTATGATGTGGATATCAATACCACCCAGGAAAAACAAATGTGGTAGCAGATGCTCCCTGTAGAAGGAGTTCATGTTATTCCCTCATCACTAAGCAAGAGGATTTGGTGCGAGCTCTGGAGAGACTGTAGATCAGTGTGATACTGCGTAACAATATGAGTTCTGCAAGTTTATGTTGGATATCAAGTGTGATATAAAGGATAGAATCAGACATGCCTTACCTATAGATTCAAATATTGCAAAAATTCGGGAGTTGACTCAGTCAGGACAAAAACAGGACTTTACTATTCAGGAGGGTTTACTACTACATAAAGGGAGAGTGTGCATTCCAGATGTCAGCCACCCTAATCAAATTCTCTTACAATAACAACTTTCAAGTAAGTATTGAGATGACGTCTTTTGAGTCTCTTTATGACAGGCAAAGTCGAACACTCATATGTTGGGCTAAAAGTGAAGAGAGAATTATCCAATAAAGAATCATGGATTGACAAAACCACAACTCGAGCTAAACTCATTCAAGAGCGCATGAAGATAGCTCAAGACGATAGACCAAGTATTACGATCAGCGACACAGAACTGTTAAATTCAATGTTGGAGACTATGTTTATCTAAAGGTAAGGCTAACATGTATATGCGTTAGGTGCATATAAAGCGAACGAAGAAATTAGTTAGGTGCGTATACATGTAACCTTTAAATCATGACTATTACAAATGCTTAAGAATTCATAATACATGTAGCCTGTAATTACGTAGAAAATTTTAGTTTAGTTAATGTAATTCAATGTACATTAAGAGCATGAAAAGCAACATCTTAACAAACGAGCATAATCTGTCAAAGATGTTAAATGCAATCAGGCTAAATGAAAATGGTTAAATCATGTAAGAAGCCACATGTTAGTGGCCTCAATTGGACGATATAATGTGAATATTGTACCAATCGGTACATCAATTCAGGAGAGGGCATGATGGGTATTTCCATCATGATTGATGGAGGCACACCATCATACTTGTATGACCAGCAATCCGTATGAGCCTCAAATGTGGGGTCGACGACCCACATTTCCAGACCAGAAAACAGTCAGATGCGAGTACGTGTTCCCCTCAAGGGACACTTCAGTTCAGGGCACCTTCGGGTAGCCATCCGAAGTCCATAATCAGGATGTGCTCAGTAAGCCACAAAACCTAAAATAAATCAAAAGAACGTGAATTGAATCAGTATGTACGAATTGACCCCGTCTTCGGAAATTTCTTTTCAAGTGTCACAGGTCGGGAGATCCGCTTTAGGATAAGCTCTCAAAGATTTCTACGTTTCGTTTATCTTTCTTTTCAACTTGCATTTCATTTCAGTCGATGTTACAGTATGTACGAACTTCATGTATTAGATTTATCTAACATTTTAGTATTTCAGACATTGCTTAAAGTTTCAGTGTTTCAGACTTATGATTATTTTCCATCTAGTTGGCTTTGTGAATTTAAGAAATTGAGATACTTTTTTTATCCTCAGCTTCAAACTTTTGCTTCTGTCGTAAGTTTTTAAATATTGCTTCCATTTATTGATGTCATGTACCAATTTTAATATTGTTTCTTAGATTACTTTTTATCACGAGTACCGATCTCACTTATGACCGTGGCTAAACTAGGTAGAGATGTTGCAAGGACAGTTTTTTTTTACTCTCTCTCAAACTCTCTTCCAGTGTAATTTTTCCTGGCCACGCACGAACTATGGGGTTTCATGTGATTCCCCGGCCTTACACAAGAGATAACGAGCTCTTCCGAACAAGTTGTTTCTTCCGCGACCTCTTCTGCAAGCTCTTACATCGAGCTCACTAACAAATATAAATAGAGGAAGCAGGAAAAATAGCGTTAACGCAGTCAATAACTTCGAAAGACCCATAAATAGAGGACTTTCGCTCTGTTTTAATAGGTTGAATATATCACTAATGATCATATCTGAGAGAGAGTTTGTCCCAGAGGTTCAAAGGAGTTCCAATACTCCCTCACATAATTCAATAAATTTTTTGAAGGATCATTTGAATCAAAGCTTTAACTCAACGAAGATCGAGCGCACAAACGATGAAGATTTTGAGCGCCTCTTCAACAACGCCTTCAGAAATCTTTATTCGAGAGTTTTTTATATTTATCTTTTTGTATTCTCTTCTTTTATCTTTATTTAACTTTTTTCGTGTGTGAATTCGCTTCGTGTGTGGAGACAAAATCAAGGTGTAGTTTAGTGCAAATTAATTCCCACAATGAGTTTTACCATTCAGAAGTGCAATAGGAAGATGAAGATCATATCCAAAGTCTAGTAGGAGACAAAGATTGGTAGAATTGGAGCCAGATGAACATGTGCTCGAGGTGCCCCTGTATATTTACAATGATAGAATATGAGAAGAGAGATCATTGACCAATGAGTAATCTGGGTCTGAGGCTGATGAGTAGGAGTATGGGATACAACAAGAGTGAGAGGAATAATAAGTAGAGGAATGTCACCCACATAAATATCTTCTCTTACCTTGCTAAGATCACATATATCATCATTGCTCTCCCACTGACAAATAATATGAGATGGATTAGGAAAGTAGGACTCCCCTTCGCGGAAGGTAACATCTATGGTACAAAAAAGTATGACGTATAGGAGGATGATAACATCGGTACCCCTTCGTGGTAAAGTATCCATAAAATAGACACCCAAAAATATGTGGAGGAAGATGCGACATATGAACCACGCAATGAGTGGAGAGCCAAGCTATCAGAGTAGCAACCCACATGACTCTAGACGAAAGGAGATTGATAAGGTGTGCAACAGTCAACATGGTATCACGTCAGTAAGGCTTTAGCAAGTGCATGGTGGTGAGAAGGCACCTGATAATCTCAAAGAGAGGCTTGTTTTTCCGTTCGGTAAGATCATTTTGAGTGGAGGTGTGCACATATCTAGTCTAATGAATGATACCATGATTACTGAGGTAGGACCCGAAAACCCCATTGTCATCATATTTCCCTCATTATCATTATGGAGTACGCGAATAGTGTCATTGAATTGATTCGCTACCATCTTGTGAGACACTTGAAAACACTAAGGGCCCGTTCGTTTGTACAAAATTGGAATTTGATATTGGAATTCTATATTGGGATTCGATATTCAGAATTTGAATTGGTCTAATTCGAATTCCAGCGTTCGCCTAATAAACAATATTGGTGAATATTGTGGAATTGATCAAATCTTTTGTTCGTTTGTTAAATAAAATTCAATCTAAGAATTGAAAAATATTACGAAGAAACAAATATTTTTTACATATATAATAAAAAATGCGTCCGCTGAAAAAAAATACGCGCTCGTGCATAAAACGCGATCCCAGACAAAAAACACGCGCTCCGGCGCAAAAATGTGCCCGGGCGAAAAACTCGCGCCTGGGCGCAAAACGCACACCCCGACGGCAATACGCGCGTCCGGGCTAAAAATACGCGCCATGGCCAAATACGCGCGCCCGGGCGAAATACGCGCCCCCAGGCGACAAAACCCCCGCTCGGGCGAAAAATGGGCGCCCGGGAGAAAAATGCGCGCCCGGGAGAAAAACACGCGCCCGGGAGACAAAACGCGCGCCCGGGCGAAAAACGGGGGCCCGGGAGACAAAATGAACACCCGGGCGAAAAAACGCTCGCTCGGGCGAAAAACGGCGCCCCGGCGAAAAACGGGCGCCCGGGAAAAAACCGGGCGCCCGGGAAAAAAACTGCGCGACCGGGGGAAAACTGCGTGACCGGGCAAAAAACGCCCACCCAGGCGAAAAACGCCCGCCCGGGTGAAAAACGCCCGCCCAAACGAAGGGACCATAATAAATTTTAGTCTTCCTTTTTAGAAGATAGACCCATGTGGTGCGAAAAAATAATTAATAAAAATGACAAACTAACGAAAATCAATGCAGGAAGAACCTCAAACATCAAAATATATTACATCAAAGGGAAGCAAAACTAGGAGAAGAAACCCGAAAATTACTATGTCGAGCAAGCTTAGAAAGTTCACAGACATCACAAGACAAATGTTAAATAACAAACAAAAATGGAATCGGCGAACATCTGCATCATTGAAGCTACAGTCGATAGCAGATGAGAGCTTGAGCAAAGAGTTGATGGTCTAATAAGCACAAACCCACATGGTTCCTACCACTGCCAACATTCCGCCTCGTACCAAGATCCTGAAAAATATAAGAGTCAGGAAAGAAGGTTATGGAACAATTTAATGATCTACTAATATTACTGATAGAAAGAAGTTACGAGGAAAAGAGGGAACACATAGAATGAAGTTAAGCGGAATAGAAGGGGAACATAAGATGTTGCCCTTTCCAGCAACAGAAGACAAGGATTGGCTGAGGTGACCATGTCCTGACCAGATAAAGGAGTATATGGGACAAAACTTGAAGAAGAACCGGTCATATGATATGTAGCACTAGAGTCACTGATTTAATTAGAGGAGGTGGTGGAAGCAACATGAGCACTGGGTATACCTGACATAGCAAAAGCTGTGGAGGCACCTGAGGACGAATCATGTTGGTAGCAAAGCAGATGTCTGTTGGCATCAAGTTCATCAGCAATGAAGGTCCCAAGGGCAGGGGCAGGTAAAAGCCCAAATGGAGACATAGGTATAGGAGACTCCTCATAAGACTCAGTAATATAAGCACCATCACCAGATTGTCACCCTAGCTGTCGTGAATTCCCCCTTCCCGGCATCTTCCATGGGATCCCCGACCCGAAGGTGCAAGGTGAGGATGAAGATGGAAACAAGAATTAAGAACATGTCCTCTTTTACCACAGTAATCACACAAGGCAACGAAGGTGCTTGGTGTTCCATGGCCAAAGGTAGCCAGTGTAGAACAATCAAGAGTCATGTTGGAAAATAGAGATCTCCTGCAGTCTTCATCACCTTGTCCCATGCTGAATGCCACTATGAGAGACGGTAGCAGGGAGCAATGGAGGATGTGGGTACACAATATTAAAATCCATGTTTAGTGGAGGATGTGGGTACACAATATTAAAATCCATGTTTAGACTCATCAGAATGCATGCACTTTGAAGTGTTCTTCTTTCTTTTGAATCCGGATAGGCTCGACAATGCATGCATGAATGAAATGCTAGAAGAAATCAACTTCTTGATATAACCTTTAAAACCCAGAGAAATAAGAAACGACATCCATCGTCCACTGCCGAAATTCAAGAATCCAACGAGTAAGATCATACACATGAGTAAAGCTGCTAATCTGAGAGTAGATTTCAAAAGCACGAGTCCATATCTCATATGATGAATCCATAAGCATGTAGCTTTGGCAGACCTTCAGTGACAGAGTGAAGAAGTCATGAGGCAATAAGAGAATTATCAGAATCCTACTTCTTCACGGAGGGATTACTATTTGGTGGCTTTATCACGGCCCCGTCAATGTAGCTGTATCACTGATGACTCCGAATAGCATGTTGAGCAACACAAGACAATTCAAGATAGTAGGTCTCATACAGAGGCACGCTAGTGATCTTCAACGAGCTAAAGCGGCCATGAGTCATTTGATGTTCACTCATTTGCGACACCTGAACACTAGAGGAGTAGACTGAGGAGACCACCATAGAAAATCCAGCCTGGGCAGGAACAAAAAGAGTAATATAGTTATGTTACCTCAACATCTCTAACTGCCCCGAGTCTTCGTTGTAGGATATGGAAGCATGTTGAGGATGTCATGAGACGGCTACAACAACCGGCATGATAGAAAACAAGCAGAGAAGCTAATCTAGGTCAGAGAATACTGTTGTAGATTAGGTGAGAATCGCTATGGGAATCAGTCGTGGAAGAAGCCCAATAGAAAAAAAAACCACAGGATACGCCGCTAGAATTCACGAGATTGGAAAAAATTGTCGGAAACAACACTGGAATCCGTTGGTCAAAAAACAGTCGACGGAGCCAGAAACAACAACACTATTGGAACCTAGCGTTGTTGGAATCACTCGTGGAAGTCGCAAGAAACTGCGCTAGAAGCGAAGACTCTGCTAGAACTTGACGTTATTGGAAAAGACGTAAGTTGAGGCCGACATAGGAAATGTCGCTGGAGCTAGACGTTGGAATCGGGGGAACCGCTAGAGCTGGACGCTGGAATCCGACAGGTCGATGGAAGAGAAGTTGAAGCCGCGTGAGTGTATCGATGGAGGATCGCAAGAGTGATTAGGAATGGAGGTACGATCATGAGCGGGAGCAGGATGAACGAGAGAGGTGCAAGCCTAGCTCTGATACTAAATAGAAATAATAAAATCATATTTCTTTCCAAAAGCTCATACATGGGATAGGAAACTTGAAATATTACATATCATGCTACAAATAATTTCGACACTAATAATTTCGACTTGCTCGATATTTCAACTTATATATGAATGTATATGTTTGCATGCATATGTATGAATGTATATGTATGCATGCATATGTATGAATGTATATGTATGCATGCATGTGTGAATGTAAATGTATGCACGCATATGCATGTATATGTATGCATGTATGCATAATAAAAGAAAAGAGAAACGAAGGACTTTAATTTGAAATTTTGAACAAAACATAACTTTCCTTGGATTTAGCTTATTTCTAATCATTTCTTCTTATCTGCTAGTAAGTTAATTCCTATAGTGAATTCAGTTGAAATAATTAGAATTAAATGGCCCGTTTACAAAGGCCCGCTTACGGCTCATTCCTCATCCTTGTATTTAATCCCACATCTCCAATTCTGTACTAGACTCCTCCTCTTTATGTATATACAAGAAACAATGGACTATTATTTATGATTGAAAAACAAAATATTATTTCCTTTCTACTTGGTATCAGAGACGTGGAATTAATTTCTAGTGCTTCCCCCGGTGTGTTCGTCATGGATCGACCACGTCAGATCGTACAACCCGATCGTCGAACACCTGGCTCGATCCCGTCCCTGGTCGCCTGGTTCGTTCACGTCCCTGGACGCGCTTCTTCAAAGAACATTTGTCCTCCGATGTTTTTCCCGCTGAAGATCTTGTAGCTCTGCACTGTCTCCTTCGGTCACCTAGCACATCTTCTGCTTCTCTTGCCACTTCTGGAACCCCCAGTGCGCAATCTGCTTCTGTTGTCCTATCCGAGTGGATCATCGACTCGGGGGCAACCGATCATATGACCGGGATGTCGTAAGGTTTTACCTCTTACACCCACTATCGGCGTGATAGTCATTACTGTTAATGAATCTCCTCTATAGCGAGAAAAGGAACTGTCTTTTGTTCCCCTGTCATGCCTCTCAACTCTGCCCTGCATATTCCTACATTTCCTCGCAATTTACGCTATATTAGTCGTTTGACTACAGTCATAAACTGCCGCGTAATTTTTTTCTTCTGATGGTTGTGTTTTTCAGGATCTGGCAACGAAGCAGTGTATTGGCAGTGGTGGGAACTCTGGGGGACCTGTACGTCTTGAAACATCCTCCTGCGCAAGCTCGCTCTAGTACCTTTGCTCCCACTTCTGTTGATGTTCGAAGTTGGCACCAATGCCTCGGGCATCCGCCCCCCAATTATCTTCTCAAAATGTTTCCTTTTTTTCCAAATGTATGGGTAAGTTTGTTTGTGAGGCTTGTAGTTTCTGTAAACATGCTCGGCATTCACCGACAAATGTACCTTCTCCTAGTATTATTCCTTTTGACATTATTCACACCGATGTTTGGGGACCTTCCCCTGCGATGATTTGCTGCATTCATTGATTGTTTTCTCGCATTACGTGGGTATATTTGCTCAAAAGGAAGAGTGATGCGTTTCCATGCTTTCAACTTTTCCATAAGATGGTCGACACTCAGTTTGGTTATAAAATCCGTGTTCTTTGCAGTGACAATGGAGGGGAATATGATGATCGTGGTATATTTGGTACTTATCTCACTGACCATGGGATCATCCATCAAACCAACTGCGCCCACACTTCTACCCAAAATGGTGTTGCCGAACGAAAAAATAAGCACATGCTTGAAGTCAATCGGCGCCTCCTCATTACTATGGATCTTCCCAAATCTTACCGGGGTGAGGAAGTTCTCACTGCGTGTACCTCATTAATCGTCTTCCCTCCAGTACCTTGCAGTCCACAAAATGTGTAGTCCACACTTCTCATTTACCTCCCCATGTGTTCGATGTGTATGTTTTGTCCACATTAATTCACACACTCGTAATAAGATGGATGTGCATTCTCTTAAATGTCTCTTTGTGGGATACTCCTCGACTACGAAAGGCTATCGAAACTATCACCCCGCCTCCCACCGTTTCTTCTGTATGATGGACGTGACCTTTCGTGAAGGAGAAACCTTTTATGTCTCACATTATGGGAGTAGGACAACACTGATGGTAACGTTGATCCACCTATTCCGCTTCCCGTGCTTCCTCATACTCTCTGTTCCACCAAGACATCGCACCCTCCTATCGCAGAGTCAACTTCTCCTACAGTGGAGCCTACTACCACGACCACTCAGAGAATGTGGACATGTTTCTCCTCTTCTTCATGCCTATCAGAGACATAATGTTGATGCTAAGGCGCTACAAAACCCGGTCACTCCACACCCGATAAACTCTTCTGAACTAGATTCTGATGAAGATCTCCATCAACCTCTCATACATTACAAACATAATTTTACCTATTCTACATACCAAATTACAAATTATATATCATATCACAATCTGAAAAAGGGACATCGAGCCTTCATTTCCTCCTTGACATCTGTTCGTATTCCTAACACTTGGCATGAAGCAATAAACATACTGGAATGGAGAAAAAGAATGGAAGAAGAGATGTCTGCATTAGAGAAGAATCATAACTGGACTCTAGCACACCTTTCGACTGGAAAGAAACCTATTGGTTCGAAGTGGGTATTTTCTGTCAAGCAAAATCAAGATGGCGTTGTTGAACGATACAAAGCACGCCTCATTGCTCAGAGATATATTCAGACCCCCGGTGTTGATTACCATGAGACATTTGCGCCAGTAGTCAAAATGAGCTTTGGCCGCATTATTTTATCATGTATTGCATGCCTCGGTTTGGACTTCGAGTAAATGGATATTAAAAATGTCTTCTTACATGACGACATGGAAGAAGAGATATACATGAAGTTTCCGTCGGGATTCTTGAAGCAGAGAGCGGAAGGACAAGTCTGTCAACTACAGAAATCCCTTTTATGGGCTGAAGTAATCCCCTAAGGCTTGGTTTGGAAGATTCCAAAAAACCATGATCCTATTGGGATATAAACAGGATCACTCCGACAATACTCTCTTTATTAAAAAAGAGTGAAAAAAGGTGGTTGCTCTTATTGTCTACGTCGACGATATTATCATCACTGGAAATGACTTGGAAGAAATCACGTGGCTGAAAACACGTTTGTGCAAGGAGTTCGAAGTCAAAGACCTAGGAAAATTCAAATATTTCTTAGGAATTGAAGTTGCACGGTCTAACCATGAAATTTTTATTTCTCAGAGGAAATATGTCCTAGATCTACTAGAGAAAACAAGGATGCTTGGATGTGCTCCATCAGATACTCCAATTGAAGCAAATTGCAAAATTCATGAAGAGAAAGATGGTGAGAGAGTGAACTCCTTTAGTTATCAATGACTGGTGGGACGGTTAATCCACCTCACACACACTCGCCCTGACTTTACTCATGTTGTTGTGATCTTTAGCAGCTACATGCACTCTCCCAGACTAAGACATCAGGAAGCCGCAATGAGAGTGCTACGCTACCTGAAATAGTCTCCTAGTCGAGGGCTCTTGTTCTCCCGAGAGCATTTGAATTTTGAAGTATATATAGATGTTGATTGTGCCAGGAGCCAAGATGATCAGAACTCAACCATTAGGTATTGCTCCTTTGTTAGAGGTAATCTTGTGACCTGGCGAAGTAAGAAGCAAAATGTAGTAGCAAGGTCTACTGCCAAAGCAGAATACAGAGCAAGGGTATGTGTTACGACCGGCGTCGTCACCAGGCTACCCAATTACTGTGCACATCGACCAAAGGAGAAGGCGGAGGAAAACCGGGCTGAACCATCCGGTTCAGCCCGCCAGTATTAATATAAGGAGCACCGGGGCTGAACCGCACCGGTTCAGCCCCTATGGGGGCCGGCCGGCCCTAGGGGTTGGGTGGGCATAAATACCCAACTCCTCCTCCTTGGTTGGGCATCAAAGATCATTGGCAAGGTATTCTTCCTCTCTTCTCCCTCAAACCCTAACCCTATTCTCTAGATTTCTCTAGTTCTTCCCCTTTTCTCTAGTTAGATCATAACATTTGGTATCAGAGGATCTTCCTCCCAACCATAGTGACACGCACCGAAGCCGAGAATGCACGTTAGGCAACCATCGAAGAGAACTACGTAGGGTTGTCGGACAAGGTGGCGGCACTCGAAGAACAAGTGAAATCCTCCCAAAAAAATCTAGAGGATCGCTTGGACACGCGCATGGAGGAGATCAAGGGCCTCCTCATGCAAAATCTGAGAGGAAAAACTCAAATCTCAGACGGATTCGAAGCCGAGGCGACCTATCTCCCTCCGGCGGCATCGAACGGCACCGGAATCACTAGCGGGGCAAGCGGAGGGCAGCAAGGAGGCGGATCGACCTCGACAGGAGGAGCCCTGACGGGATCGGGCTCGACGGAAGCCGATCCCGTCCGGATCGGGCTTACGCACGCCCGATCGGCATACGATGGCAACGGGGTCCCCTGGGCTCCCTCCGGCGGACCTTATGAGGTCGTCCACGGCCGGCCAGAGGGCTGGCGGCAGCCGGAGCCACCGACGCACGGGATCAACCCAGCCGACCCCCAATCGGCCTGGATCGGCCCTGGGACGCAACTGGGGTCTTCCTGGCGAGCTCCGGGGCAGGGGACGTCTCCCTTTCGCCCTACGGGGGCGAATGCCGTCCCAATCGGAGGTGTGGCGGGTATCCTGCCACTACCGCGGCCTCCGGGAGGTCCGCCGGGCTATGGAAATGGAAATCCTTGGGCAGGAGGGCAACAAGGAGGCTACGGTCTGGACCGGGGACGGCCCGGGCCCGCAGCGGCTCCAGCGCAACCTTACCAACCAGCACATGCAGAACCACGACCGTGCATGCAGCCCAAACTGACACGTATGAACTTCCCCAAGTTCAAAGGCGGCGACGCCTTAGAGTGGATCCAGAAGGCTGAACTTTTCTTCAAGTACCAAGAGATTCCGGAAGGGCAGTGGGTCCAGTTGGCGTCTTTTCACCTGGAAGATGACGCTTTCCAGTGGACAAAGTGGTTTCTGAGGGGACGCAATTACGCAGCCTGGGAGGAATTTGTGGAGTCCTTCTCGGCTCGCTTCGGGCCTCTGGAGTACGAAGACGTAGAGGCTATGTTACAGAAGCTGCGACAAAAAGGATCAGTCACAGAGTACCGGACAGAGTTCGAACGGCTGGCCAACCGGGTCAATTGGGGAGAGAGTACGATGCTGAGCTGTTTCATATCCGGATTGACGGACCATTTGAGAGACGAGGTCCACGCCTACATGCCACGCAGTTTGAGTCATGCCATCAGCCTGGCCAGGATACAGGAGGAGCGGTACAATCGACAGAGGACTCGGACGATAGGTCGGGCACCTACGGTTGCAGATGGACCCAAGCAAGAACCACCTACCGGGGGCCGCCCTACTGTGACGAGGTTGACGTGGCAGGAGCCTCAGGCCAGAAAGGACAAGGGGTTATGCTTCAACTGCGATGAGAAGTATACCCGCGGGCACGCTTGCCAGAAGGTCCAGGTATTCATGCTACAGGAGGAAGCGGAAGATGTTACTCGCACTGCAGAGGAGGGAGAGTTGTTTTTTGACGACTTTGGCATATCCATCCAGGCCCTGGAGGGGGGTACCCCATCTCCGACCTTACACTTGGCTGGGAGGGTCGGCAGGGAGACGGTGACGATCTTGATGGACAGCGGGAGCACTCACAACTTCATCCAACCCGGTGTGGCCCAGAAGACGGGGGGTGTCATAGATCGCAGCGCAGCGTTCCACGTCAGGGTAGCGGATGGACGTACATTGCAATGCGAGGGAGTGATGAAAGGGGTGGAGCTCCAGATACAGGGGTACACCGGGCATATTGATGTTTACTTATTGCCAATCCGGGGTTCCGACATGGTGTTGGGCGCACCGTGGCTGCAACAACTTCAGCGGGTGACCTTCGATTGGATCCGGATGACTATGGAGTTCAGCCAACACGGGAAGGTGTACTGCTTGGAAGGCCTCAAGTGGCCTAAGGTAAAGGAGATCTCACCCCACAGCGTGGAACGACTAGGGGCACCGGTACGATGCCCATCGTTTTAGCGAGTAGAGCGGAGCCTACAACTCCAACAGTGGTCTCGCCTCCGATGCAAGCTTGAGCCGACTTGTTCCAAGAGCCGCACGCTCTCCGCCTCCAGCTTGAGGACAAGCTGGTCCTGGATGGGGGAGGGAATGTTACGACCGGCGTCGTCACCAGGCTACCCGATTACTGTGCACATCGACCAAAGGAGAAGGCGGAGGAAAACCGGGCTGAACCATCCGGTTCAGCCCGCCAGTATTAATATAAGGAGCATCGGGGCTGAACCGCACCGGTTCAGCCCCTATGGGGGCCGGCCGGCCCTAGGGGTTGGGTGGGCATAAATACCCAACTCCTCCTCCATGGTTGGGCATCAAAGATCATTAGCAAGGTATTCTTCCTCTCTTCTCCCTCAAACCCTAACCCTATTCTCTAGATTTCTCTAGTTCTTCCCCTTTTCTCTAGTTAGATCATAACAGTATGCGAAGGGCTTTGGCTCAAGTAGCTAATGTAGGGTCAAGGGCTACATGATGGGAAGTCCATACGTTTGTACTGCGACAATAAAGCGGCAATCAATATTGCTTACAATCCAGTTCAACATGTTCGAACAAGACATGTTGAAGTCGATAAACACTTCATCAAAGACCACCTAGAGAAGGGTAACATCTGCACTACTTACGCTCAGTCCCATGAAAAATTAAGAGACATCTTTACCAAAGGCATGTGTTGTGAAGCCTTCACTGATAAAATCACCAAGGTGAGAATGATCGATATATATTCCCATCTTGAGGGGTGAGTTGAAATAATTAGAATTAAATGGCCGGTTTATAATGGCCCGCATATGGCCCATTCCTCGTTGAATTTAATCCCACATCTCCAATCATGTATTAGGCTCCTTCTCTTTATGGATATATACAACAAACACTGTAATATTATTTATGATTGGAAAACTAAATATTAATTGATTTCTACAAATTCTGCCCCTTAGCTTTTGCCTGCTAATCAATTTCAGCCTTTATATGCTATATAGCATCATATAGAAGCTATATGAATTTCAGATTTGTAGATTGTTGTGAGTAAATACAAGTTTCCATTGCTTCTGTTGAATCACACGAGATTGTCTTCTTTTTGACAACTTCACCCTTCTCCATGTACTTAGACTCTTTCTTCCTTGGCTGTAATACTTCTCCCTACTGCATGTATCTTTCGTCTTGAATTCCTCATTGTTTAGGTGGTTGTTATTCATCATTTTGGTTGATGGGCAGAATATTTTTGAGGTTGTTTTTGTTGATTAGTATGTCGTTTTAGGTTGTCTTAGTCTTGTCTTCGAGCATTTGCTTGATGAATTTTTATATTTCAATTGAATTTTGGAACGCGCATTTGTGTCATAGTTTCCGAGCTATAGCTAACATTTCATGAATACTTATAGACACTGCTTAAAACTAATCAATACTACAATTCTAAAGATACGAAGAAATGTTTATCTTATGTATTATTTCCTTCAAATTTTCCCTTCCACAGGTATAATGACTTTTTACAGGCTTAATTATATATTAACACAATTTAATTTCCTTGATTTATTTCGCTAGTCATTCTCCAACAGATTTGAGAAATTAGGTCAACATGTAATCAGTTTCCAAGCTTCAAAGCGTCTATATAGTCTATATTTGCATGAAGCAGTATCAAAGCAGCCTTTTGCAACAATGATCGCATAAATTCATCTTTTTAAATGTATTTCTTTCTATAGGAAACATAGTGGATGACTAATACAAGAAATAGTAGGCTTACTTAGTAATAAAATAAATCTTTCTAGTCAACAGAAGGATCCTAGACACAGAAATAGCTTTATATAAACAGTTTCCACAATAATAGCTCGATAGCTATAATAATTTCAACAATTGTAAGCATGTCACTGACCTTGAAAGCTTGAGTCAGGAGAAAAAGAGCCACCTCAAAAGTTATTTTTCTCAAAATGCCACAAGAAATAGTAGGATTTGAGAAGAAATTCAAGATGCTCTGAAGAGTGCCATCACTTGGTGAATCATTTGTCCTCTTAGTGTCAGTAGTAGGCTGAAAAGTACAGTAACCCAACGAGTATATAAATACATAAAAATGAGTCATAAATCTAACAAGGTTAGCAATATGAAAGGAAGAAATTGTCACTTACAGGCCCGTAAAATAATCAACAAACTCATTTAAAATGTTCGAGTAAGATGGAATAAATGAAAACCTACCGATGATTTTGCATATGAAATGTCAGGAGCGATACTAGTTGTTGTGCATATCCCTCAAAACAATTTGAAACTAAGAATTACTGAAAAGTAGTTAACATGAAATAATATAAAAGTGTAAAGATTGAGAAAAGAATTGTTTATAGGGGAAAGCTTGGAATACAGTTAGTTTCCTCGAGAGTGATACGAAGGTCAAAATTTTGAGTCACACAATTAGTCAACATATATAGTAAGGCAACATAAATTGGTTTATGCAACCTATGTTGCATCATTTTGAGAGTGGCATGAGATTAATGAGATAGATGGTGGTAAGAACTGCATCCTCCCAATAATATTTAGGGAAGCGCATCTTAAATGAGAGACACTGTGCTATATCAAGAAGATGAGGGTTCTTGCGCCCAACTATCTCATTCTGAGCAGGGGTGTGGACAAGAGGTATGATGGATAATGCCCAGGTCGCTGAGGTAACACTCGAACTGAGAGTCAATGTACTCATGACCATTGTCGTTGCGCAATACTTTGAAGGTAGCGTTGAACTGAGTAGCTATAATTTTGTGAAAACATTAAAACAGTGGAAACACTTCATTTTTGTTTTTCATCATATAAACTCATAGGCAATGAGAAAAATAATCTATGAAAATAACAAACCAATAAGAACCATTGATAGAGGCAACAGGACAAGGACCCCAAACATCGTTATGAATAATAACAAAGTTTCATAATAGAGATAAAAGGAAATCATAGGCGATAGTGCCATGAATCCAAATCAAAAAACTGTGCATGAAAAGCTAGCAGAGGTGAAGAAAAGCTAGAGGGGTCAAACACGGAGACCTTGCACAGTCCACCAGAGCCAATCATCATCCCCGTCTTCAGATCCTGAAAGATACAACAAGTGCGGAAAATAATCCTAGAGCAATTCATCGACTTAGTCAAGTAACTAATAGAAAGAACATTTCGAGTAAAGTTAAGGACATAAATAACTAAAGAAAGAGTAAGAGAGGAGCAGGATATGAATCCTTTCCCTGCAAAAGGGGAGAAAAATTCATCGGCAATGCTCACTTTGTCTCTCCCAGACAAAGATAAGTAGGACACGAAACCTGTAGCAGAGCTGGTCATATGGTCTGTAACTCTGAAGTAATGATCCACTGAGTGGATGAGCGAGTGGTTGCAGAATGTGCACCTGGAAGTACCTGTTGTGCATAAGAAGATGAGGATGAATTAGATGGCTCAGACGAATGACCATGCATCAAACGGCGAAAAGCTTGTATTTTTTTAGCAGAAAGGGTAGGAGTAGCTCCGGTAGGATCTGGGCCAATGTTGATAGCAGTGCCCTCCATGACATCAGAAAGATGGACAGAGTAAGATGGAGGTGGTCAACCCTGAGAACGACCAAAACCACGACCCGCTTGGGAAGTAAAACCTCCTCTAGAAGGTGGAAAGACGTGAATCTCGAAAATATGTCACGAATGTGGCGGGCCTTCACGCAATTATCACAAATCAGATGGTCCTTCTCAGACGACTTCGACCTGGTGTCACAGGTAGGAAAACTACCAGGACTGAACTGAACAACAAGAGTCGATCCCTCTGAGACTAGGTCCGGAAGTAAAATCTGCTTTCGATCAAATTCTTGCAGGCATGCAGCACTAGGTTGTAAAACTCCGGTAGAGACGAAAGAAGAAAACACCTAAGAATTCAAACACTAATGTGATCAAAATAACGATGTAGACCATGAAGGAATTCAAAAATTCGATTCCATTCTTCCCTGGCCCCAACCAGCACTTCATCCTCAGGGGAAACAAGGGTGAGTGAATCGAAATAATAATACTCCTGATATAGTTGAGTAAATTCCAAGTAGTAGGAGGGGGGTGATGTGGAATGAAGACGCGGACCCACGGCGGAGGACGAATTTTGGGCCCGTTCGGGGCTGATTGGCTACTTACCATATGTGGCATACCCGGATCGATGATCCGACTCCACGAATGTGTCCGGCCCGTCGTTCCGACACGATTTCATATATTATATTGTTATTTTGGCTTTTATTTTAATGTAATCGGGCTACCCCATCTCCGGCCAATCACATCCGTTGATGGTGGGATGCCCTAATGTCTTTTTATTATAAATAAAAGTAGGAGGGCAGCCGTCTTAGGCATTGCAGAATTTGGAGATTGTGAATCCCTGATTCCAGTGATCCATCCACGGTGCCGACTCTGTGGAACCCTAGGTGACGACTCCTAGGCCTTCTCCCGCTCCCCAAAGGTAACCCCTAGCCCTAGCCCTCTTTCTCCACCATCAAATCCCTCCACCGCCACCCCCATAACCCCCAACAGCAGCCGCCGCCCTTGATGTCTACAACCGCCGCCCTCTTGTTGAAACCCCGCCGCCGCCGCTCCTTTTCCCAGCCCCAACAACAGTCACCGCCCCTGCTGCCTACAACTGCCGCACCCCTCGCCAATCCTGCAGCCGCCACCCCTCTCCAATATAGCCCGCCAATTTTTCCCTACAAAACCCGCCCCAAATCTGCCGTCCAACCCCTCCCCATCCAGAATTTGTCCCCTCCACCCAGATCTGCCCAAAACCAGTCCCCGCCTTCCAAAACAGCCATCTCCACTCAGATCTGCCCAAAACCAGTCCCCCACCTTCCAAAACAGCCACCTCCACCCAGATCTGCCCAAAACCAGCCCCCCCACAGCCCAATCCCGCTCCCTACAGCCAGATCCCATCCATCCAGCCCCAGTTACCCTTCCGGATCGTCTCCACCGCGCCGTGCTTCGCCAGATCTCCATATCTCGGGCAGCCCCTACGCATCTGTGAGTTGTTATTTGTTGTATGGATCTTTGTTCTTATTATTAAACTATGGTGATGTGATTTCATGTTGGCTTGGATCTCTTGTTTTGTAGTTGTTTGCTCTGGAATATTAATGTGCTTTGCAGGATCAATTTTCCGCGCGCATTTACTTTGGCCCTCCACGCGAAGGAAAACCATTGTTTGTTTGCCTAAAGAAATTATTTTGCTTCTGCTAAAATTATCTAAGTGTGATTTGATTATTTATTGCTTAATTTGAATTCGCCGTCGGATCACGCATCTTGCATATAATCATTTAGGGTCATCGAGTTGTTTCCCCGACACGTTACTTAAGGTTGCATATTAGTCGTACAGCCACATAGCCTACCCTACATCAGTTGGTATCAGAGCCCCGTCAGGGAGATCCTCAAGTTACTTCACCATTATTGGGCAAACAACCCAAGTCCACTATTTCAGGGAGCCCCGTCAACACTATTTTGATACGCAATTGTAGAGTCTATAAGTTTCTTCATGGCTAGATATCACCAATATTCCTCTCCTCTATTTGGGGAGCCCGAGTCCACTTACACCTGCTCCCATATAGCCCCGTCAGGGAGATCCTCGCGTTACTACGATGATTATTCTCGATCGCAGCACACCACTTCCAGAGATCGTGTTGATCCGCCGACATGATCCCACTATGCTAGAGACGATCGGTATGATGACTGTTCTCGATCACAGCACACCACTTCCAGAGGTCGTGCTGATCTTTCAACGCAACTCGATTACTTGAGGGATGATTATGAGAGAGATCTCGAGTGACAGTTTCGTACTGATGCCCCTTCTTTTGACGACTCATCGAGTCCCGAGTCTTTCAGTTATTGGCTCGTGGATATGGAGTATTATCTCGATCATTTTGAGTTATTCGGTGAGCGGCGCATCAGGTTTGCGAAACTTAGACTTCTAGATCATGCAAAAGCATATTGGACTAGCATTGAGAGGACCCGCGAGCGAGATCATCTACATCGCATCACTAGTTGGGTGGATATGAAGCGTATGTTGTATCAGAGGTATCGGCCTCCCTCGTATCAGAGTCGCTTGCTCGAGCAATTATTTTCCATGCAGCAAGAATCTATGTCTGTCGCTGAGTACAAAGATCGTTTTGATGAGTTAGTTGTGAGGAGTGATATCTGAGAGGCGCCAGCTATGACCACTTCCCATTTTCGGTCTGGACTTCGATCTGACATACGTACTGAGTTGGCTTATCACAGCTCGAAGTCCCTTGAGCAGACATATCAGCTCGCCCTACATCATGAACAGTCCTTGAGATCCGCAAGAGCTGGTAGATTGGATTCACACTTTGACCTCCGCAGTATGAGTCCCTCCCATACCAAGGTCACCACGATGCCTACCATTGTCCTATCAGACATGACAAAAATGAAACCTGATACGGATTTCTCTCACCCCAGTGAGGTACTTAGTCGGGTGAGTGGTCTGTCTTTTGTTTCTGACTCTTCTCTGGTGACCCCGACTGAGAGTGAGTCGGAGCGACCTATTGATTCTATAGTGATGTGTCCATCACCTACACCCATTCTTCTGTCATGCCCTGGGTTAGTTAGTACCCCTACCATAGACTCATCTCTTGACCGCGCCCTACAGATCCTTTCTTGAGAGTAGGTCTATGTGTCACTCTCCCTTTGTCATTGTCCCGAGCCACATCACGAAAAAGGGCCAAAAGCCTGGTGTCGATCTCGTAGTGTCTATCTCACCTATTTATGGGGATACTACTCCTTACGATGGTACTCATTTGGAGGATATTGAACCTGTCAACGGATTCTATGACGAGCCCCCTGTTAAGCCTCCTGATGAACCACCACGTCCTGGTGAGGATGAGATTCAGGTGAGCCATTCATTTATGAGTATCGAGTTATTGATGTCTCTTTCATTATCATCTCTGATCTTACTCCAGAGAATGGATCTTGAGTGGAGCATCAAGTATGTTGGGCTTTCCTTAAGTACAGTTGAGCATACTCACAATATTTCAAGAGCCTACCTTATAACCCATCGCACTCTTGATGAATTTTGAGACACACCGCCTGCTAACCCACTGGATGAATTCTTTCTTTCCAGGGACACTCACCACACTCTTGAGTCACATCCTATCGTCGGAGTTCCTAGCATCCACTCAGGTGATCGTCGCATCTGCGATAAATTTTCATACATACCACTTGATGAGCCCCCTGATGTGTCACAATCCCCAAGAGACATTTGGCAACTTATGAGCTCCTCTTTGAGTGTTGATGTCTCACACGGTCACCTGGACACTCGTCGCACATTGGATGAGTTTTTCTACACTCCACCGAGAGAGCCTCCAGATAGGCCACCTCATTTTATAGATTTTCAGGTCATTGTCAGACTGCCCCATAGAGAGCATGTTGTGACTGTCGTGTTTCATTTGCATCATTGGCATGAGTCCGTTGAGTTGTCTCTTCATCATTTGTATGTGTCTGTTGAGTTGTTTGTTCATCGTTTGCATATGTGTCATGAGTCGGTCCGGCGGAGAATCAATAATGGTAATAAATCTTATAAATCGCTTGTGGATGTTCGTTGGCAAGAGCAGGTATTTCCTGAAAGCGAGCAGGTGATGGCGAGAATCCGCGTTGTGAGGCTCCGTGGGAGGCCTGCTAAAAGCTTGAGCGTTAGGCGAATGGATCCCTACACAATCATGAGACGGATCAGAGCAAATATCTATGATCTTGATATCCCAACGAGTATGAGTATTCGTCTCATATTTAATGTTGAGGACTTAACGCCGTACTACAAGCCTCACGAGCATGTGGACTCATTTCGTGGAGATCCTCTTGAGTATACACCCCTACATCCTTTAGAGCTTACACCTCCACATCCTCAGTCATGCACCCAATCAACTTCTGAGTCCCACTTGCCTTTGGGTCAGTCGCCTATGACTTCACTGTCTGCACCAGTGATCGCACCGAGACTTCCAGCACATCAGTGGATTATAGAGAGCATTATTGATATCGTGGCTCATGCATGCATAGTCGCGCCAGACAGTCAGACACAGGAGTTCCATTGGCGAGGATACTTTACCATCGACGATACTTGGACGACCTCTGGGGTACTTCATCGAGTCTTATATGGCATACACCGAGAGAATTCCGATCTCTATTCATCAGGAGATGAATTCTTTCAAGCCGGGGAGAATGATGTGGAATGGAGACGCGGACCCACGACGGAGGACGAGTTTTGGGCCCGTTCGGAGCCGATTGGCTACTTACCATATATGGCGTACCCGGATCGATGATCCGACTCCACGAATATGTCTGCCCCGTCGTTCCGACACGCTTTCATATATTATCTTGTTATTTTGGCTTCTATTTTGATGTAATCGGGCTACTCCATCTCCGGCCAATCACAGCCGTTGATGGTGGGATGTCCTAGTGTCTTTTTATTATAAATAGAAGTAGGAGGGCAGCCGTCTTAGGCATTGCAGAATTTGGAGACTGTGAATCCCGGATTCCAGCGATCCCTCCAAGGTGCCGACTCCGTGGAACCCTAGGTGACGACTCCTAGGCCTTCTCCCGCTCCCCAAAGGTAACCCCTACACCTAGCTCTCTTTCTCCACCATCAAATCCCTCCACCGCCACCCCCATAACCCCCAACAGCAATCGACGCCCTTGCTCTCTACAGCCGCTGCCTTTGCTGTCTACAGTCACCACCCCCTTGCTGTCTACAGTCGCCGCCCCCTTGCTGAAACCCCGCAGTCGCCGCCCCTTCTCCTAGCACAACAACAGTCGCCGCCCTTACTGCCTACAGCCGACGCACCTGTCGCCGATCCTGCAGCCGCCGCCGCCACTCTCCAATACAACCCGCTAGTTTTTCCATACAAACCCCGCCCCAAATCTGTCGTCCAGCCCCTCCCCATCCAGAATCTGTCCCCTCCACCCAGATCTGCCCAAAACCAATCCCCCACCTTCCAAAACAGCCACCTCCACTCAGATCTGCCCAAAACCAGTCCCCCGCCTTCCAAAACAGCCACCTCCACCCAGATCTCCCCAAAACCAGTCCCCCACAGCCCAATCCCGCTCCCTACAGCCAGATCCCATCCATCTATCCCTTGTTACACTTCCGGATCATCTCCACCGCACCGCGCTTCGCCGGATCTCCACATCTCGGGCAGCCCCTACGCTTCTCTGAGTTGTTATTTGTTGTATGGATCTTTGTTCTTATTATTAAACTATGGTGATGTGATTTCATGTTGGCTTGGATCTCTTGTTTCGTAGTTGTTTGCTCTGGATTATTAATGTGATTTGCAGGATCAATTTGTCGCGCGCTCTTGCTTTGACCCTCCACGCGGAGGAAAACCATTGCTTATTTGTTTCAAGAAATTATTTTGCTTATGCTAAAATTATCAAAGTGTGATTTGATTATTTATTGCTTAATTTGAATTCGCCGCCGGATCTCGCATCTTGCATATAATCATTTATGGTCATCGAGTTGTTTACCTGACACGTCAATTAAGGTTGCGTGTTAGTCGTACACCCACATAGCCTACCCTACATCGGGGTGGGGGCGTCGAATCGCAAAAGAAATATTCATCGTCCCAGTTAAAATATATGAGCAGCATTCCCTCGACAAGAATAAAAAAACCCAATTCTCTTCGAGATATCAGCTGACATATCCAGGAACAGGTAATTGCAGGCAACGGATTCCTGCATGGAGTTGATAAGCCACAACATAACCAATGAGTTTTCAGATGCCTATTGCATCCAATCCGCTGAAATCAGAGATAGTTCTCTGGTGGTGTCACTGACGTACCGAAACATACGATGTCTCTTTAAGGTAAGGGTGATGGAACTAGACCACATGAGATAGTTGGTGCTATCCAATTTAATGGTGGTAATTTGGGGAGTGGTGTGGTCATGGTTTGCATGGATGGATCCCATGGAAGACATATGAGTGGATGAGGCACCTCCGCCGGATGAAGTAATTAGAGAGTCAACACTCCCATGTATAAGATCCAAGAATAAAAATCACGGGATCGCTGGAATTAAGAGCAGAGAGACTGAAATAGGTTTTTTCTCATAGAAATAGAAAAACCGAGATCTTTCCCGGAAACATAAACAATACAAATCACAATTGGATATGGGAATGAAGAAGAAGAATCATTCACTCAAGAATAGAGAGAATCAGGCGCCAGAAAGGGATTTATAGCCCCATAGAATCTTGATGCTCATAAGAGGCCATCGACACAAACCGACGACAGCGGTCTGTAGCGATGTGGAAGTCTGGCATACTGGGAGTAACGAGCAAGGCTGGCGTATGCGAGGGAAGAAGCCGATGGGAAGGGGAGGTGCGGTGATTGGTGTGGCAGGATAAGAGCGAGTCGGGCGGAGGAAAAATACAACAAGTCGCTAAGCTAGTGCGACGCGGAACGAAAGAGGGATTAGGGTTGCTCTGATACCATGTTGGAAATCAGAATCGCATTATTATTAATCAAATTTCTCACTCCTTAATATATAGAAAGTAATACAAGGAAAAAGAGGGAACAAAAGTTAAAATACACAAAAATATTTCCTTAAATCTTAATAATTTTCTATCAAAATTTTTATAAGATAATATTGGGATCAACATTGAATTTTGTGGTGCTTGCCAGCACAATTGAATGATAAAATTGAGGTATTTGATTTAGGTCTAGTAGACGAATGTATGTGTCTGCGAGAAGAGCATATGATGCAACATGATATGATCATTCCACATGACGAGCCTGTTTGCCCCATATCTTATTTGGTTTTCCCCTTTCCTTCTCACTTTGTGATCCACGTCTCTTTGATGCTCTGAATTTCACTGATCAATTAAATGATTTGCATGAAATTATAACTAACAATTTGCTAGCAACTTCAGCGAATTATAACTCCATGACAAATTTTATCTTCGGGGGTTATATTTTTTCAAAGGAGATTAGTTTCCTGCATCTTTCAGAAAAAAAAGGTTGCTTACAGGTCAGGAGATGCAATATAAGACCCGCCATTTGTCCATCTACCTACCAAAGCCCAGACTTTCCCATATACAATTTACTTTTCAAACTTATTATGGAGGAGTTTGCTCAAATCTTGGTTGCTCAACTCTTGGTTATTCAGCAACATGGAGATAACCGAGTAGCTTTAGATAGACGTTCTGATTTCCTAGTTACTGGTGACATTGCATTCTCGACGGGATCGAGCTCTTTCAACCTAGGATGAATTGATGCAACCCATGTCGCATCACTTTATTTTTCACACTTTTATATATTTTTGTCGCATTTTATGTATCGACATGTTTATCTGCATTTCATATTTTTAGTTTACGCATGTTATTCACGTTCGTGTATCAATGTTTGCAAAGTGCATCTCACTTGTGCATGCCCTTATGACTTATTCAGTGATCGCCAAGTATGCCCATGAATAAAAAAATCCGTCAAATTACGTAACATGTTAATTAAGGTAAGCTTGACAAAAATATATATATTGAAAGGGATATTTTAAAATAAAATATATTCAAATTAGTTACTATTGAGTAAATATTTAATTTGTCAACCCCTCAAGGATTATTTTAAATATGAGAAAACCAAAAGGAAAAGGAGTCCTAATATAGTGAAATTACTTTATTACTTCTTTGTAAAATAATGCCAATTAAATGCCTGCATTGAAACCCAATGAAGGCCCACTTTCTAATAGTCGACCCACTCATGTTCATCAACTTGGACAAAATCGAAAATATACAAATCATTCTATGTTTTAGGGGGGGGGGGGGGGGGGGGGGGGGGATAAGGTTTAATGCGGTATTACGAAATTTCAACACTTTATGCAGGAGAAATACGTTCTCTGGAAGCTAGAGCGGGGTGGTGGGTTACCTCCGACGGTATCTCCCAGAGATCGTATTTTTGTGAGTTAACTTCGTTCGATTCTCACAAGTAATCGTTTCAGTGTTCACGTGATTGTGATTTTAGAGAAGAGTCAACTTTCAGTATTAACTAGAGATTTGCGCACAAATATCAAAGCATGAAAACACTCATTCATTAGTTGGTTTGAATGAAGATTAAAGTTACAAAATTATGATCTCCATGACGTCGGAGATCGAAAGCGATGAATAATATAATCTAGCGTTTTCTATACCGACCCTCCCCCTGAGGACCGGTTGGCTCTCTCCCTTCTCCCCCAGAAGGTCTTCGAGCCCTGCTAGACCTCCCCGGTCTAGACGTCCTCCCCGGTCTAGACGTCCTCCCCAGACGATTTCTTCTCATGCAACCACCGACGTCATTTCATCTTCCAGTCAGTAACGACGACTCTCCTCATGCAACCGCCACTACTATGAAGTTAACTGGGCCCGACGATCCTCCTCCATGGATCTTCAGAGATTCTGTAGAGCCCTAACCCAGAGCCGTATGTTTTCGTCATCCACTGTACTGTCAACATCCTATGTTACTTTTAGAGCCCTATTTTCCAATGTCGAGGATCTCCAGGAGCTTCAACATCCACCATTGTCCTGGCATCTTTCCATCCACAAAAGTCCCCGTTCCTCGGTTTTTGGACACGGTCAACTCTGAAGCCACACTTTGTACCAATGGTATACTCCTCTCTGCCTTACTTAGTGTTATCACTTATCATTAAGTAGATGTTTTTTAGTGGTATACGCATTTTATGGTATACGCATTTTATGTCGTTAATTTGTAAAATCCTAGGGTTCCTCTTTTGCCTATATGCTTGTGAATGATTTATTTCATGGTGTTGATTATATTCGGATGTTAGGGCCTTGTGCAAGTCGTATAATACTTTGGTTAAATTATCTCACTTTGTTGCCTAACAAGTTGAGCATCGCCGCTTAATTTAAAAAAGATCTCAAAACTATTATTTAATATTAAATATGTACTTTCCTAGTTCACATCATCAACCCTCCATTTAGCTAGTATGACCGAAGATTTCATTCAGTAGATGTTTTTTTTATAGACATACAATTGAAGAATATTAGAAGCAATATTTTAAATGTCAGATGCCAAATACATGACAAATTGAGTTTTTAGAAATCGGATCGGGGATATTTTAAAATGTCAAATTTTCATATCTCCAAACTTAAATATATTTATATACTACTCTTGTTGACTATAAAATGTATGTATGTTGCGTGTAAGTTTGCACCTATCATAATTTTAATGTAACCATAAAATATGAACGAAATTTGTAATCATAATAAATAATTATAAGTTCTCTCTGCAATTTATAACAAAATTCAAAGCAAAAGTTCAAAAGATGAAACAAGTTTGATCGTACTAGTGTCAGAAGTTCGGCCTTTGTACAATCATCTGGGTATTCTTTCTTTATTTTGTGAGCATCCTGAATCACAAAAAGTAACTATTATTGGTTGGGCGTTAATTGAATTTGTTGAAACAAAAAACAAATGCTACGTAATGTCAATAAGCCGAACTTTTTCCTAATATTTACATTCACAACATAGTGACAATTGACAAGTACTAAACAAACTTTTTCCTATCACTATTGGCTTACATCATATTCAGTGACGAGGGTGAGGACATCTAGAGGATTAACAGAGGAATTTCCTATCATTGTTGGCTTACATCAAGGGTCAACTTTAAGCCCTTATCTCTTTACTCTTGTCTTAGATGAGCTCACCAGACATATCCAACAAACATTACTATGGTGTTTATTGTTTGCAGATGATATTGTTTTGGTCGATGAGATGCGTGAAGGTGTAAACGCAAAGCTTGAACCTTGGCGAGACACTTTAGAGAAGAAGGGTTTTAGATTGAGTAGAACAAAGACAGAGTATATGGAGCTTAAATTTAGTAGTGAAAGAAGGATCAATAACTATGTCATTAAGTTGGGTGACCAAGATATTTCTCGCAGTGAGTCTTTTAAATATTTAGGATCGATATTTCAAAAGGATGGAGGTATAGATAAAGATGTGACACATAGAATCCAAGCAGATTGGTTTAAGTGGAGAGGTGTGTCTGAGATCTTATGTGATCCTAAAATACCACTAAAACTAAAGGCAAGTTTTACCGTACTGCAATTAGGCCAGCGATGCTCTACGGTTCTGAATGTTGGGCAGTGAATGGTGTGCACGAGAAAAAATGGGAGTTGCAGAGATGAGAATGATTAGATGGATACGTGGACATACAAGAATGGATAAAATTAAGAATGAATGTATCAGGGATAAGACTGGAGATACACCAGTTGTAGAGAAGATGTGAGAAACACGATTAAGGTGGTTTGAACACGTACACAGGAGACCATTAGAGGCACCTGTCAGGTGTTGTGAGAGTTTAGACACTAGGCTTATTAATCGGAGGAGGGGTAGACCAAAAAAGACTTGGAATGAAACTATAAGGAAAGGCATGATGTGCTTAGGCATTAGTGAGATTATGTCTAGAGATCGGGCACAATGGCGACAAAGGATCCATATAGCCGACCCTACTATGGTGGGATAAAGGCTTGGGTATTTTTTGTTGCTGTTGTATATTATTTTAATTTTAGGGTTCGATCGCGAGTCATGTTCGTTGGTGCTGTCGTCGATCGAGGTATTGAATTATCTTTACGGTCAATATTAATGTGTCAATTAATTTATCAATTTATCCCACGTAGTAGAAAATGTTATGGGAATGAGCTCGACACAATTCAGGGATTCGCGGGAGAGACAAGGTATGTTTTGGTAAGCAATGACAAATTTCACGGAGCTCCATGATCCCCTATTACAAGTCTTCAGGTTTCACGCATGCATGCACGTAAAAAGATCAAGGGTTTGGCGTAACTGACGCCCTCCTAGATCATATGTATTCTTCTCTAGGTTAAATCAAAATCGCGTGCTCTTAGTTCTTCTCCCAACCGAGTGCACGAAGGAAACCGCCGACCCTATTTCCTTTCTTCCGTCATTTGGAGTGCTCGCAAGCAGGTATCCCGCAAATAGGGCTCTATTCCTCTAGACGATTGAAGATGACGAGCATGTTCTGTCTACGTCAGCCCACGACCGGCCCATTTCTATGATTGTAGGTAATCGTCGGCTATTCGTTCTTCGAAATCAAGTCGGGCTTTTGCCATTTTGCTATTTTCTCCCCATTTCGAGAAAAAATTGTTCATTGTCAGGATTTAAGTTTCCAAACCGATCCACTATCGTAGAATAAAGGGTGCGAGTCTTTTTCATTTCAGAGCATTCATTCTATTAATTTCATACAAAATTATGAATTACATTTTTGAAATTTTTTAACCATAGGAGTTCTAAGGGCGTGTGTAATTTTCCTTTTAGGGGTTTTGGGGAGAAGGGGTGTATGAGAGCCATACCATTGTTCGGAGAAACTTCGAGTAATTTACCATGGTTGGAAAGAGGTAAAATCCCCCTTGTGCTTCTTTCTTTGCTCCATTCTTTACGTCTGTACTTGCACTTGGTGTGTTGTAGTGTTTCTAATGAAACCCTAGAAAAGAGGGTGATCCCTAGATCCATTCTCTTCACTTATTAATTTGTCTAGGGTTCTATTTAGTTCACGTGTTGTTTAATCGCTATGGTAGATTGGAGAACCTCGCTTAACTTCCAATTCAACCTAGAGAAAATATGTTGTCACACCGCGTCTATGAATGTCGCAACCTCGAGGTAAGAAATTCTACTTTCTTTTAGTTAGACATATCACGTAAATAAATGTATATAATTTCAATTATGCATTCTACCTTGATATGAAGAAATATGATATAAGTTGCATTATGAGAATCATACCTTCTAGAAAGGTGAAACTAGTATAAAATAAATTAATATTATATCACTATACTACGAATAGCCTATATTAATACATAAGGAATACTTTATGAATTTACATACACACGCATGTAAAAAGTGTAAGAAGAATATACGTACATTAAATATGAAATAAAGTATTAGATATATATGTAAGAAGAAAATCAGGTTATAACTGATCCACACGTTAAAATCAATAACGCAAGTACGACAAGACCTCAACGGTAAAGGTGATGAAACATGTAACTTAAGATAATGTTTAATACAAATGTTCCCAAGAGTAATCTTGTCGACTACTAGTAAGAAGGCAACAGATTGATAAAATATTTATAATTAGTAGCTTTAAGCGGGTGTTGCTTTATGTTGCTCATGACGGCCACTATAAGAAGATAAGTTGAGGCATGAATGAGTGTTTTCTTTCATGATTGATAGAGACATAATATCATACTCATAAGGCAAAATAGACCATATGAGCCTCAAATGGAGGAGTCTACACCCCATGAAAATTTAATAAATGTGAATCTGTGTCCATGACCGAGACACTTGACACCTATGTCCGCCCTTACAGACTCAAATCTTCAGAATGTGCATAAGAAATATATAACTAATAAGAAGAAGAAAAAAGAATATAAGTCATTTTAGCTTGAAATACAAAGTCAAACATAAAACCCTACGCGTTAATAATTCTGAACTCAGAGAAAATTTAGAATATGAAGGAATCATAGAAGAGATGATTTCCGTTCAAAGGCATTTTCATAGAAAAGCAAGCATCAAATTATGGTATTATTTTCCTTAGTATAAAAAATAATTTAAAAGCATACAAGCATATTTTTCTTATGTCTTTTTAGTGTTACTAAGGCAAACAAAAGAAGCATCACAACACCCGCATAACAAAAATCAGCAAGGGAAACATTGGAACAGAAGGTAAAAGATGGGCAATACGCAAGGAACGCGGTTTGGGGTCAAATTAAAAATTTACCACTCTGCTCAAAGTGCAACTGTCACCACCTAGGTGAATGTTTGGTTGCCTTAGGTTCATGATATAAGCGCCAACAGCCAGCACGCTACTGCCAGGGACCTCCTAAAAATCAAGTAATAAATTTTAAGTTATATATTCACACAGATCAAATTCTCTCCTTCGTAGTCTAACACCCATTAATGTGATATATCTTATAGCCGAGGCTCGAGGTTGGTGATCCTAGTAGGACTGACAAAGGAAAAGCGGTGATGCATGAGAATGCAAATCCAATCTTATGTTGCGGTCTGGCACAACCTAGAGAATATAGATTTAGCCAGCAGGAGGCCAAGGAGCAGGAGGATGTAGTTACAGGTAAGGATATGTTATATTATAATTATTACCTTTCCTCCCTAGTGACACTTCATTATCCATGTTGCATTCATGCATGTAGGTCATGATTCAAAATGCACCATCCAAGATTCTCTTTACGGGTGCATCGTTCTCGTTCATGGAAGAATCTTTTGTGCATAGACTGAGCTTAAAGATCACTACAGATACAACACCAATATAGGTCATGAGGACTAACAGTTCAATTATGCAAACTAGCCAAAAATGTGCTTTGCTTTGTTCGGAGAATCGTAAATGATCATAGAAGCATCCTTCCTTCATGTTGCGGAGTTTGAATTAGTTTTTGGGATTTATCAAACTCAATACAACGCCTTGAAGCGCACCAATTCTTTTTGTAAAGGAGAAAGATGACAGTTTAAGGTTGTGCATTGATTATTGTGAGTTGAACAAGCTTACTATTAAGAATAAGTATCCTTTCCCGAGGATAGATGATTTGTTTGATCAACACGAGGGGTCTTGCACTTTCTCTAAGTTAGACTTGAGATTGGGATACCACCAGTTGAGGATTTGTGATGGAGATATTCATAAGACAGCATTCAGCACGAGATACGGGCACTACAAGTTTGTAGTCATGTCATTCGTATTGACTAATCTCTCGTCTGTTTTATGGATCTGATGAACATGGTGTTTCGAGAGTTTCTAGATCGTTTTATTATCGTCTTTATTGACGATATCCTGGTTTATTCTAAGAATAAACAAGATCATGCGCGCACCTCAGGACAATTTTGAAAAATCTCAGGGATAATCAGTTATATGTTAAGTATGAGTTCTGACATTTAGAGGTTGCATTTTTGGGATGCGTGATCAATTAGGATAGACTTCCAGTTGATCCAAAGAAAATAGAAGCAAAAAGAGATTGGCCACGACCAAAAGCAGTTACTGAGATCAACAATTTTCTTGTCCTGGTAGGTTATTACATAAGATTCATCAAAGACTTCTCAAAGATAACTTTACCAAACACTTCGCTCACTAGAAAAGGGAAAGGCATCAACAGAACAAGGAAATATGAGGCTGCATTTGTGGAGTTGAAAACCAGACTAATGATTGCACAACTACCATGTTTACCATCGGTGGTAATGAGATTCTAAATTTATAGTGATGCTTCAGCCCTGGGCTTGGGTTGTGTTCTGATGCAGCATGAAAATTCATAGTCTTTGCATCAAGACAATTAACAGATCATGAAAGAAATTCTCTCTTTCATGACTTGGAGTTAGCAGCGGTCATTCATGCATTGAAGATTTGGAGACACTACCTTTATGGAGCGCGTTGCGAAGTCTTTACAGATCATAAAATTCTGAAATATATCGTTGAACAGTGGAAACTCAATATGAGGCAGCGTAGGTGGATAAAGTTTCTGTAAGTTTATGATGTAGATATCCAATACCACTCGGTAAAATCACATGTGGTAGCAGATGCTCTTAGTAGAAGAAGTTTGAGCTATTCCCTTTTTACACAACATGTGGATTTGGTACGCGCCTTGGATACACTTGAGATCAATGTGTTACCAAACACCAGTATGAGTTCTACATCCTTATATTGGATAGAGATCAAATGTGATATCAAGGATCAAATCAGACAGGTTTACCTTGAGATCCAAAGATGATAAAAATTTGAGAATTCGCCAAACAAGTTAGAAAGAGGACTTTGAAATTCAGGAGGGTTTACTGCTACATAAGGGAAGAGTATGTGTTCCAGATGTTAGTCACCATCGCGAGGATATTATTGTTGAGACTAACGATTTCAAGAACTCCATACATCATGGCAGTACGAAGATATATGCATATCTTAAAAAGTCAGTTTGGTGGCCGAGATTGAAGGGTGATACGGCAGAGTATGTGGGAAAGTGAGAGATTTGCAAGTTTGTAAAAGCTGAATGTCAGAGAACAATAGGCAAGTTACAGCCACTACCTAAACATGAATGAAACTTTGAATACATATAGATGGATTTTGTGCATGGTCTTTCAAGGTCTAGAAGTGAGAATGATTCTCTATGGGTTATCGCGGACCATCTTTTCAAGCATGCTAATTTCATCCTTACTAAGAGGTATAATCAGGATCCAGATCAGCTCAGTTATATGTGGTTGAGATAGTTCGACTGGACGGTGTTTTGAAGTCTGTCATTTCAGATAAGGATGACAGATTTCGTCTAAGGATTGGAAATATATTCAGGAGTGTTTGAGTACTAAGTTGAATTTTAGCACAACCACACACCCGACGGATGGACTAGCAGAGCATACCAATTGAACAATGTAAGATATGCTACGTATTTGTAGTATGGACTTTGGAGATAAGTGAGAGAAATATGTCACCTTAGTAGAATTCCCCTACAATAACAGTTTTCGGGCAAATATTTGGATGACACCTTTCGAGGCTCTTTATGAACGTTATTGGAGTAGTTCAAAGCGTAGAGAGAACATTCGAAATTTGAAACATTTGAAAGCAAAAAAATTATTATGAGAGAATATTTGTAACATCCAAAAATTTTAAAATAACTATAATTTTAATTTTAAGGTTTGGCCGTGAGTAATATTCGTCGGCAGTGCCGTCGGATCAATGTATTGAATTCTCTTTGCAGTCAATTTCAATGCGTTAATTAAATTATCAATTTATTTCGATGCGTTAATTAAATTATCAATTTATTTCAATGTGTTAATTAAATTATCAATTTATCCCTCGTAGTAGAAAATTTTATGGGAATTAGCTCTATATAATTAGTAGGTTCTGGTAAGCAATGACAAAACTCGTAAATAAAGGAGCTTCATGGTCCCCTAATAAAAGTCTTCTGGTTTACACATCGATTCAGCAAAAAGATCATGGGTTTTGGCGTAACCGACACCCTCCAAATCATGTGTATTGTCCTCTAGGTTAAATCAAAACCGTGTGCTTTTAGTTCACCCAACCGAGCACACAAAGGAAACAGACAACCATATTTCCTTTCTTCCATCGTCTGGAGGGGTCGCAAGTAGGCAAATCCAGCAGTTAGAGCTCTATTCCTCTCGAAGATTGAAGACAACGAGCCTGTTCCATCTGCCTCATTCCTCGACCGACCCTTTCTACGATTGTAGATAATCGTCCACTCTTCGTTCTTCCAAATCATGTCAAACTTTTGCATTTTTCCATTTTCCTCCCTTTTCCGACGAATTTTTTTCCCTTGTCGAGATTCACGTTTTCAGACTGATCTACTGTTGTAGAATTAAGGTGTGTGCATCCTTTTCATTTCAGAGCATTCATTCTATAAATTTAATACAAGATTAGGAATTAGATTTCTAAAAATCTTTTAATCCTAGGAGTTCTAAAGGGCATGTGTAATTTTACACTTAGGGATTTTAGGAAGAGGCGGTGTGTGAAAGTCTTACCGTTGATCGGAGAAACTTCGTGTAGTTTTCCCCTTTGCGGTTCTTTCTTTGATCCATTATTGATGTTTGCACTAGCACTTAGAGTGTTGTAGTTCAAGCAAAACCCTAGAAAAGAGGGCAATCCCTAGCTAGGTTCTCTTCACTTATTAATTTGTTTATGGTACTATTTAATTTTAGGTGATGTTTAAGTATTGTGGTAGATTGGAGAACCTCGCTTAGCTTCTACTTTAACCTAGAGAAAACATGTCGTCACGATGCGCATATGAACGTCGTAACCCCGAGGTAAGAAATTCTACTTCTTTTAGTTAGACATATCAGATAGACAACTGTATATAATTTCAATTATGCATTATATCGTGATATGAAGAAATATGATAGAAGTTGCATTATGAGAATCATACCTTCTGGAAAGATGAAAATAATAAATTATAAATTAATCTTTTTTCACCATACTACAAATAGCCTATATTAATATGTAAGAAATGCTTAATGGATTTCCCTACATACATGTAAAGACGTAAGAAGAATATAAGTACATGAAATAGAGAATCAAGTGTTGGATATTTATGTAAGAAGAAAATCATGTTATATGTAAGAAAATGCTTTACGGTTGCTTAATTTACTTCTCATCACATTTTAATAGTTGCTAAACTAGGTAGGAGTGTTACAGCATGAACTACAAAAAAAAACAAAATTTTGAATCAAATTGAATTCAAATGCATCTCCAAATGACTTATAAGAATTCTACTAAACTGTAACAATATTTTAGAAGAACATCTCACCAGTCAGCACAAGGAAAAAGGCCATAAACTTTCAAATATTTGAATAAGCTCATCTAGATGACTGCAAATATCAACAACTTCTAAAAACATTTCCAAAAAAATAAAAAAACATAGAATTGAGTCAGAGCAAAGGAGATGAATCAAAACTAAGAGGTACGGTGTCTGCAGAAGTTTCTCGTCTCTTGGTCCTTACAAGATGAGTATTGAATACGTGGAGAAATAGAGTCACTATATCCTTGATCATTCCCAGGCAGAGCTCGAATGCAAACAGCTAAGCAGCAGAAGAAAAAAGCGCAGAAGTTGAGGCCAATCTCAAAACGTAAAGAAGCATCTACAGATATCAAACGTGAGGAAGCACCGACAATTAGAGAAATTGAAGTGCGGTCTGAGAAAAATATAATGATTACCGGAGACTTCGAACCATAGAAATAGTGGACAAGCTCGCGATGAAGAAAGAAGCTTTCAATTAGGGTAATATCTTAAGATGTGCCGCATGACCTTAAAAAAAGATGCACTGTATTAAATCGCCGACATACACTACCAGATCAACTGATATATCAGAATTTTATGGAAGAGGCCGATTATATTCAAAATTATTTTCTCTAAGATTTGAAAAAAAAGTACTTTTCTTCTAAATTCAGGCACGACCGACATTTAAAACACATTCAGAAGAACCACAATTGGCTTAAAACCCACAAAGAGGATATCACTAAATATGGTTAACACCACATACAATGCTTGATAGGAATGAACAGAGAACATGGATTCAAAGAGACAACACCAAGCAATTGGCATTAGGCTAGGGGTAAAGAAGATATTCCTAGGGGTGGGATTTCCTAATTTAGTAAGCAAACTAAAAATTTGAACAGTACTAATACCTCTTTAGTCCTACTCCTTTGCGCTTTTATTATCGAAAAGAAAGGCCTATATTGTTTTGTATATCAGATGTGCCCTAAATAATGAATGTTGCGAGCGAAACATCATTATTGTTGTATTGTGACGACCAATGGAGAGATTTGGTACTAAATGTAACACTAAAATTTTGTGAAACAAATATTATGTATTTATAAATACACGTTAAAATATTAATTAATGATCCCCGGTGAAGATAACATGTCAGTGGCGTATCGCCATCAAATATTTTTTCCGAAAATTTTAAGTGATTTTATGATATAGTTAGAGTTCATTTGCCTATATATGTGCTTTTGATAAAATGGAAGTTTTTATTTTGTATATTTTTGCATACTCATTGTGAATATTAAATACAGTGCAGCATTAATTGTTAATCGAAATATGTTTATGATATTTACTATAAATTATGGCGATCTTACACTAAATCCCAACAAACCTAAAATCATAAGTCATTTGCATTCAGAATAATACCATTATAGGCTTAAATCATTAAAAAAACTCTAACTCATGACACAAGCACAAATTTTAAGAATACACGGTCATAGTCAACATGAACATAGAAGCATCTTTAATAAGGGTTCCTTTGTACTCAAATAGAAGACAAGCGTTAGCCACAAAGATTGCATAGCATGACGTATTCACTATCACCGTCATCCTGGTAAATTTTATCACAATAGTATTCTCTACAGGGTAACGAACGCAAATCGGTATAACATCACGAAGTTGTAATTCATATTATTTCAAGTCGTCCCGCTTTTATTTGTATTTATTCCGGTTGAGGGTATTTTGGTCTTTTTCTGTTTTAGGTTTTCCCCTCACTCATGTATAAGTATGAGTAAGGGTTCATTGAGATTATTATCAAAGCATTATTTCAATTCTACTTGGTATCAGAGGAAAGTGAAGTCCTAATCCTGCTGCTCGACCTTTCCGCCGCTCGCCTATTCCGCTCGATCGCATGCATCCGCCGCCTCTCGTCTACTTCCGCCTCCTTCCGCCGTTGCCGATCTCGTATGACTCCGAGCCGCTTCTAGACGGGCGTCTCCCGTCGAACAGCTGCTGAAGAAGCCACCGCCGCCGCCGCCTTCTGATGACGCTGTTGTTCTCCGCCGCTGACTGATGAAGCTACCGCCGCCGCTGATGGATCTCTGCGCCAGTCCTCGTCTGATCTAGGACATCGATAGGGATCTGACTGTCTTCCAGTCAGCCCTCGTCCAGATCCAGTCTCCCTGCGATCTCGTCAGCCTGCTTCCGCCGTTGCAGATCCCGTCTGCCTGCTGCCCTTCATCCCGTCTGCTCCGGGTGTGATCCTTCATCCCGTCTGCCTGCTGCCCTTAATCCCGTTGCAGCTACCGCAGTTGCAGATCCCGTCTGCTGTCCAGGTCGTGCAGGTTTTCCAGATCTCGTCAGCTGTCCAGATGATGTCGACCTTCTCTACTGCCCCTGATGTGCTGATGCAGTTTCCTCGTGCTACTTGATCGCTCTCTGTCGATATGGGTGACCCCAATTCCTCTGTATTTTCTCCGGGTGTGATCCAGACTCAAATGAGTGACTCTCGGCGTCCTCATAGTCACTCCGGTTCTTTGAAGATTACCACGGTTCCCTTGGATGACACAAATTACCTGGAATGGTCTCGCGCAGCCCAACAGATGTTTGGGTATATCGATGGCACGATCAAGGAGACTCCGAAGACCGATCTCTCCTGGAAGCGTTGGGATTCTGACAACTCACTTGTGGTCTCATGGCTCCTACATTCGATGTCTCCCAAGGTCTACCGGTGCTATATGTTGATGGATTCTGCATCTGAGATCTAGACCCGTGCTCGGGAAACATACTCACAGATCGGTAGTTCCACTCAGGTGTATGAGCTCACTCGCCGTATTTTGGAATTGCGGCAAGGTCTGATGGCCGTTTCGTCTTTCTTCTCTGAGTTTGAGCGTCTTCACCAAGAGTTGGACTACATTGCTCACTTTATCCTATTGAAGGTTATGGAATTTATGATAAAGATTTTGAAGATATTCTGGGGGAACATATTGCTTTCATAGTTGGGTTTTAAATTCTACCCAGGTGGTGATAGGAGCAAGACCTAGCATGAAACGAGAGCGCTCTAATTAGACCTACCAGACTAGTGTTGGTCCCTTAAGCCTAAGTGTGGCATACTCTACCTATCTATTGGCATTTGCTTTCATGCCAAGAATCTTTCCATACATTTGTACCAATCTATGCATCCCTCAGGTTCTACTAGTATTTCAAAAGCTCCTATGTCTAACTTAACACCATCATTCCATCGTGGTTCATTTTAGAGCTCAGGTTGGTGGAAATTGTGAACCTCATCCCTAGGTTTTGGGGGGTTGTCATGGGGAGGGGATCGATTCCCGCGTTAATGGAAGATTGTTAACAGTCGTGTATAGGTCATTCATTACATGTCCCATGTCACCCATATTGGTTGTGAGGGTCGTGTCTGCCTTCATCAAATCGCTCGTATGTTGGAATAGCTCACTAACATAGTCTCAAAATGGTGTACTTGATTTTCCATTTTTTAATAAGAAAATTTAATTTTGAAATACGTAAAGAAACTCTAAGAAAACTTCCGAAATGAAATAATTTTACTCATTTTTAAAATACTTGGATTAAGTTTTTAATGGGAGATATTTAAAAAAAAAATAAACAAGAAATCTTTTTATAGGAAAGACTTTAACATATATATTTTTAAAATAATAATAAGAAAACTTGAAAATTAAATACGGATTGTTTGGTTCACGATGGGAATGAATCAAACCTGCTCTGATACAAAACTAATGTAGACTAATTTTTGGAAATACGTTGGAAATAAATTAAGAACCACTATTAATATTATAGCCGCTCTAAATTCCCATGAGAAAAGGAGCCTCGATAGGAGAACTAAACGGAAGTAGTTTTTTAAAGACGATTCGCATGAGAATAAAGTAAGATTTGGCACGTCGTAAAAGAAACACAACAGTTGCAAGAAAATCAATTAAATATGAGAAAATGACGATAATGGAGATGATGATTATGCAAGTAACATTAGGTTTGATCACTTATATTTTAATTGCATAAATATTAAGTTAATAGAAAGGGAGCTCAAATTATACCAGCAGTGAGTTCTCGGAACTGAGAGGTATAATTGGCACTAGTAGGTTTCAGTCAGGAGGGGAAACTTGGCTGAAACTGGCCCGGGCAGCACAAAAGTAGGGGGAAGTGTCTCAGGTAGGCAGTGAGAGAAAGGGGTTGGGAATACTAGTTTTTGGCTGATGTGAGTTGGAGGCTTGGACATTTCTCGGTTGGGGTTCGGTTAGTATGAAGAAGGGAATCAAAGGCACAGGTGAAGGGGCTGAGGGTATGTTACCGCTAGAGGTAACGGGGCTTCGATAGCAGCGGCGAGGAAGCAGATGGCTGTCGTTGGGCGTCAGCGCTGTCGCTGGGCGTCAGCGAGGGCGGAAGCTAGCGGCGGGCTGTCGCTGGGCGATAGCGGCGGCGGGAGGAAGTAGGGGTCGGGCGAGAGAGAGAAGGAGAGGAATAGAGGAATAGAAGGAGAGAAAAGGGGATCAGCCCCTCCTAAGTGGATTGATCAAAAGATGATAACAAAACCCTAGGTGATCCCTTATATAGGGGGAACCCACCACACCACATTAATAGTTCAAATTAAAAATACATAACCAAATCAAAGCGGTAAAGATAACTAGGGCCGACCGGCCCCTAGGCGGTTTCCTTCATCCCACCGCCCGGTTCGGTCGTGGGATCGGTGGCGTTGTCTTCTCTCGCGCGTGTCCTTCTCGAGTAAACTTGCCATTCCGGCTCGTCCGACTGGATGTCGGTAACAATACCGCCATCTGGGAAATTGGCCTTGTCCTCAAGGCAGTAATCCGGAAACTGTCGGCGAAAATCATCGCGAAGGAGCCAAGTGGCGGCGGTGCGAGGCTTGTTCCGCCAAGCTACCCGTATTTCGTCTGGCTGGGCCGCTCCGGCTGTGGACTTGCGCTGATCAATAATGGCCGCCGGGTAGAGAGGGTCGGATATGGCGGTATCCAAGTCGGATGGAATGTGGTCGGATACGGGGTGATCGCCGATGGCGCGCCGGAGTTGTGAGACATGAAACACGGGGTGGATGCGGGCGGTGTCCGGAAGACGGAGGCGGTAGGCCACAGCTCCGATGCGGCTGAGAATCTCAAACGGCCCAAAGAAGCGTGGTGCAAGCTTTGGGCAAGTGCGGCGGGCCACGGTGAGCTGGCGATAGGGGTGGAGCTTAATAAACACTCGCTCTCCCACCTGGAATTGGAGGTCCCGGCGCTTCCGGTTGGCAAAGGACGCCATCTTTGCTTGGGCCCGGCGAAGATGATGCTTTAAACTGTCTAGAATCACGTCCCGATCGTGTAGATGATCCGCCAAACTAGCCACCGGGCATTCCCCGGGTAGATGGCGGAGCACGGTGGGCGGTGGCCGGCCATACACCATCTCGAATGGGGAGCTGTTGGCGGCATAGTGGTACGCTGTGTTGTACGAGTACTCTGCCCATCCAAGCCATTTGTTCCACGAACCGGGCCTCTCCCCAATGAAGCAGCGCAAGTATGTTTCCAAACATCTGTTAAGGACCTCGGATTGGCCATCCGACTGCGGGTGGTATGCTGTGCTCATCCGGAGTTGTGTGCCCTGCAGACGGAATAACTCTGTCCAAAAGCTACTGAGAAAGAGGGGGTCACGATCGCTAACAATCGAACGGGGAAACCCATGAAGACGGACTATCTCCGCGATGAAGCTGTCTGCCACTGATGCGGCCGTGTAGGGGTGGCGGAGCGGAAGAAAATGCGCATACTTTGTCAGACGGTCCACCACCACCAAGATGCAATCAAATCCGTTGGAGCGGGGCAATCGGGTGATGAAGTCCATCGCGATATCCTCCCAAACACGCTCCGGAATCGGGAGAGGCTGCAGGAGGCCGCTGGGGAACAACGTCTCGTATTTGGCCTTCTGGCATGGTAGGCAAGCCGCCACGTAGGCTTTGACCTGGCGAAGCATGTGGGGCCAGAAGAGCGAGGCCGCCAACCGCCGGTATGTCCGATAAGCGCCTGCATGGCCGCCCGACGGGGTGGAGTGGAATTCCGCCAGGAGGGCCGGAATTAATGCCGATGAAGCAGATAACACCAGGCGGTCCCGGTGGAAGAGGCGGCCGCCGATCAGGGTAAATGGCGGTCGGGACGAAGGGTCGGTCAACAATGCGGCCCGAATATCCTGAAGGTGAGGGTCCCGGTCCACCTCGCTTTGAATGGCCGCGGCGTCGTCCCACACCGACCGGGAGATGGCCGTCAGTTCCGGCGCGTGCGGGCAGCGGGAGAGCGCATCTGCCGCCCGGTTCGTCTTGCCCGGACGAAATTCCACCGTGAAGTCGTAACCGAGCAGCTTTGCCACCCAAACTTGCTGGGTCGGCGTGGCGATTTTTTGTTGGAGATAGCGGAGACTGTGGTGATCGGTGCGAATGACGAAGGGCCGCCCCAGGAGATAAGGCCGCCAGTGTTGGACCGCCAATACCAACGCCATGAGCTCGTTCTCGTACGCCGAGCAGCTGCGCACCGCATTGGAAAAGGCCCGGCTATAAAAGGCGATGGGTCGGCCGGCCTGCATCAAGACGGCGCCGACGCCGGTGCCCGAAGCGTCACATTCGACGACAAACTGCTGGCGGAAGTCCGGCATGGCTAAAACCGGGCCGCGGACCAAGGCGGATTGGAGCGCGGTGAAAGCCTCCATAGCCGCCGGTGGCCATGTGAAGGGCCCCTCCTCGGATTTCTTCAGCAGCTGAGTGAGAGGGCGGGCCAAACCACCGTAATCTTTGATGAAGCGCCGGTAGTACCCTGTCAGGCCGAGAAAGGCCCGGACGTCGTGTAAGGAAGCGGGAGTCGGCCACCTCAGCACCGCCTGAATTTTATCTTCATCCATGGCCACGCCGTGGGCCGAAATAGTATGGCCCAAGTAGCTGACCGTTGCCGTGCCAAAAGTGCACTTCTTGCGGTTGACGGTAAGGTGATGTAGGCGGAGAGTGGCAAACGTTTCCCGAACATGATGGAGGTGGTCCTGCCAAGTGTGACTGAAGACAAGGATATCATCAAAAAAAACAAGGATATGCTTACGCAGAACCGGCCGAAAGATCTCGTTCATGGTTGCTTGGAATGTTGCGGGGGCGTTGGTGAGCCCAAACGGCATGACCAAGAACTCAAAGTGCCCATCGTGTGTCCTGAATGCCGTCTTCGGCACATCGTCTGGCCGAACACGAATCTGGTGATAGCCGGCCTGTAGGTCCAGCTTGGTGAAGAACGTCGCGCCGTGTAACTCGTCCAAGAGCTCCTGAATCACCGGAATAGGATACTTGTCCGGTATCGTCGCCTTGTTGAGCTCCTGGTAATCCACACAGAACCTCCAACTGCCGTCCTTTTTGCGGACCAGTAGCACCGGACTGGAAAACGGGCTCGCATTGGGCCGTATAATACCCCCCAACAACATCTCTCGAACGAGCCGCTCTATCTCGTCCTTCTGGGCGTGTCCATATCGGTAGGGCCGCACTGACACCGCCGCTGACCCCGGATGGAGCACAATGGCGTGATCGGTCGGTCTAGTGGGAGGCAGTCCCGACGGCGCGGTGAAGATGTCCTCGAACTCCGCGAGGACGGCGCTCATGTCGGCCTTGATGGGTGCGGCCGCCGCGGGGAGACTCGCCTGGAGGGGCCACAGCCAGGCCGAGAAATCGACGTCGGCAACGCGTGTCATCGCTCGATAGGAGATCGGAGAGCGGAGGAGGGTCAGGTCACCCACCAGGCGGCATGGTCGGCCCTGCTGCTGAAAATCCATCGTCATCGAAGCCCAGTTCACGCGGACTTCCCCCAAGGTCTCGAGCCACGCCACGCCGATAATAGCGTCGAGACCGCCAAGCTCGAACATGTAGAAGTCAGCCGTGACTCGGCACGGCCCCACTGTGATGGTAACATCCCGGCATTGGCCCAAAGTCGGCCGTCGGCGGCCATCGCCCAAGCACACCGAAAAGTCTGGTGACGGATCCACTGGTATGGCGAGCTCCTGCGCCAGACGGGAGGACATGAAATTGTGACTCGCTCCGCTATCCACCATCACGATGATGGGGCGGTTGTGTAGGTCGCCGGCCAACTTCATGGTGCGGGGGCCCATTAACCCCCCCACGGAGTAAAAAGGCAGTTCCAACACGTTGAGAGGGGCGTCCTCGAGGGCGGCCGTAGGTGGGTCGGGTGGTTGCTCCAGGGGTGGCAAATCCTCGGCGGTGGTGTAACCCTCGCTATCGTTGAAAATAGCATGGAATTCCTTGACCGGGCACACATGCTGAGGCGAGTATGGTTGACGACATCGGAAACATAACCCACGACGACGAAGGTCGTTGTACTCCGTGTTAGAGACGCGATGAGGATTGTCCGGGCGAGGAGGCCGTCCGGCTGCCGGGGGTGGGTGTCGAGGAGCGGCCTCCCGGTGCTGTGGAGGTCGGAAATGGGGAGCGGCGGTGCGGGGGCCGATGTCGGCTTCCACTGCCCAAGCGAGTTCCAGAGCGTCCGAGACGGTCTTGGGGTGGTGGGTGCGGATCCGGGAGCGGATATTGGGTAGAAGACCCTGCAGAAAGAACCCCAAATAATGGTCGGGCGGGAGGCCCGGAACCTGCGTGACGAGTGCCACGAACTCGTCAATATAAGCATCTACCGAGGTTGTCTGACGGGCGGAGCAGAGCCGTTCAATGGCCGAGCCGGTGTAGCGCGAGTCGTAGCGGCTAATCATCTCCTGCTTGAACTCGTGCCAGGGAATGAGCGGTTGAACTTGGCGGAGCCAGCGAGCCCAATGAAGGGCCGAACCCTCCATGCCCACCATGGCCGTGCCGACTCGGTCCACCGGCGGGGTACCGTTAAGATCGAAGTATTGTTCCGCTCGAGCGATCCATCCCATGGGATCCGTCCCGGAAAAGGAGGGTACGTCGAGGGTGAGGGGGGGCCGAACGGGCGCGGGCGGCGGAAAAGTCGGCCCCATTGGAAACTGGGCTTGGGGGCGGAAGGCCGGCGGTAGCGGGGTGGGAGGCGTGCCGAGCACCGAAGCGGTATCGGCCGGCGCTGGCGCGGCAGGCGGTACCGTGGGCGACAACGGCTGCGGCTGGAGTTGGGCGGTGATGGCTGCGAGTTGGGCGATGATCGTATTTTGGTTCGCGGCAAAGGTTTGCTGGCTCGCGGCGATGTCGTCGAGGGAGGACTGGAGGCTCGCGAGGTGGGAATCGTGGCCGGCGAGGCGGGCGGTGATGGCGTCGTCGGAGGCGGACGCCTCGGCGGCGGTAGTTAGGCGGGTAGAGACCGGCATGATGATTTTCCGGCGGCGTGAATGGCGGGCGGAGCGGCAGGTCGGACCACCGCTAGAGGTAACGGGGCTTCGATAGCAGCGGCGAGGAAGCAGATGGCTGTCGTTGGGCGTCAGCGCTGTCGCTGGGCGTCAGCAAGGGCGGAAGCTAGCGGCGGGCTGTCGCTGGGCGATAGCGGCGGCGGGAGGAAGTAGGGGTCGGGCGAGAGAGAGAAGGAGAGGGAGAGGAATAGAGGAATAGAAGGAGAGAAAAGGGGATCAGCCCCTCCTAAGTGGATTGATCAAAAGATGATAACAAAACCCTAGGTGATCCCTTATATGGGGGGAACCCACCACACCACATTAATAGTTCAAATTAAAAATACATAACCAAATCAAAGCGGTAAAGATAACTAGGGCCGACCGGCCCCTAGGCGGTTTCCTTCATCCCACCGCCCGGTTCGGTCGTGGGATCGGTGGCGTTGTCTTCTCTCGCGCGCGTCCTTCTCGAGTAAACTTGCCATTCCGGCTCGTCCGACTGGATGTCGGTAACAGGGTATGAGGACGGGAGCGGTGGATGGATGTCGTGAGCACATGTGGCTGGCCCGTTGGAGAAGCTAGAGGACGACCGGGAAAGGGCGTCGACAGTAGACTGACCCTCAAGGTGGAGCGACGAGGGAGGAAGACTTGAAACCCGTCGGGAGAAGCACGGTAGATCTCAAGCGCCAATCGGCCCATTGGAAGGCTCGCCGACGTTGCTCGAAGGTCTGGGAGGGAGGATTGACGGCATAAGTTGCATATTAGAGGGGAACCGAGCAGACAGAGAAAGACTCGTACAATTCTTTTCTCTAGGCTGATTATGACTTGGATATTGGGGGTATAAATAGGACTAATAAGGAGGGTTTCATCAAATGAGATTAATAACATTAAGAGATGGGTGATCTACTAGGATTAATAACATTCGAAGGGGTGGTGTTTGGAAGCCAAAGATGCACATGGGAAATCAAAGAGATATCTAAGACTTTAACACTCTCATATGAATTAATTTTGAATTTATAATGTAATTAATATTTGAATTTCCGGAATTAATTAGAAAGGTGGAATTAAAATTCATGCAAAAAAAGTTAGCTTGCTTGCATGTCATCCCCTCTTGTGCTACCGAACCTACTTATTTAAGGTCGTGTTGGGCGGTCGAGGCAACACGTCAAAAGTAAAATGAAATACGCATAACCGAAATGCGACACAAACGTAAAACTTAAGGAACATAACTGAAATGCAACAAAAATAGCAAATGCATAATGATAAAGGAGTGAATCAATCGGATGTATCGCAGGATGCATTACAGAGCTGGTCGACTTCTTCACCAAACTAGTTTCCTCCTCTTTTTTGGATATTTGTGTCAACCTGAGAATGATCGATTTATATGCTTCAGGTTGAGGGGGGTGTTAAAGCCCAAGATCAAAAGCCAGAAGAGAGACCCATTATTCATTTTCTCTCTTTTGTATTTAGTCCCGCATCTCCAACTTTCTCCACTTTATATAAAGAGGGGAGCTCTCATATAATATTTAAATTTTTTGGAATAATATTATTTAATATTTCAATTTCTCACAGTCCCCTTTCTTCGGCTCTGGTTGAGCTCGTCTCTCTTGTATCGTCGTCTGTACCACCAGCTCCGAAGAGATACTGATGTGCAACGGGTTAGAGCCAATAAATTATTGCATAAAAGTGGAATGATAAAAAATTACAGAAATATTGTAGTAATGGAAAATATTATCTAGAGTCTTAAAGATAAAAAGGACTCTACTTCATCTTAGATGACAATGCCAAAAGGCATTTCGGTCTACTATCATGCTCTTTAGAAAGAGACCTAGTGATCAGATGATGCATGATAGGGGTGTGCAAAAGTATCCGAACAATCGAGAATCAGACCAAAACCGAATTAAACAAGGCAGTTCGAGTCAGTTCTAGTCAGTCCTCGATTCGGTTCTGGATACATAAAAAATAAAATCGGGGGTTCAGTTTGGTTTTGGGTTCCTATGGCTGGGTACCCGAGAACCGACCCGAACTGAATACTTGAAAATTTATTAATTTAATATTACGTGATGCAAGGGTTTTGATTTAATCCTAAAGTTAAAGCCGTAATTCGTATCTTGTAACTTAAAGTCATAAGCCGTAACCCTAATCAGACAAAACTCGCCCCCAAGCACAAGCCTCTCACACTCCTCCGCCCCTTCCCTCTTCCTCGTCGGTTCGTCGCTCGCCCCTTCTTCCTCGTCGATGTTGGTTAATGTCACGACGGTGAGGATTTATGCAGTCCTCTTCCTTGCCCCTTCCCTCTTCCGTTGCGGCACCGATTAGGTCACGAATCGGACTAAAGTTCAGCAGTCTTCCATGAAGCCGATAGATAAAGTTAGAATGCCTCTGCAGGTAAGAATCTGGGAACGTGAGCGTGGAAGCAGTCCTCCACGATGTCGATTAATAAAGTTTGAATGCTTCTGCAAGTGAAAATCTCGAAGTGCGAGAATGGATGCGGTCTTCCACCAGCAAGCTAAGCTCTTCCTTGCATGGTACCAAAATCATCTAGTCAACGTGCCTTGCAGGATAACCAGTTAACAAAATCATCTCTAAGCTAAGCGTGATCAACTCGATGGTTTGTTTGATATACTCGATGAGTCATGTACTTTTTCTAAGTTATACTTGAGATCGGGATACCATCAATTGAGGATTCATGATGAGGATATTCAGAAGGCAACATTCGGTATGAGATATGGACACTACGAGTTTATAGTCATGTCGTTCAGATTCACTAAGGCTCTGTCTGCTTTTAAGGACCTAATGAACAAGGTGTTTCGAGAATTTCTTTACCGTTTTATTATCAGACAAACTTTATCTTTAGATACAAAGATGGTAGAAATCTTGGAATTGACTCAGATTGGTCAGAAAGGGGACTTTGTAATTCGGGAGGGTTTACTCCAACATAAAGGGAGTGTGTTATAGATGTCATTCACATTCACAAGGACATTCTTGTGAGGCTCATAATTCAAAGTACTTTATACATCCTGGTAGTACAAAAATATATGCAGATCTTAAGAAGTCAGTTTGGTGGTCGAGATTGAAGAGTGATATGACAGAGTATGTGGGGTAGTGTGAGACTTGCAAGTTGGTAAAACTTGAACATCAGTGTCCAGGGGGCAAGTTGCAGTCACTACCTATACTATAATGAAATTTTGAAGACATCTCGATGAATTTTGTACATGGTCTTCCAACGTATAGAAGTGGGAATGATTCTCTATGGGTTATCATGGACCGTCCTTTCAAGATTGCTCATTTCATTCCAAAGAAGTGGACTGATCATGGTCCAAGGTTAGCCCAGCTATATGTGAATGAGATAGTTCAATTGCACGGTGTTTTGAGATCTATTATTTAAGACGGATGATAGATTTACCTCTAAATATTGGAAGTATGTTCAAGAGCGCTTGAGTACTAAGTTGAAGTTTAACACAACTTTTCACCCTCAGGTTGTTGGATAAATAGAGCGCACAAATAGAACCATTGAAGATATGCTACGGATGCGTATTCTGCACTTTAGAGGTAAGTGAGAGAAATATGTCACTTCGGTAGAATTCTCCTACAATAACAGTTTACAAGCAAATATCGGTATGGCCCCTTTTGGGCCTCTTTATGACAGACATTGTCGGACATCAATGTGTTGGGCCGCAAGCGAAGGGAGAATTTCAAATAAGGAGTCATGAATCGACAAGACCACAACTCGAGTTACACTCATCTAGAAGCATATGAAGATAGTGGCAGACACGCCAAATATTACGATCAGCGACACAAAATATTGGAATTTATCGTTGGAGATTTTACTTATATCTCAAAGTCACACCTGTTAAGGGTGTTTCTAGAATCAAGTGAATGACAAAATTGAGTCACAGCTTCGTTCATCCATTTGAAGTGCTAGAACGCATTGGTGAGGTGACATACATGTTAGTCTTACCTGAGGAAATGAGTGGATTACATGAAGTGTCTCACGTCTCCTATTCTAGTCATATGATCAGTACTGAGGATGCACCAGTTGAATCAAGTCTCAATATCAGTATTATGTCTGTCAGTATTGTGGACTCAAAGATTCAAAAGCTTAGAAACAGAGAAATTTATCTTTTAAAGGGTCCTTTAGAAGAATTGTGGTCGACCAGAGTATAGGCGGCAAAAAGAAAATGAACTACAGAGCACTGAAGACTATGCATTCCCTTTCGACATAGGTATGATTGTAATTTTTTAGAATGAAAATTTTATTAGGAGAAAAGGTTTGCAACATCCGAAATTACAAGATTTCTCAATTTCAATTTCAAGATTAGATTACGAATTTTTGTCAGTGCCACCATCTAATTGAGGTACTTACACTATTACGATTAATTTTAAGTGTTAATCGTAATTTAAATAAGGCCTTTTAATAGAGTTTCATGGAATTTCTTCGACGCGATTTAAGGATTCGCAGGAGTGATCATTTTTGAAATACTACGAGTTTAATGAGCAGTGGCGGTTTACTAATTAAGATAAAACCTAAAATTTTAATTCTCATAAGAAAGAGGAACGAATTCACTCCATGCAACTCGCCATGATACCATCTCCTGTCGAGCACTGGAAACTGTCATGCCCTCCTCGCAGATGACTACCAACGCCTGCACGAATCTAAATAGTCACAGAAAAACAACAACTCCCTCGATCAGTCCTCCAAGTAGCCGAAAGTGGATCGTTTTCTCAGCCTTAACCAAGGGTGCATGTGGTGCAACCCGCATCGCGTCCTTTTTATCATTTTTCTTGCGTGTGTCGTTCATTTTTGTAGCACATGTCTTCGCGCATTTTTGATTTATTATGTGGCGTCGAGTTGTATTGCGCGTGTTATAAGCGCTTGGATGTTATTTTTGTATCGCGCACGTTTCTCGCGCATTTTATTTTGGCTCGTTGGTGTGACCGGCCAACGAGACCCTAAATGCATAGGTCCGGTATTTTTAGGGGATAAATTAGCTTAGGGCAAGCTCGTAACAATTAATTATTCTATTAAAATGTCCCATTTGCCTATAGCTGACCCCGCCCAGAAATTAACCTCACCTTCATTTAAAAAATCGGCCTTGTTTAAAATTATTTGACTTGGGCTGCTAATAACAACTTTGCCCTAATTTTTGCTATAAGGCTTACCCATTTCCTCTGTTTGAGGGGGCTGGAAATAGAATTGAACGAAACATTACTGTTTCGTTCGGTTCTCCCAGCGCCGCTCGTGCTCTCCCCACGACTCCCGAACCTCTCGTCTTCCTCGCCGCTTGTCTTCCTCGACGGAGCTTCGCACGCCACCGCCTCTCCTTGCAAGCCGCTCCTCCGACGAAGCTACCTCCGGCTTCTCCTCCCTGCTCGACGACGACACTGGCGGGTCCTGCGTTTTCTCCAGTGGTCTTCCCCATCGTCGACGCTCCGGGGAAGCCCTCGTCAACCGTCGCCGAGTTCGCCTGATGCATTCTTATGCTCCGGCGGCCCTCCTTGCTCTGTCCTCCACCGGATCCAGTGAGCTCCGATGTTCTCCTCCCCTCCCAGCCGCGGTACGCCGCCGCCTCGGTCCTCGCCACTGTCACACACCACTCTCTCCGGCTGGATTCAGGCAGGCCGACTCACAGCCACCCTTCTGAGGCAGTCCCAAGCACCTACAGCTTTGTTCCTCACCTTCCAGGAGAGCCGACAACCGCTGCCACTCGTTCCTTTGGGTATACCTCTCGACTTCCTCGCCCGTGAACAGTAGTTTTATTTCGTGCCTAATTACAAATGAATAGTTAATTATTTAGAGCTTGCCCTACTAGTATTATCCTTTAATTGCCGCCTTTTCATAATCGTAATTGTCCACCACTTTGATTTCTATGCTTGTGGAATTGTGATTCATAGCGTTTGTATGTTCGTGAGGTAGCGTTTACGCTCGTTTGTGACGCCTAGGTCGTTTTAGCCATTAAAATAGCTCGCAAAGTTCTATCGCACCACATTTATTTTAAGACATCTTGTTTTATTAGCTTTCAAAACTACACCCCCGCCTTAGTTTACATCAGTTTGGTGTGGCTGCTGGGATATCTCACTCCTATTGTGGGATAGCCGAGCGCCGTTCATTTCCAAAATATTTTAGTTGGTATTTTGCGTTTAAAAAAAATGGATGATGTAGATGCACGTCTTAAAGCTTTGTGGAAAAATGTTGAGTGCGTCACCGCAAACTACAAGCAGATCCTGAGTGAGTTGTGCACCTCTGTTCACAACCTCGAAGTGTTAACGCGCATGCAATATGCTGCTCCTGCATACCTCCACACTTCATATCACATAGTGAAACCCGAGGTTAGGTCTTTCGATAGTCCTCTGTCTCGCCTCGTCAGTCTCACGACGAGCACCTTACTCACACCCACCCCCACCGTGACACTCCCTTCAGTCGAGGAGGCTCTTCCTGAGTCCCTTCTCCAGGAAGAAGAGCTTCTTCCCATTTCTACCACCCCGACTGAAATTGTGTCTCCACCTGTCTTCGCTTTAGCACCACCTTCGATAGAGGAGGTTCTTCCCGAGCCCCTGCTCCAGGAAGATGAGTTTTTCCCTCCTCATTCCTTCCTTCCGATTGACATGGTGTGTCCACTTGCGCCCATTGACTCACGTCCTTCAGTCGTCGAGTTGTTTCTTGAGGCCCCGCTCCAGGGAGAGGCACTTACTTGTGATGTGTCACTCACCTCGGATGACACATCATCACTCTCTTCCCCCAGAGGAGTTGGTTAGTGATGAAGCCCTCATCTTGGGTGACATAGCCTCGTTCGTCGTATGTCCTGATTGTCTTAGCTCACTGCCTCCACAAAACGTTGAGGCCACAGACTTTGTGCTTGGTGGCAACCAGTTAGTGACATTAGAGTCACCACCCTATATTGACTTTATCTTTGGCGAGCACGCGCTTTGTTCGCCTCATCCTCTTATGGATATAGGAGAGCATGTTAGACCACCACATCACTACCGTTTGAGTTCTGACACTTCTAGGTTTAGTAGTCTTGAGGGAACCGAGACAATACTTAGATTTTTTTCTCCTCATCGGGACACTCGTTTCAAGGGTTTTTTATGGAAAATTTTACACGATAAAATTGGGACCTTCTTAAAATTTTGTGACTCAAGTGGGACCTGGACGGTTGAAATCATGACGATAGACGATCTTGGTATAACGGACGTTCGTAGGTGTCTATCGAGCGAGCGCATGTCGCGTTATGAGTTACTGATTCCACGGGTTGATCACGCTTGCTTCCTGTTTTACTTTCTACCTTGCTCTTGTTTCTTGCTTTTCCCCCTACTTCGTGTTTGCCCCACACACTGCCCCTGTCATCCTCTAAAAGCTCTAATAATTACTGTTTATTTAAATATGTGGCATGAAATTTTGACTAATGGATTGCAAGTTTTGGGGGATGAGAGGTTACTTCAAGGTTTCGGATCGCAGCGGCGACATCTGCTGGACAGTCATGCAGCGTATTCTCCGGTCAACATTTGGATTTACTACTTGCAGGTTACATCGAATCTCGTCGGGGACGAGCTCTTTTCAACCCCGGGAGAATTGGTGCAACCCGCATCGCGTCCTTTTTATCATTTTTCTTGCGCGTGTCGTTTATTTTTGTCGCACATGTCTTCGCGCATTTTTGATTTATTATGTGGCGTCGAGTTGTATTGCGCGTGTTATAAGCGCTTGGATGTTATTTTTGTATCGCGCACGTTTCTCGTGCATTTTATTTTGGCTCGTTGGTGTGACCGGCAAACGAGACCCCAAATGCATAGGTCCGGTATTTTTAGGGGAAAGATTAGCTTAGGGCAAGCTCGTAACAATTAATTATTCTATTAAAATGTCCCATTTGCCTATAGCTGACCCCGCCCAGAAATTAACCTCACCTTCATTTAAAAATCGGCCTTGTTTAAAATTATTTGACTTGGGCTGCTAATAACAACTTTGCCCTAATTTTTGCTATAAGGCTTACCAATTTCCTCTGTTTGAGGGGGATGGAAATAGAATTGAACGAAACATTACTGTTTCGTTCGGTTCACCCAGCGCCGCCCGTGCTCTCCCCACGACTCCCGAACCTCTCGTCTTCCTCGCCGCTTGTCTTCCTCGACGGAGCTTCGCACGCCACCGCCTCTCCTCGCAAGCCGCTCCTCCGACGAAGCTACCTCCGGCTTCTCCTCCCCGCTCGACGACGACACTAGCAGGTCCTGCGTTTTCTCCAGTCGTCTTCCCCATCGTCGACGCTCCGGGGAAGCCCTCGTCAGCCGCCGCCGAGTTCGCCTGATGCATTCTGATGCTCCGGCGGCCCTCCTTGCTCTATCCTCCACCGGATCCAGTAAGCTTCGGTGTTCTCCTCCCCTCCAGCCGCGGTACGCCGCCGCCTCGGTCCTCGCCACTGTCACACACCACTCTCTCCGGCTGGATTCAGGCAGGCCGACTCACAGCCACCCTTCTGAGGCAGTCCCGAGCACCTACAGCTTTGTTCCTCACCTTCCAGGAGAGCCGACAACCGCTGCCACTCGTTCCTTGGGTATACCTCTCGACTTCCTCGCCCGTGAACAGTAGTTTTATTTCGTGCCTAATTACAAATGAATAGTTAATTATTTAGAGCTTGCCCTACTAGTATTATCCCTTAATTGCCGCCTTTTCATAATCGTAATTGTCCACCACTTTGATTTCTATGCTTGTGGAATAGTGATTCATAGCGTTTGTATGTTCGTGAGGTAGCATTTACGCTCGTTTGTGACGCCTAGGTCGTTTTAGCCATTAAAATAGCTCGCAAAGTTCTATCGCACCACATTTATTTTAAGACATCTTGTTTTATTAGCTTTCAAAACTACACCCCCGCCTTAGTTTACATCAGCATGCGTAGGAGCCGTGTACAACCCAGTGTTCACCAGGGAGTAAAATGGGAACTGAGCATAGGCGAGGCGAGTGAGCGGCTCGCCGACTCGCGACGAGCGAGTCGCGAGGACGAGGCGAGCCAGACACTCCTCCTTGCGAGTAGAGCAGGGAGAGGGCGAGACATGTTCCAACACCTCCGTTTTAGGGTACATTTAGCCACGGCGAGGCGAGTGGGGTCTCACCTCTACTCGCAAAGGGAGATCTCGCGACGAGCGACCCGCGGGAGGGCTGGCGAGTGGCGCCTTCACGGGCCACTCGCTCCAGTGGAGGTCTATAGGTGAATTTACCCCGATACCCTTGGTGGGCTGTCAATAACCCTTCAAAACAGCGGAGTTTGGCTGTTAGCAGACCAATTTTGGGTGCGTATAGTAAAATCGAAAGGCGGAGTTACGCTGTTAGCAGACTAGCAAAGAAAAGCTATATATAGACCCTGAAGGGCACCTTTGGGAGGGATCCAGATCTTTGGCTTCTCCTTCTTTAGGACATCTTTGATTAGCTCCCCAAGGTGCTCGGCTTCAGTTTTGGCTTAGGAGGGGAAGCGCTCTAAAGATCTTCCGGGTGTGTGGTGGGACCTCCACTCTGTAGCCAAGGGTCGATTTTTAGCTCTAAGTCTCCGTTCAGGTTCCTCTGTGGGATCGGTAAGTGCTAGCTGCCCCCCTTTCAGGGGTTTGAACTCCTCGTTGGGCCGATTCTCGGTACCAACATTTTTGGTGCAGTGAGCGTGGAACGCGGCTAGTACAAGAAAGTCCCAAGGAGGAGACATGGCTGGAGAGGATAAGCGAGAGGCCGACTTTGGCGGTTCGCCACCATCTGGCTCGCCAGTAACAACAGGGATTCCGACAGATCTTCGAAGGGAGGTGCTCGAGACGATCAACCTCGCATTCTCCGCGGCGCGAGGCGAGTTCGCAACCCCAACGCCACAGGTCGTCCCGCCGCCAAGGGTAGGTGAGGCCGGCCCGGGGCAGAGAGCAGGTAAGGAGACGGCTGGCGAGGCTTCAGGGCGAGAGCTCTTTCCCAGCTCGGCGGGTGCCAGCCCGGCGGGTGCCTGCCCAGCGAGTGCTTGCCCGGCGAGAGCGGGCCTGGTCAAAGAGCTCGTGGGGCGAGTTGAGCAGGCGAGAGCAGCGAGCAGAGGAAGCCCGTTCTGCGAGTTGGTGCTCTCGGCACCACTCCCGGAGGGGTTCAGGGAGCCGGACATGGTGTACTACACCGGCAAGGATGACCCTGTCCAGCACCTGCAATGGCTCGAGGACATGGCCTCCCTTAGGCCCGTGTCGGACGCTTTTAAGTGCCGACTCTTCGCCACCACCCTGAAGGAGAAGGCGCGGGACTGGTTTCACCAGCTCCTGGGAGGATCGATCTATGCGTTCGAAGACCTGCGTCGTAGCTTTTTGCTACGCTTCTCAACCTCAAAGAAAAGGAAGAAGGATGCCGAGGCACTCTTCAAAATCAAGCAGGGGTCGGGGGAGTCGCTGGCCCACTACGTGGACCGATTCCAGGAGGAGGTCCTACTCACCCAGGAAGTGCCCGGATTCGCCCTCCAGCTCGCCTTCACGGTGGGGCTGCGGGAGGGATTCTTCAAGATGAGTCTGAAGCGGAAGGGTCTCGTATCCTTCGAAGAGCTGATGGAAAGGGCGGCGAAGGAGATTGAGGGGGAGGCAGCCAACCCAGAGTTCGCAAGAAGGCTGACAAAGCTGAGTGATCTGGAGGTTAGGCAGCAGGAGGTTAGGAGGAGAGAAGAGCCGAGAGCCCCGGAGTTGGGGTGGAGACAGCAAGGAGGAGGCGTTCAGGGTCAGGGAAGAGGCTTCGCCCCAGGAGGGGGTAATTTCCAAGGGGGTCAAGGAAGACCTCACGAGTTAGGGTGGAGGCAAGGCCCTAGGCCACCCCCTCCCCCGCCGCAGCAAGCCATAGCGATCGGACAAGGGAGGAGAGGAAGAGGACCAGGAGCAGGAGGACCAGGAGCTCAGAGAAGGAACAGGGTAGCGGAGGCCGAGAGAAGGGAGGTGGCGTTGCCCTATTGTGACTTCCACCAGGAGGAGGGTCACGCAACGGCCACCTGCCCGGAGTTCTTGGAGATGAGGACGACAAGAGGCCCGGCGCAGCCGCAGCAACGGCCGGTGAGTATTGAGAAGTACTACCCAGAGAGGGGGAGGAGGAAAGGTGTGAGGATCGGACTGACGTGGGGAGCCGAGGAGGGATCGGGGTGATCCACGGGAGAGTGGGGATCGAGACGACCCAGAAGGCGAGCCTTCATACCATGTATCGTTGGAGCGTGGCTTCGACTTCTCAAGCCCCACCCCAGCAGAAAGGATCACCTTCTCTCAGAAGGATATGTCGGGTGATGAGGACCCGTTCTGCGATGCACTGGTTATCTAGACGGCCATCGAGAACTTCATCGTCGCCCGGATCCTCGTGGACAACAGGAGCTCGGTCAATGTCATTTTCAAGAAGGTAGTCGACGAGATGAAGGTGGAGGCAAGGAGAGTGGTGGCCTCGAATGGCCCCCTGTTCGGATTCTCGGGAGAAAGGAAGGATGTGGAAGGAGGAGTGGGGCTTCATGTCATCTTTGGGGGACAGTACCGCAACTGTCGGTTCGTCATCGTTGACGCTCCGAGCAGCTACAATGCTATCTTCGGACGGCCCCTCATCAGCGCGTTCTGATGCGTCCCATCCTCATTCCACCAGTGTCTCAAGTTCAGCGTGGGTGGAGTTCAAATCCGGGTGAGGGGAGACCCAAAGGTGGCGAGGCAGTGTTACGTCACCGTGGTCAACACCGTCACCTGGCAGGCTGAGGCGGAAGAGATGGATCGGGAGATGGAGAGGCAGAGTGTAGGGGAAGGGGTCGTTGAAGGGCCCGAGGCGGAGGAGATGGGAGAGGAAAGGAGAGAAGGAGACCAAGCCCAGGAGGAAGGGGCGAGGGAGCTGTTGGATGTCCGGGAGGAGAAGATGGAGGAAGAAGAGACTGAAGCATTCTCTTGAGGAGGAAAGAAAGAAGGTGAGTGGGGGAACAATCTAGGCCGGAGGCCGTGGAGAGGGTCGTGGAGCTGGAGGTCGTCTCCCGGGTGGGAGCTGTAGAAAAGGTGAAGATCAGTGGGGAGCTCAGCCTCGAGGACTAGAGGCGGATCCTGGCATGCGTCCAAGAGAACGTGGACGTCTTCGCTTGGAGTGCGGCAGAAATGTCGGGGATCGATGCGGGTGTGGCTTGTCACCGCCTCAACCTCGACCCTGGCACGCGCCCCATCCGGCAGAAGAAGAGGTTCATCGCTGACAAGCTGGAGGAGCCCATCCGGGAGGAGGTGAACAAGCTCCTCAAAGCAGGTTTTATATCTGAGATCCAGTATCCAGGCTGGGTCTCCAACGTGGTGATGGTAAAGAAGGGGGATGAAAGGTGGAGGATGTGTGTCGATTTTTCCTTATTGAATAAATCATGCCCTAAGAATTGCTACCCGTTGCCTCGAATCGACGCGCTGGTTGACTCAGACGTCGGTTTTTCTCTAATGAGTTTTTTAGATGTCTTTTCAGGTTATCATCAAATTCGCATGCATCCCCCCGACATCAAGGATGTTTCGTTCATTACAGGGGATGGATGTTACTGCTACAAGATGATGTCCTTTGGGCCGAAGAATGCAGGAGCAACATACCAGCGAATGATGGACACGGTCTTTCGTGAGCAGAAGGGAAGGAACCTTGAGGTATATGTGGACGATCTCATGATCAAAAGCCGAGATCTTGAGTCCCACTTTCGGGACCTTGAAAAGACCTTCGGTACCCTGAGAAAATACAAGATGGGGCTCAACCCCCAGAAGTGTGTCTTCGGGGCCAGCCGGGGAAAGTTCTTAGGCCACTTGCTCACCCCGGCCGGGGTAGAGCCCAACCCGGACAAGGTAAAGGCAATCTTGGAGCTAGGGTCGCCGAGGAACGTAAAGGAGGTCCAGCGCCTCACAGGGAAACTGGTCGGGCTGAGCAGGTTTCTCTCCAGGGCAGGGGAGACGTGCTCGTCTTTCTTCAAGGTACTCCGAGGGAGCCAGAAGTTTGAATGGACCCCTGAGTGCGAAGGAGCATTCCAAGTGCTAAAGGAGCAATTAACCCAGGCCTCGCTGCTCCAGGGACCTAAGCAGGGGGAGGACCTGTCCCTATACCTGAGGTGGGGGTCGAGACAGTAAGCTCTGTTTTGGTCAGGGAGGAGGGAAAAAAGCAACTCCCAGTCTACTACGTCAGTAAGGTGCTAAGGAAGGCAGAGCTCAGGTATCCTATCTTAGAGAAGCTAGCCTTCACCCTGGTGGTGTCGGCCCGGAAGCTCTGACCTTACTTCCAGGCATACTCCATTAAAGTGGTGATCGACCACCCCCTTCGCAACATCACGGAAGGGGTGGAGCATTCAGGGAGGTTGGCCAAATGGTTGGTAGAACTGAGCGAGTTCGACATCACGTTTGTTCCTAGGATTTCTATAAAGGCACAAGCGGTGGCGGATTTCTTGGTCGACTACGTGATCGAGGTGGAGGAGCTTGGGCCACCTCCCTCAGTGGCATGGAAGATGTTGGTTGACGGTGCATCAGGAAAGCATTCCTTTGGAGGGGGAGTAATCTTAGTAAGCCCCCGGGGGACAAGGATTGAGCAGTCCATTAACATCCACTTCCCACTCACCAACAACCAGGCCGAGTACGAAGCGGTGATAGCGGGGCTCCGTCTGGCCCAAGAGTTGGGCGTACAGGATGTGGAGGTCTCGACGGACTCCATGGTGGTGGTGTGTCAAATCAAGGGAGAGTTTGAGGCGAAGGAACCGACTCTCCAACGATACTTGGAAAAGGTCAAGGGGGTCATCGGGCAATTCCATATTCTCTCGATTCGACATGTGCCGAGAGAGGAGAGCCTCCCGACGGATCTCCAAGCCAAGTTCGGTCCCAAGAGAGGAGGAACGGTGTCGGAACTCTTTCGACCGTCCATCGAAGAAGGCGAGTTGGAGGTAGACAGGCGAGCCTCGTGGATGGATCCCTTCATCACTTTCCTAGCATCAGGGCAGTTCCCAGAAAGAGATATAGACAAGCGGCAGTTCAGGTACAAATCGGCATTTTATTCTTTGCATGCAGGAGGATTGTACCGGAAGACCCTCTCGGGGCTCTTAGCCCGTTGTGTGTCGGAGGAAGAGGCCCTGAGGGTCCTGGAGGAAATCCATTCTGGAGAGTGCGGCAGTCACTCGGGGAGCAGGACCCTGGAGGGAAGGGTGTTGAGGCAAGGTTACTTCTGGCCTACCCTCAGCAAGGATGCAGCAGAATTCGCAAAAAAGTGCTCCAAGTGCCAGTTGTATGCTCCCCTCCAACTCCTTCCAACTCAGAGGCTTCAGACCATCACAGCTCCATGGTCGTTCGCGATATGGGGGTTGGACTTGGTGGGTCAATTCCCCCAGGCCAGTGGTCAAAGGAAGTTCCTGCTGGTGATGATCGATTATTTCTCCAAGTGGCTGAAGGTGAAGGCGTTGGCTAAGGTGACCTCACAGGTAATAAGAAATTTTGTATGGGGGGAGATAATTTGCCGACATGGGCTTCCATTAGCCATTGTCACGGACAATGGGTCACAGTTCGCCAGTGATGAGTTTGTCAGCTTCTGTAGCCAGCTGGGTATAGGCCTTCGCTTTGCGTCGGTCCACCATCCAATGAGCAATGGGCAGATGGAGGCCGCGAACAAGGTGATCGTGAACTTGCTGAAAAAGAAGGTCGAGAACCTAAGAGGTAGTTGGGTGGAACAGTTGCCCTCGGTCCTATGGGCCCTAAGAACAACGCCAAACACAGCCACAGGGGAGACACCTTTCAAGCTCTCCCACGGGTCTGAGGTCGTGCTTCCCATAGAGTTCAGAGTAAAATCACCCAGGGTGGTCACCGCAGGTGAAGGGGATGAGGAATGGCGAGTGGAGAAAGAAGAATAGCAAAGGCTGTCTTTGGACTTGGTGGAAGAGCTCTGAGTCCTTGCGACCATTCGGCAGGAGGAGGTCAAGCGACGGATGGCTCGGTACTTCGACAAACATATCCGGGTGAAGCAGTTCAAAAAGGGGGACTTGGTCCTGAAAAAGGTTGATGCGGCCGGAAGGGGAGCCGCGGTGGGAAAGCTCAATCCCAACAGGGAAGGTCCTTATATTGTAGAGGAGGCAATCAATTCGTGGGGGTATCACCTCCGGGATGTGGAAGGGGTACACCTCAGCCGAACTTAGAGCGGAGATGATTTAAAACGTTTCTACCCTTGAACTAGTATGTTGATTTATTATAAGTTAAAATTGTTCTTTTCTGATAATTGGCCCATGTAAGGTAATGAGGTGATGGAGTGCCCCAGATCGATTCCGCTGCCGGACTCCCATTAGCCGGTGGGTTCAGGTTGATCTCTGGAGACGCTGGCAAGGTAATGAGGTGCTGGAGTGCCCCAGATCGATTCCGCTGTCGGGTTCTCATTAGTCGGTGGGTTCAGGTTGATCTCTGGAGAAGCTGGCAAGGTAATGAGGTGCTGGAATGCCCCAGATCGATTCCGCTGTAGGACTCTCATTAGCCGGTGGGTTCAGGTTGATCTCCGGAGAGGCTGGCAAGGTAATGAGGTGCTGGAGGGCCCCATCGATTCCGCTGTCGGGCTCCCATTAGTCGGTGGGTTCAGGTTAATCTCTGGAGAGGCTGGCAAGGTAATGAGGTGTTGGAGTGCCCCAGATCGATTCCGCTGTCGGGATCTCATTAGCCGGTGGGTTCAGGTTGATCTCTGGAGAGGCTGGCAAGGTAATGAGGTGTTGGAGTGCCCCAGATCGATTCTGTTGTAGGGCACTCATTAGCCGGTGGGTTCAGGTTGATCTCTGGAGAGGCTGGCAAGGTAATGGGGTGCTGGAGTGCCCCAGATCGATTCCGCTGTCGGGCTCTCATTAGCGGGTGGGTTCAGGTTGATCTCTGAAGAGGCTGGCAAGGTAATGAGGTGCTGGAGTGCCACAGATCGATTCCGCTGTCGAGCTCACATTAGCCGGTGGGTTCAGGTTGATCTCTGGAGAGGCTGGCAAGGTAATGAGGTGCTGGAGTGCCCCAGATCGATTTCGTTGTCGGGCTCCCATTAGCCGGTAGGTTCAGGTTGATCTCTAGAGAGGCTGGCAAGGTAATATGACAGCTCAGGAAATTCAACTGTCGGGCTCCCACCAGTCGGCAGGACAAGTAGGACGTTCAAGGGGGCGAGGAAAGACAGCGCTCGCCGAGCAAGGAGTCGGTAGAACAAGTCGTTGACAAGGCCTCCCGCGGGGGATGACCTCGCTCGCAGGCACCTGAGCAAAAGAGTGGCAGCGTACATAGACTAGCGAGTCAGGGGGGGCTCGCAGGTAGGAGTAACGATCGCAATAAATCAGCCGAAGTAGGTGGCGCGCGAGAAAGCGCGAGCTGATCGTCGCTCGCGATTCCCGAGGGTGAGCGAGTGGGGTTCGGCACGGAAACAAGATGCGTTGGACAAGAAAGTCGTCGCCGCAAGGGTGTCGAAGGCGGTGGAGCGGCGACGCTCACGAGCTTCCGAAGGAGGGTAAGTGAATGCGCGTAAATTGAGAATAAGGCGAGTACCGCGAGAAAGGCGTGTGAGTGTCGTGTAAAGGGTATACGAATACGTCGCGACAAGATAAGAAAGGAAAGCACTATGCAAAAACTTCATTTTATTTCATCCAAATTCTATTACAAAAGGGCGTTCTCGCCTGCCAAAAAATTGAAAAAGATTACATATTCAAGAATCCTCAGCGGACTGCTCGCTCTCGCTATCAACGTGGTGCGGAATCGGCCCGAACAACTCCGGGACCACCTCCTCGACAGTTAGTCGCGCCGCTTCGGCAGAGAAAAGCCATGCCCCCTTCAGGGTGGTGAAGATATGCTTCGACGCCACGATCGCAGTCTCCCGCATCGCCTCCTCCTGCACGCGCGTCTCGTTCCTCAGGGTCAAGGGGCTACGAGGAGGCGGAGGGAGGGCTGCCCGGGCCAGCTCGTGGTTTTGGGCCTTCAACCAGGCAATCTCTTTCTCAAGCTCGGAGGTGCAAGCGAGAAGCTGACCGGCGTCTCAGCTTCCTGCAAGAGGTGAATTAGCTAAGATTAAATATAGGGGAAGGTAGGCGAGTTCTCAATAGGCTTACCATCCCGCCCTGAAGACTGGCGAGGAGGCCCTCGAAGACATCTTGCTTTTCTTTTAGGCTGGCGATCTCCTCGGTCGCCGCTTTCAGCTCGCGCTTGAGGTCCTCGGAGTTCCTCTCCACCTGGAGGCATCGGCGACCAGTCATATGGGCGAGCACCAGGGCGCGGAGCTGGGCTCGCGTGCTTTCATGCGCGAGCGCCCGGGACGTAAGGGCGTCGAAGTCGGCGCGTCCTCCCGGCCATAGAGCCCGAAGGACAGAGCGAAGGCATGGCCTCCGATAGTCTCCTGCTCCACCCAGGAGGGGAGAAGGGTTGAGATTGAAGCCATGTTGGCCTCCGAACCCCAATCCAACAAAGGCTCGCCAGTCTCGTCTCGATGTTTGTTGCCGAGACAGAAGTTTCGATGGTCCGCCGGGCCGGCGCGCCCGACTCGCCGGCGGCCACCTCGACGACCTCGCTGGCCCCCTTGTCAGCTGGCGGGACCACCGGGGGTTCAGCCCCGGTCAGGTCCTCGACGACCCCTTTCCCCTTGGCCAGGGGCGAGGCCCTCTTCTTCTTGGGCAGCGGCGGCAGGTGGGACGATCCGCGGCTCGCGGGTGCGGGCCGCTTCTTGGAAGAGGCGGAGGTGTTGGGGATCTCCCGGCACGCGGCGGCAGCGGAGGAAGCGAACAGGAGGCCAGGGGAGATAGTCATGGCCCTCACATAAGGGGGGTGGAGCAGAAGATCTCGCTCCCCTGCGAATGATAGTGGTCAGAGGTTAGAAGAAAGGAGAAGGGTGGAACGCGAGATAGGGAGCGAACGTGAGTCGAACCTGCTCCGGGCGGCACGGGGAGTAGCGAATCGACGTTCCTTCGGAGGTAGGCGATCTCGAAGTTCTTCGTCGCCAAATATTTGAAGAGCTCGGCCTCGTGGCCTCCGAGCGGAGAGGGGCGGTAGGTGGACTCATCGCGCTGGATGGGCGAGAAGGGGACGTTGCCGAAGGGCCCCTTCACGAGCATGAACTTCTGCGGCAAGTAGTGGCTTTTGTTGACCGTCTCATAAACTTGGTATGTTGGCTCGCGAAGAAGGCCGTCTCATCCTTGTTGGCCCGGAAAAAGAAGAGCTTGCGGAAAACCGGCAAGTTGAACTCGATCCGCTCCTCCCTCAGGTAGCATGGGAAAGCTACCATGATAGCGATCGAGTTGGGGGTCATCTGACCCGGGATCACGCCAAAATACTTGTAACATCTGGCAGGTTCGCGACAAGCGGTTAGAAATAAATCTTATACACAAAAAAAGAAGCAAAAGGGCGAGCGAATACCTGGCTGATCTCCGGCCAGAGAGGGATCCGCAAGCCCACATCGAAGTGGGCCACGGGGATGGCGATCTCGTCCACGAAGAAGTCGTTGATGGCCTCGGTCTTCGCTGGATGGCGAGCCGAGAATCCCGGCGAGATGTGGTTCGCCTCCACAGAATGGTACTCGCCCTCGATGAGCGAGCAATTGAAGGAGTGGTCGCTAAAGGTCCAGGTGCACTTGGCCCGGCCCTCGGCATCACCTCCATCACCACCCATATCTGTTGGGAAAGAAGCGAACGCGAGATCGAGATAGCGCGAGTTCACGAGAACGAAGGGGGCAGAGGTCGAGAATGATAAATGCGGTGGTTAGCTATGATGACGAGTCCTATTTATAGAAAACTAAAGGCGGCGGGGAGGAATCGAGGCGTCAGGGGTGTGGTTAGCAGAATCTCGTTGTGATACGCCTCGGTACTTGAACCAACTCACTTCCCCACCCACTCACAGCGACACAGCAAGGCCGGCTTGCCATAAGGCTGGGCGAGCACGAAGCAGGTGAGGCGAACCCCAGGCAAACTATTTGCAAAAAGCATTAGATAAAAGTAGGAACTAGCGAGTGCAATACAGGTAATAATATCATGGCGCGAATGAATATAAAGAAAGAAAACCCGACGACGGGCGAGAAGCATCAAATTAACAACAGAGTTCGCGGATTGTTAAGAAAAAATAATAAAAATTACAAACATTTCGGCGGGCGAGTGCGAGAGGGATCAATATTGGATCCACCTCCATCGGCCTCGACCTCGCACCTCCGAGCTCGGCAGTACGCGCGGATAATGATATGCGCGGACGGCGCGCAGCTCGCGCTGCAGCAGGCGGACTTGATCTTCCGCCCGCGAGAGGTGTACCCCAGGGGAAGTGACCTCGCCGCGGGTGTCCAGCTGTAGCTCGGAAGGAGCCTCGCTTGCTCATCCTCTATTGCGGAGAGCCGCTCCTCGTGCGGAGAGCCGCTCCTCGGAGGCCGCTTTATCCTCCCGTGCCTGGTTGTACAGGTCCCGCAGCATGTGCCCGTACTTCTGAAGCACCTCGGTGGTCCGCCGCTACATCACTTCGGGGTCCCGGGGATCGCTTAGGAAATCAACAATCTTGTCCGGGGAGGGCGGCGGCGACATCTCCTCCTCCCCAAGGTCCAGTTCGGCGGAGGACTCGTGGACACCTGCAAGAAGAGAGTCAGCGATGAGAGCGCGGCGCAACCCATCGATAGTAATTGACCAACCTGACGGGGCCATGGCCGCTTTACCGGGGCGCTGGCGGAAGGAACTCGGTTGCCCCTGGAAGGCATCCGTGTAGGTCAGCGTGACGGATTTCCCCAGGCCCGGGGGGCGGGGGACGTTGCTCGCGATCCGGACGACGGCGGAAAGCGACCTGCCAGGGCTCTGGTGGCCCAGAAGACCAAACCCATGGGTGGGGATGGTCGCTCCCAGAGGGGCCGGCGAGCCTGGTGGAGTGGCGCGCCTCCCGGGCGTCGCGAGGAGGGTCTCTGCAAGGGACAACAGCGCGGAGAGATCAGTCGAAGAGCTTGTGGACAGAGGGATGCAGGAAAACTCACCAGGCCGCGGCGAAGGGGCACGCAGGTTGGCGGCGTTCACGTTCACGGCCGCCGAGTCGGTTCTCCCAAGAGAGGAGAGGTGAGCGCCCGCCAGGGCCTCGCTCGCGATAGCTCCCTCCAGGAGCGCGCTCTGCAAAAAAGAAGTGTTAGCACAATGATGTGGGGACCAACCTGCCAATCCAAGTACCTGCTCAGCGAGCATGACGTCGAGCGACGGGTCCGTAAGTGAGGACCCATCCTCCACGGGATGTCATCGGACCGTCTTCGCCTTTTGTATCCTGGGGAGTGTCGGAGGGGCCCGCCGGGCAAGCCAGGGACCGAGCTGGACGGTAATAGAATGCTCGCTCGCCCGGGACGCATCCAGGCGGGCTTGGGCTTCTTCCAAAAGGGGCATTCTGGCGCCTACAAATGTGGATGGCGAGAGAAGATGAAGAAAGAAGAGGTTACCCATCACCCAGAAGCGGTGGATGTTTCTTCGCAAGCTTAGGATAATCTCGCAAAGAGCGGGGATTGTGTACAACCCAGTGTACGCCAGGGGGTAAAATGGGAACTGAGCATAGGCGAGGCGAGTGAGCGGCTCGCCGACTCGCGACAAGCTAGTCGCGAGGGCGAGGCGAGCCAGACACTCCTCCTTGCGAGTAGAGCAGGGTGAGGGGCGAGACATGTTCCAACACCTCCGTTTTGGGGTGCATTTAGCCATGGCGAGGCGAGTGGGGTCTCACCCCTACTCGCAAAGGGAGATCTCGTGACGAGCGACTCATGGGAGGGCTGGCGAGTGGCGTCTTCATGGACCACTCGCTACAGTGGAGGTCTATAGGTAAATTTACCCTAATACCCTTGGTGGGCTGTCAGTAGCCCATCAAAACAGCGGAGTTTGGCTGTTAGCAGACCAGTTTGGGGTGCGTATAGTAAAATCGAAAGACGGAGTTACGTTGTTAGTAGGACAGCAAAGAAAAGCTATATATAGACTCTGAAGGGCACCTTTGGGAGGGATCCAGATCTTTGGCTTCTCCTTTCTTAGGACATCTTTGGTTAGCTCCTCAAGCTCCCCAAGGTGCACGACTTCAGTTTTGGCTTAATAGGGGAAGCGCTCTAAAGATCTTCCGGGTGTGTGGTGGGACCTCCACTCTGTAGCCAAGGGTCGGTTTTTAGCTCTAAGTTTCCGGTCAGGTTCCTCTGTGGGATCGGTAAGTGCTAGCTGCCCCCCTTTCAGGGGTCTGAACTCCTCGTTGGGTCGATTCTCGGTTCCAACAAGCCGCACGATACTTGTGTTCCTCTTGCAACCTGTGATTCTCGGTTCCAACAAGCCGCACGATACTTGTGTTCCTCTTGCAACCTGTGATTCTCGGTTCCAACAAGCCGCACGATACTTGTGCACCTTCCCCAAATATCCTACAACTGACACCAACTCCTAAACATATACGTCCTCTTGGGCCATTTCCTTATATGTATCGCCATTGCCCGGCTTCCTCACCTGTCCTCGCTCCTACCATCATCAGCTCTCATTCCAACTCTCTCCTCTTCGGAAGGTTCCTTCACCGCAGCAAATTCGGATCTTCGCATTGCTCTGCGCAAGGGTGTAAGGAGGATTATACATCTTATTACTAATTTTGTGTCTGATGCAAATCCCAATCTTAATTGCAGCAAATTTGCCTGGTTAATCTCTACCAACATCGCTAATGCCATCTATCATGAAGCCCTTCACATTCCATACTGGAATGCGGCTATGGATGAGGAAATATATGCTTTAGTAACACGGGGTACTTGGATCTTGTTCCTACCCCCCTTCTAGAAGTAATGTTGTCGGTTTTCTCTGGGTCTTTGACATCAGGTTTCTCCATGATGGCACCGTGGATTGCGACAAGGCTCGTCTGGTTATCTAGGGGTTCACCCCGACATACGGTGTTAATTTCTTTGCCACCTTCTCTCTAGTTGCTCGTATCAGTACTATCCGGGTAATTAAAACATATGTTCTATGGAATAACAAAACATATAGAAGTTGATTACTACTTCATTGGAGGGGATGTACTCAACCGACAAATATACACGTCGTTTGTCACTTCAGATAGAGTTGGCCGACATTTTCACCAAATCAATTTCATCTTTTTCAGATTTTTGTATCAAGATAGAAATGTTTAGGAGTTGAGATTCACAATAAACAATAGATCCAAATGAATCATAATATGCAGATTCATATTAAACAATATCTACTGAAGAGAGGAGCATATGGTATTCCAAGACGCATATGGCTGCAAGAATATAGATGAGTGATTTGCTTTACCTGAAGGTTTCCACGTGGTATCTGTTACGGGCCTACTTTGTAGGTACCACGACAATACAAGGGGAGTCGTGGTCAACCTGCGGAAAATGTGAGGGGAGGAAGAGAAGGGGAGCTAAGCTAGAGAGGAGACTAGAAATTGGTTTATTCATTCATAATCCATACAATAACCCAATTGGTCAATTTAAAGACTTACAAGACTTCGACAAGTACAAAAATGCCCAACATAAAAAAAAAGACACGGACATCCTAATAATCCTAAATAACGACGCTAATAATGACGACACTAACATGAAAAATTAAAATAATATATATAAATAACTGATATGGAGGACATTTGTGGGCCCATAACATCCCATCCGTCCTCAAAACCGATCTTGCCCTCAAGCTCAAACTTTGCGTGGATGACCGAGTCATCTGGGATCTTTATCTCCCGCCAGAAAAGCGCTTGTTAGCGCATTGCGTATGCAATGACTTCGGCGAGGAGCGGAGGTGCCGCCGGAGCAACGGGGAGCGACAAGAACGTGTCCTATAAGGATAGCGGGGCAGTGGTGAGCAACATGGGTGAGACGGTCGGAGGGGACAGGACCGGCGGTAGGAACAAAGCCGACGGAGTGACAATGAGCAGTGGTAAGGCGACCAGAAAAATGATGGACGGGCGCAGGAACGGGTCTGTCGAGGTCGGCGGAGCAACAACCGACGGATCAGAAGTCGGCGGAGCAAGAGCCGGCGAAGCAGAAGTCGGCGGAGCAAGGGTCGGCGGAACGACGACCACCGTGGAGAGAGGTGCAATATCAGTGCCCGACGACGATTGAGACTGCACGATACGAGTCAGAGGCGGGGAAAACGAAGGCGGCGTGTGGTGGCGATCGAATCAGGTTGGTCGCATCAAAAGTGGCGATCGAAGAATCTGCACAAGAAACGGATCTGACAAAGGCGGTGGGGCGGTCGGCCGGAGAAGAGGTGGTGATGCGGCTAGAGCAGCCGATGGAGCGAAGGCCGACGGAAGATGCAGAGAGATGGTCGGATGAGTCGGCGAAGAAGGGGCCGACAGAAGCGACAAGACGATGGACAGAGAGGGAAGATGTGGAATGGCTACCGTGATGACTGGAAGCGGCGACACAAGCTGGATCTGCCCAACTACGGGGGTCAGGGTGGATGATGTTGGCGGTGGATACGACGCGGAGAAAGCCACTGAACGTGAAGGCGCGGTGATAAGCATCGCGGAGAGTGGCGGAGCATCTATCGGCGGCGGCCGCACCGTTTGCTCGCGGACAAACAATGGAGGCGACATCATAAACAGTGGAGTTGTCGTCCTCGATCCATTGCGGCAGAAATCAGTTGAGTCGGCGCGGCCTGGAGGGAGTCTTGTAGGTAGGTCAGGAGCTCCGCCACCTGGGCGGAGTTTAATTTCACATTCACCAATATTAATTGATTTTAAAATTAACCCAAATAAGAATTATTTCCACTAAATCAATGAATAATAGGCCCAATAATTAAATCGTTGAAGAATTAATTAACAAATCAAATAAATTGTGAAGTTGATGAAATGGGCGGGCGCTAGGATCAATGTCTGGAGAAAAGTGCAGTACGGGGCTCGTGGGAAGGGAGCGGGGTTCTTCGCGTGCATCCAGCGGGACAGGAGTGCTTGTATTAGGTCAAACCAGAGAATGTCCGATGAAAGCTACTGGGCTTCGACGGCGCAATTGAGGGGCTTAGGTGTCGACGCAGAAAAATGAGGGCTCCGCTTGCGTCGAAGAAGGGAGAGAGTTCGTTGTTGGGGCAGGATACTGGGAGACGCACGACCAATCGACGATGGAGGCGAGCACATAGGACCCGAGTGTTGGTTGTCGTCTTGGCCAGTTAGACGATTTGGTGCTCCAGTGAGAGCGACGACCTGCTTCGTGGAAGTTGAGCGGAGGAAGCAGAAATTTAAGGCGGGAAGGGGCGACGAAGATGACGTGTTGCTGGAGTTGATGAAGATGCAACATCGATGCAGCAGAGGATGCGCGACGTCCAAGAACCAAGGTGTAATGAGAGGAGACTGTGGTGGGAGGAATGTTTTGAGGAAGGAAGGAAGGTGCGCTCTGATACCAAGTTGTTACGGGTCTACTTCGTGGATGTCGTCGGAGGGGCGGTGGCGATAGGAGATACAAGGGTAGATGTGCTCAACCTACGAAGAATGAAAGGGAGGAAGAGAAGGGGAGCCGAGCACAACTCTAACCCTAGAACTTGAGGGAGAAGAAGAGAAAACTAAAGAGGAAACTAGAAATTGGTTTCTTCATTCATAATTCATACAATAACCCAATGAGTCTATTTAAATACTTACAAAACTTCGACAATTACCAAAATGTCTGACATGAAATAAAAGACACGAACATCCTAATAACCCTAAATAGCGACGCAAATAATGACGACACTAACATGACATAAAAATAATACATACATAAAAGTAACTGATAAGGAGAACATTTGTGGGCCCATAACAGTGTCCTCCTTCGGGGTGAAGTTTCAAGGTTCGTTTGTCAGATCCAGCATGTCCGCAATCTCTGAAGCTTTCTTGAATGAACTTATTTCTGATCGCCAAGTAAAGAGACGGAAGGAGAGAAGGCGAGGAGAAAACAATGAAGGGTCGTCAGAATCCGGCGAGGGGGTCGTCGGAGCTCGGCGAAGGGGATGTCGGAGCAGTGCGGGGGATTCGGCGAGAGAGAAATCGCAAATAGCGGATTCTAGGACAGAGCTGCAAGCTCACGGGAAGAAAATAAAGCAGAAATAAAAATTGCTTAGACACAGAGCTCTATCTACTAGCAGCAGACTCAAAAAGGAAGTTACGCAGAAGAAATGGCTCGATGACAGTCATGATTCGACTACGGAAGGGTTCAATGATAGTAATTTCAACGAATTAAGGGCTCGTTGACATCCATAGTTCGACGAAGAACGTCGATCGACGAGGGTGTGAACGAATGTGTCGCTGTACGTGGAGCTCAAACTCCTCTTGCCTCTGACACAACATGTCATTGACGCGGGAGGGGCAGGCATGAAAGCGTCGCGACTACTGTCGAATTTTAACAACTCATAGCACGACTACTTATGTCAACATATATAAAATATTTAAAGGATAACATGTCGTGCGGGATCATAAATTATAGGTCTCTTTTGTCATTATGAACTGACTAAAAGCTAAATTACAGTGAAATGTATACAACTCATATCATATCCATTGAAAAACAAAGGGATTGATGGAAGTACTCATATTATACATTGAAAAACTCATAATATAATTTGTTTTATCAAATTATCAGAGATTTTTTCAAACAGGAAGTTCGTGAGGAATGAAGTCAGGGCAGTGGACGACGGCGGTGGCAGTTGGTGGTGAACACTACTGATAGGAATGAATCATGACATCAACACCAAGTACTCAACATGAATAAACGACTGCAGATTTGTAGCCTCTCGATGCTTATTCCACGGTACACAATGAGTATAAGTAGAGGGGAAGAAATTAAATTAAATTAATGTGACGACTCATCCCTAACAATATCATAAATATTGTTCGTTTTGGTTCAACCAAACTCATACTGAGCTGAACTGCACGGTTTTTCCCTTTTCCACAGGTGATCCACGGGCATTTCTCAAGAGGTCACCCATCTCATGACTACTCCCACTGGAGCACACTTAACCTTGGAATTTCAAACACAACTTCACCACTTGCTCCAAAAAGGCACCTCTGATAATTGAGGATACAAATTATAACTTAAGTCCAACAACTTTCCCTCCAGTTTCGATGTAAGATTCGGTTCAGTCCTGCATCTCCTATCACCTAGAAACCTGTCACGAGCTACTTTCTCAGGGCTTGATTACCACAAAAGTACTCCCCTCCCTCATCAGACTGCCCTCGTCGAATTTGGGATATTATAGGTCCACCAACTTCCTCTTGGTTCATCCCTGAACCACACACTGTATTATAAGAGGTCTGACTCTGATACCATTTGTAATGACTCATCCCTCACAATATCAGAAGTATTGTCCGCTTTGGTTCAATGCAGCCCATACTGAGCTGAACCGCACGATTTTGCCCTTCTCCCCAGGTGGCTTACGAGCACTTCCCAGAAGGACACACATCTCAGGACTACTCCCACCGGAGCACGCTTAACCTTGGAGTTTCTAACACAACTTCACCATGTATTGTCTTGTGTGTGTGGCTTTACTGTTTCTAACATTGTCGCGGTGAAATAATCATATTGAGCCTATTCTTTTCCACTAGTGTCTAACCACGTATTAAATTTAGTCATAACCTTTTATCTGGAAGGTGCATAATATCCTAATTCTAACATAATATGATTCTCGCGTAAACGATTCATGTTCATGCTTTTTGTGATAGAGTGGGTTAAGACTTATTAATCTTCTAATTATCTGAGGATAGGTGTCCGTAATATCTCGATCCTTCTATATTTCTACGCACACTAACTAGCATAAAAATTTAATACACAGATTTACCTATGTGAAATGTCTAACCAAAAAGAAAGGGAATTTCTCACAGTTGTAGTGCGAAGTTCGTAAACTTGACGAGGCGGCATGACTCTCTTTATATTATTTGAAAATACAAAAATCCTTCTCCAATCTAACGTCGTGAATCAACAATTAATTGTTGCCTACAATTAATCGTGAATACGTAACAATATAAAAAAGAACTTCTAGGACTCCATTAGTGCACTTTGGCAACACACATATTGGGGCGAAGCAAAAAGAATCAAATAAAATCCACATAAAAGGAGGATTACTACCGTGCTCTAAAACGGTGGAAAACTATACGAAGAATCGACCGATTTCTAAATAGAAAGGATCGAGATCTCTGATTTCTGAAATCGAAGGCAAAGGGAGCGTAAGATGACTGAAACTATTATGAAATAATAACTGAATAATTTTCTAGATACAGGAGAGGCAATAGAATTCAGGTGTTGTCAAAGATTCACAAGGAACTCACTGAAAATGGCAAGATCCACATACAAGGGATGGAGGGTCACTTTTGCAGAATTTGGATGGAGAAGAACCCACTGATGAAAACGAAGGAGGGATGGTAGATAATCTTGAGGTCTTGAGCTAGAATCTCAGCAGCAGCATTTCAAAGATAAAAATAAAAATTAGTTGAAATAGTCAAGTAAAATTTTTCCTATAATATCCTGAATTCGACGAGGGCGGTCGGATGAGGGCGGAGAGTGTTTTGGGGTAGTGAAGATCATGGAAAAGCAACTCCTCGCAGGCTTCTAGGATGGCAGGATTCTAGGTGAAAGGAGGTGAAAGAATAAACTGAATCTCACATCAAAATTGAAGGAAAAGTTGTTGGGCTTAAGTAATCATAGATTTCATAGGTATCCTCAAATATTAAAGGCGCTTTCTCGGAGCAAGTGGTCGAATTGTGTTGGAAACCCCAAGATTAAGCATGCTCCGGTGAGAATGGTCCTGGGATGAGTGACCTCCTGGGAAGTGTTTGTAGGCGACCTATGTACAAGCGCAAAACTGTGCGGTTCAGCTTAGTATGGGTTGGGTAGAACCAAAGCGGGCAATACTTCTGATATTATGAGGCATGGGTCTTTACAAATGGCATCAGAGTCATACCTCCTGCAGTACGGTGTGTGCTTCGGGGACAAACCAAGCGAAATTTGGTGGGCATGTACTATCCCGAATCCGATGAGGCAGCCCGATGTGTAACGATCCCGCCTATTGGAGACCACCACAATTGAAACATTGCATTTTATATAGCATATCAAAAGCAGTAAAAGAACTTTCAAAGAAGATAACAACAGAAAGCTGAAGAGTGAAAACAAAAAGCTTTCGTTTCACTCGTTCAAATATTTTACAGGTACAAAATTGCCCAAAATATACATACACATTTGGGCACAAAAGTGTACATATCATATGATACTACACAAGTCTTATCTATATATATATATGCATCTAATCTAACTAGCTATCTAACAAAATAAAAAGGTGAAATCATCATGTTTGCAGTAGGGATCCTTGCATATTTCTTTATGAGTCTCCAAAATGCAAGATACTGCAAGATCACTTCTAGCCAAAGCTCGTACTCCGTCTATCTCATCTTCCTCTTTTCTTCGACTACTTTCCTACTGGCGTCGTCCACGGTTGCATCTGGCTCCTCAAAACATTTATTATCTAAAGGGTTAGTATCAAGGTTGTAAATATCGGATGTCGGCGACATGTCGGAATGAGATTTTAAATGTCTGAAGTCGGAGACATGTCGGGGATATTTTAAAATATCAGATTTTCATATCTTATTATTATAAAAAATTATGTTTATGTATACAAAATATAATTATATATTATGAAAGTAAAACAATTAACATAAGTAGACAAATAATGAGCCATACATATCCAAAAATAAAGAAATATCCAAAAATAAAGAAATATTCAAAAATAAAGAAATATCCAAAGTAAAATATTATTGACAAGTACAAATAGATTTAGTGTATTATACTAAATTATCAAAGGCGCAAGGCGCACCGAGGCGCAAAGGGGTCCTGGAGCCTAGGCGCAAGGCGCCGGCGCGCGCCTGAGGCACGTGAGCCGCAAAATTGAATTGGGTGCCCAATTCACTGAAAATCAGCGAATTGGGCACCCAATTCCATGCAAAGCAGCGAATTTGGCATCCAATTCATTAAGTTTCAGTGAATTGGGTGCCCAATTCATTGAAAATCAGCGAATTGGGCATCCAATTCGCTGATTTTCAGTGAATTGGGTGCACAATTCGCTGATTTTCAGGGAATTGGGTCCCCAATTCACTGATTTTCAGTGAATTGGGTGCCCAATTTCCTGAAAATCAGCGAATTGGATGACAATTCGCTAATTTTCAGTGAATTGGGTGCCCAATTCGTTGTTTTTCAGTGAATTGGGCACCGAATTCACTGAAAATCAGTGAATTGGATGCCCAAGTGCACCTAGGTGTGCCTCGGGTGAGTCTGAGATCATGTTTTTGCCCCCTCCCAAAAAAACAGGTTGAAGAAAACAGCTTGAAAAGCCCAGACGCGCCTTTGGTGCGCCTGGGAGTTGGAAAGGCGCGCACCTAGGCGCGCCTGAGGCACCTCGCCCGCCTCTGCCTTGCAGAGGCGCTGGCTGGTGCGCCTGGTGCGCCTGGTGCGCCTGGTGCGCCCGGCGCCTGAGGCGCGCCTAGGCGCGCGCCTTGATAACTGAGGTATAATATATATAATTTTTACAAAAAAATTATTTTTATAACAATAGGTTTATAGCAAATAAAAAAGGGTTAAAAGCTATATATCTTTATTGATTTTATGTTTTTGAAGCTTAATAAATTTATGTTAAAAGCTGAAAATAATCAACTAATAAATGTGATGAATCTTTTAATGTTTTTTGAATATGAAATAAAATATATAGTTTGAAAAAATATACAGTGTATATAAAAATAACATATATTAAAGAGATTAAAATAATATGTCTACTCAATTTAAGCATATATAATATAATACATATATGCGATTCAAATATATAGTGGTAGTAGGCTAACATAACTTGAAAAAAAATAGCGGGCGATATGCTCAAAAGTCGTGTCGACCGATATTTTGGAAAAAATCAGACATGTCGGCCTATATTTTACAAAATGACAATCTATTTTTTAGAAAAAAAATGTCGTTTTCCCCTCAAAAATGACATGTCGGGGGACATTTAAAACAGTGGTCAGTATAAAACACTAAGGCTCCGTTTGGTGGGACTTATTTTCACCGGTCAAGCGGTTACGACCGCATGAACCGGACCTTAATTAAGGTCCGGTTCATGCGGTCGTAACCGCTTGACCGGTGAAAATAAGTCCCCCCAAACGAAGCCTAAGTAAACTTTTACCTTCTTTAACCGCTTATAAGGAAAACCTGTTAGTTTTTCAATAAAATAATATAAACAAGAGTAGTAGCTAGATCAAGGATAGAGAAGTGTAGAAAAATGTAAATTAAGTATTTTTCATATTCATCTTATATTTATCTTTCATTTGTCGTGTTGTTGAATATTCTCCGAGTATCACATAATCTTTCTTTTTTTACAGATTTTCATTCCCTTACATTTTCATTGATCATGTTAGTTGCCATTGTACAATTTATTTTCTATAGGATCCTCTTTGTTTCCTTTACTTGATCTATCATCATTTCTTTATTGTGATGGATCGCGATTGAGGAATGATTTATTTTCATGCAGTTTCCTTTACATTTTGGGGCCACGTCATGCTTCTCCTAGCACATCCATCTATGATCAAGGTCAGGGCTATCACCTAGCATAGTCTCTGATCAGGACGACCTGAATTGAATCATTTGTAATTTAGTCTTTTTTATTGAGGCTATCTTCTAGCATAGAATCCATTTGGAGGGCGACTGAATCACCTCGATTCATTTGGGAAGTTACTCACACCTCACCTTCACGAATGGGTTAACCCTCATTTGTGCCCCCAATTAGCGACGCATAGTCTTTCATTTTTGCATTTTCATTGTGTTTTCTTTTACATTTATCATATTTAATGTATTTTATATTAACTTGATGTGATTCCTTGAATGAACGTATTTGTTAATGTTTGCTCCCTTCAGAACTGTTTCTCTTTTATCCAAGTTCCCTATGGACTACCACGGTTGTCCGGGCTTCATGAATAGTATATTATAGATAATATGAATTAGTGATATAAAGCGGGTATAGTTATAAACAAATAAATATACAAAGAAAAGAAAAACATAATTATAAATTATAAATTAAAGGTAAAACTCACTTGTACCTTTCTTTTGCCTTTACCCTCCCTTTGTTCATTGTCTTGTCCTTCATGAGATGTCATTGCCTACATGAGTTATGATCAGTTAGTGGTCAAGGAATTTATCCCAAATCATCCAAATGAAATGCTTACAATCGTGTATGTTGCGCAATTCGTTAAAGGACAAAACTTATAGTCATTAGGATTGGTTATGTAAAGCAATTCCAAATCCCAATTTAATCCTATATTCTATATTTATAAATATTGTCTTCTTTTAACAGCCCCTATTTTGACTACTAAATGCATAAAATCAGCTCTTAGAATTATATAAACATTAAAGAAATACGACCTAGAATGATCAAGCCACAAAACTTCATACTTGATCCCTGACTAATAATCCTATGGCTTCCGGAACCAAAACTTTTCCATTTTTAGCATACAACAATCCATTCATTCTTTCTAATAACATATAAAACTTAATATTTCTTTATGAGTCTCCAGAAGGTGAAATCATCATGTTTGCAATAGGGACCGTTGCATATTTCTTTATGAGTCTCCAAAATACAGGATACTTCCACGATCACTCCGAGTCAAAGCTTGTACTTCCGCTCTCTCATCTTCAAGGGTTAGTATAAAACACTAAGTAAATTTTTACTTTCTTTAACCGCTTACAAGGAATATGTATTAGCTTTTCGATAAAATAATATAACGAGGAATAGTAGCTATATCAAGGAAAGAGAAGTGCAGAAAAATGAAAAATAAGTATTTTTCATATTCATCTTATATTAATCTTTCATTTGTCGTGTTGTTGAATATTCTCCGAGTATGCACATAATCTTTCTTTTTTTTATAGATTTTCATTCCCTTACATTTTCATTGATCATGTTAGTTGTCATTGTACAATTTATTTCCTGTAGGATCCTCTTTGTTGCATGTAGTTGTTCTATCATCTTTTCTTTATTGTGATGGGTCACGTTTGAGGAATGATTTCTTTTCATGTTGTTTCCTTTACATTTTGGGCCCACGATGTGCTTTTTCTAGCACATTCATCTATGATTCAAGTCAGGGCTATCACCTAGCATAGTGTCTGATCAGGACGACCTGAATTGAATCATTTGTAATTTAGTCTTTTCGATTCAAGCTATCTTCTAGCATAAAATCCATTTGGAGGGCGACTGAATCGCATTGAATCATTCGGGAAGTTACTCACACCTCGCCTCCGCAGTTGGGTTAACCCTCATTCGTGCCCCTAATTAGCGACGCGTCATCTTTCATCTTTTCATTTTCATTGTGTTTTCTTTTACATTTATCGTCTTTAATGTATTTTAGATTATCTTGGTGTGATTCCTTGAATGAACATATTTGTTAATGTTTGCTCCCTTCAGAACTCTCTTATATCCAAGTTCCCTATGGACTACCACGATTTCCCGGGCTTCATGAATAGTATATTAGAGATAATATGAATTAGTGATATAAAACGGGTATAGTTATAACCAAATAAATATGCAAGGAAAAAAAAACATAATTATAAAGCATAAATTAAAGAAGGTAGAACTCACTTGTGCCTTTCTTTTGCGTTTACCCTTCCTTTGTTCATTGCTTTGTCCTTCGTGAGATGTCATTACCTACATGAGTTATGATCAATTAGTGGTCAGGGAATTTATCCCAAATCATCCAACTGAAATGTTTACAATCGTGTATGTTGCGCATTCCGTTAAAGGACAAACTTATAGTCATGGGGATGGGTTATGTAAAGCAATTCCAACTGCCAATTTAATCCCATATTCTATATTTATAAATACCGTCTTTCTTTTAACAGACCCTATTTTGACTCCTAAATGCATATAATCAGCTCTTAGAATTAGAACAACATTAAAGAAATAAGACCTAGAATGATCAAGCCATAAAACTTCATTCTTGATCCCTGATTAATAATCCTGCTGCTGCCGTAACCAAAACTGTTCCTTTTTGAGCATACAACAATCCATTCATTCTTTCTAATAACATATAAAACTTAATATTTAAACAACATAGCAAACTGATGTAAGATAGTCATGCATTATGAAAGTTTAACCCAAAATATCTACAATCTCCTTTTGTAAGATAGTCATGCAATATTGAAAATCAGACTTTTTCTAAGCGTCCAGTTGAGGCTTTAGGGGTATTTTATCTAAGCGTCCAGTTTACCTAAGAGAAGCTTTAGCAGAAATTTTTGTTCAATGTTTTTAACCGTCCTGTTTACCTAAGATGAGGCACACGTGAGTATTTGAAAATATTATTTGTTTACATACCTCTTTGTAGTTTTTTAATCATCAGTCTAAAACAATTTAGCGGTTCTTGCAGTATGTTACCAGGCAATTTAGCTTTATCTTCAGTTTCAGCTTATAATTTCTATTATTGGTTAGTATGTTCTCACAAGAAAATGTCTATGCAATCAAAAGTTTTGGATTTTTCACATGTTGCTCCTTAGTTGATTATTAGTTAATATGCTCTGATTCATGGATTCTCTGATCTGGTTATTTTTTTTAACAGGGAAGGAAGAAAACAAGGGCTATTTCATTTTCTATGATTGTATGTGGATTTAAAATAGTCATGGATCCTGCATAAGAGGTAAGCCCTTGCAGTTTTCATTTATAGTCATTTGTCTAATTATTTGAAATTATGTACAACAAATTGTAATGCTAATCAAATTCTCATTTACATGGCTTTTTATTTGATGAGATTCATTCATTATCTCGCAACGGCGATTAACCGCGGGTTTTTTTGAACAAATAGAGGTGCAATTGTACAAGTGCACTATAGGAATGCAAGGAAATGCTCTGCAGGAAACTGATTAGGGTATTTACTGAATTGATGAATTTCTGAGTTTCCTGCACTACATGTGTTAACTAATGAGCTCATTTACCGGGCAGCATTATCAATGGTGAAAGTGAAACCTACACATGTATTTCAACTCATTTCCTGCACTGCATTTCCTGAATGGGAGTCATTTCCAGTATTATCAATGGGAGACATTTACTGGGAGAGATTTCCTGCATTATCAATGGGAGATTTTCTGCAGGGAAGAAGCGCTGCTGTTTTAAGCAAGGCTTTTGGAGGTTCTTTCTTACCATAGAAGCCAAATAGGAAAAATATTTTTAGCTGTATGCCTTCAATTCTAATCCAAAGTGGTATTGTGCAACAATCTGCACTAAAATGAAAACCTCATTATGGCCACCTTAACAAAAAAATTGTACTACAGTAGTGCATATTTCTGCGATGCAGCAGTGCAGAATTTTGCACTGCATTTATAGTGCAGATTGCTAAATGAATGTTTGTAGTTTCCTGCAGTTGCATTTATAGTGCAGATTGCTAAATGAACGTTATTTAGTCAGATTGCTTGATTTTTTTGTGTTGAAGGAGTTCATTTGTTGTTCACCTTGCGAGTGGTTTGTGTGTAACGAGCCAAGCACTTGCATGCACTTTCACCTTCATTATGAATTTGAATTAGGGTGTTATTTCAGCTAAAATGAATGTCTCGCCGCCCCGCCGACTGACGCCGCCCCGCCGATTGTCGCCTCCCCGCTGATTGTCGCCGCCCTCGTGGAATGTCTTCGCCCCTCCGAATGTCTCCGCACATCAAATATGTTTGCAGGCGAAGCCCGCTTAGATGCGAGCGCAGCCCGCACGCCGCATCGAGAACGGGTTTGATTCTAGGAAGAAGACATTCTCACTTTCCTGATGCCAATTCTCCAGTCATTCAATCCTAAGGAAAATGATGTTATACAGATAATATAGTTCCATAGATTATCATTCACAAATACTGCAAACTTTCTTAGTCTTTTCACCAGGTTTTATAGATAAATGATCACCACTATGTTCGTGTATTCTTAATTTATAAGGTTTTTTGCACTATCTAATCGGGAGTTGGATTGGGATAGAAAAAAAGGAATTAAACTTTAGATTGAGAATTTAAATTACACAGAATAATTTCCCCCCTTTTGGATGATTTCTCCCCTTTAAATTATGCAGGAATTAAACTTCTTTCAATTTGTAACGTTTTGATTGATTTTTAAAGTTTCTATCTTCTTGAAAGAAATTTTCTTTTCCATGAATGAAATGAATTTGCTGCAGCCAGAAGGCAGTTCGTTATCCAAGACATCTTTACTATAATTGTTTTATCATGTACACCAGACAATAAATAATTTTATCATTGATGGATCAATAATATTTTTGGAATCTATTCACTTGGTATTTTTGTTGAATCCACTTTATACAGTGGGTTACTGGATCACAACCTCACATTTTGATACCGAAGTTTGAGCTCGTTCTAATGACAGCCTTTGTGACTTGCATCTGCTTCTGGGGCTCTGGATCATGGCAAGGAAATGGACAGAAACTTCGATTTCTCCAATGTTAATGTAATTATAGAGATTGCATAATGGGATTCAATAGAAACTGATGATTTCATTTAGCATATTTTATTGTTTAAGGGTATAATTTGTTAATTCTTTCATAACCCTTATGTTGGATTTCCAGAATTTCGAATTTATTCACACATTTATCGAGAAAGCCAAGGTCATGCAAATTTATTGATTCTCACCTTAGAAAGTTTGCACAGAAATTCTACATTGCTGGTATAGTAAAAAAAATATTTGAAGAAGGTTCTGCTATGTTGGATGAGAGATGAGTTTTTATGAAAATTTGGTTTATTATAAAACATTTTTGGAATATTTTTGAGTCATTCTTTAGTGCATTTTGAATAATCAAACAAGCAAAGTTTAAATTTATTCGGAAGGTTCCATATTAAAATGAGCCCAATACATCGTTTCAATTGAGATTTAATGCAATGTAAATATGTAATGTAAGCATAATTAATTAGAAGTTGAAAAAAATTATAAAGCAAAGAGTAATCTCATCTAATCTTTGTAAAATCCTGACATCTTCACTCCATCCCCAAGATCTGCATGGATGACTGTTGAACCCATGGACGTGCGCCAACTGGAAAAAATCTCGATCCTTAACTCCTGTGAAAGTGTCTCGGCAATCCAAATCGAGCTTTCCAATCCCGCATCCCTCCCCACGACATTTCATTTCTAGGGCAGAGCTTCTTTATCGCCGCAATTCGACCTCACATTCTCAAAGATCAGCTCTCTCTTCGCGATCTCATTCGACCTCATTCTTTGTCAACATAGGATATTTTGATGCTAGCACAACCCGCTTAGATGCGGCGCAGCTCGCCCACGAACATCGATAGCGGGAGTAGCCTCTTAGAAGTTGCCGCCCTCGCCGCCCCCTGCCGAATGTCGCCGCCCCCGCCGAATGTCGCCGCCCCCTGCTCTCCCAGCGGTCTCCCTTCAGCAGAGGTCTCTCAACAACGGCCTCTCTAGCCGCAGTCTCTCGGCAGCGGTCCCCTCCTCCTCGCAGCTCTCCTTGCCGTTGTTTTCCCTGCGGCCTCTCTCTGCAGACCATGCGGTCTCCCTTGGTCAGCCCGCCTTTCCTTCTTTTAATTCGATGGGATCATCTGTGGACTCCACCACGGTGCCTGCCCCTCCTCAGCCAGACCGTCTGGTTCAGCCTCCAGAACTTCGTGATGAGTTGCGGATCACCACAATCTCCCTCTCAGGCAAAGTGAACTTCATCCAATGTGTACACTCGGTCCGGCGAGTCCTTCAGTCTAAGGGACTTCTGCATCATCTCACCCAAGCACCCTCATCCCCTCCTACGGAGGACTGGCTCAGGAATGACGGCCGAGTTTAGACTTGGCTTCTGAACTCTATGGATAAGGAGTCATACCAAATGGTGATGTATCGCGAGACAGCTAAGACTATGTGGGATGAGCTTCATTCTTTATACTCGGGAAAGGACAGCCTTCAACATCTCTACGACATCATCACAGATCTCCAGGAGTTAGATACAGCCGGGGATGCTAACATGATCTCCTTCGTTGCTCGCACCAAGACGCTGGTCGAAGCATGGATCCAGCATCAACCTTCCACCAACGATCATGCTGCCCAACGAGCTCAGAAGGAAGCTGACATCATTGCTATGATCATGGCTCGTGTTCCACCACACCTGCAAAGCATCCGCAATTCGGTTCTGGCGTCGGCCATTACTCCTTCCCTATCGGATGTGTGTTTCATGCTCCTCAAAACCTCAGCACCTCTGGCGGCTCCTGCTCTTCCCTCACCGGCCCTTTTTCAGAACACTCCTACTCCCTTACTCCCTTTGCCTCCACCAGCTCGTGGTGGACGTTCGACCTCTCGGGGAAGGGGACGTGGTGGTCGTCCTCGACCAAAATGTTCATTCTGTGGGCGCGATGGCCACTTTGAGGCGACTTGCTATCGGAAGCCTGGTAATCCTCCTCGTCCGACTGTCGATGTTGCTGATGATAGCCCCTCGGCCTCCCGCGCCAATCTTGACGCTCTCCGCCTACAGTTCCAACAGCTTCAAGGGATGATGTCCCCACCTGCCTCCGTTGCCTCCATCTCCAATCCAGGTATAACTTGTCTCTCAGCGAGTCCACGCTGGATAGTGGACTCTGGTGCTACTCATCATATCACCTCACTACAGCCACCAAAGTATTTGGATGCTCCTCATCCGAAGTGTATCACCGTGGCCAATGGGGCGATTGTTCCGGTCTCTGGCTCAGCTGACCTCTCTCTTAGCCCCTCCATCTCTCTCCGCTCGACTCTTCATGTTCCGGGATCGCCGTTCAACTTGCTTTATGTTAGCCGTCTTACTATGGACCTGGATTGCTCCCTAACATTTACATCCACTTCTTTTCTGATACAGGATCGGCGGACGCGGACTACCATTGGTAAGGGGCAACTGCGTAACGGGCTCTACCTTCTCGATGACTCTCCCACTATCCTCTCATCGGTCTCCTCTACTGAGTGGCATCAGCGTCTTGGACATGCTTCCCTCCCAGTCCTCCAGAAGGCACTTCCCGATGTATCTTTTCCAGTTTTTAAGTGTGATTCGTGTATTTTGGGCAAACAGCCGCGTTCTTCATTTCCCGCACATTGTACTCGGAGCTCTGCTGTAACAACCCTTAATTACTAATGATCTTTAAATGATAATAATAAGAATAAATGAAAACAAAGTTTCTTTTCTATTATTATCTATCCGCACCCCTCCCCCTCCTGGTTAAATCCCGAGCCAGCAGTCGCCCCCCCCCCCCCCCCTCTTATTATTTCCCGCAAGCTAGGGCTCCCGATTCCTTCCGTCTCCCGCTCCCGCTCTGTTTCCCGCAAGTGCGCAGCCCGTCGCTCGTCTCCGCCTCTGGCGCCCTCTCCTGCAGTGGCCGACGATGTCTCCCTCAGGCCGTCGACGACGCCTCCCTCCTGCTAGCCGCCGCCGCTCGCCGCCTCCTCTTCGGTTTGTGTCTCCTCCTCCTTCTGCTGAGGCCGGCGCCTCTTCTCCCCCTTCCCCTGGCCGACTCCTCAGGCCAGCAGCCCCGTCTTCCCTCTCCTCCAAAGGAGTCGCCTCCAGCATTCTCTGGCCGATCTCCAGCAGCCGGCAGCCATCCTGCCATGGATGGCAGTCCCCTTCTCCTCCTCCTAGGGCTGGCAACTCTTCCTCTTCCCCTTCCAAGATCGGCAGCAGCCTTGTCTCCTCCTCAAGGCCGGCAGCCGCCTCCTCTCCCTCCGGCAGCCCTAATTCCTCCTCCTCTTCGTCGTCTTGGCCGAGATTTTTCGAAAGGGACGCCTAGGGTTTGCTCGTTTCCCCCTCTACTCGGATTTAGAGCCTGGATATGACTTCCTTTGGTAAGATTTCTTCCTCCTCCCCCCTCTATTCAGATTTTTCCTGAATCCCTTGCAATTTTTGTGCCCTAAGTTGCAGATATTTGTGATCCAACATTTTTGCCACCGTTATAACTATCTAATTTCTAGGTTTTCGTGCTCCCCGACGCCATTCGTCGCCCTAATTGGCGGGATCTCACCAAAGCCCCCTCTGAATTAGGGTTTCCGCAACCTAAGAGCCGCCAAGTCTCTATCTCCGCGTGGAATTTCTTCTCCCCTCACCTTTGAGGGAGGTAAATCTGCTAATCCCTCTTTGTTTAATTTCCGTGTTGTAGAATGCTTGAGTTAGCGTAGTAAATTATGCAGCTTCATTTTCGTTGTGTTTAATCAGGTTCAAAATGTGATGTTCTGCTTTTGCTTGCGCCGCTTAGCCGTCGCCGTCAGATTCAGCCTCATTTAAGGCAAGTAGAGATCCCTCTCTCTTGCAAGCATTGAATTTAATTGTCATATCTGTTCTTATGCTTATATGAATGCACCCTTGAATGCTTGTTTCGTCGAATAAATTTAGACCTCGAATCCCAAAATAGACTTATTAATAGATTGAGGTATCACACGATTGAAATAACACGAGTTGTGATTGTGAATGAGAGTTACCTGAATATTCATTTAGATGAATTGTGTCTTATTTGTTGGAAGACGAGTTAGTGAACGAAAGTGGTTTAAATTGGATTTTCACTTAATTGAATTGCATCTCATTTGATGGATAAATGGAAGACTAGTAGATCTTTTCGAGCATAAACGTTAGTTGTCATAATAATAAACGTTAAGATCCTGCTAGCAACTAGATGAATTGTGCTTGATATAAAATATTCGGCTCGTACACATGTTTACTTAGAAGATATTCATGTCCTTGAATGACGTAATCTAAGGGAATACTTGATATCCTGGAAAATGATGTATAATAATCTTATTACTCGTGAATACTTGAATCCGCAAGTTTCAAAACTCTCTTTCGAGTTCTCTGAGTCATCGAACCTTGTTTCTTATTCCTGTCTGGTTCCAACACTTGGTTAAATAACGTTCTATAACTTGATTCCTCTCGTTTCACGTTTGTAAAATATACTATCGTATATCTGAATCAATATTTGGTTACATGTCCTGATATGTTTGAATCACTCGATCATGAATTACTTCATTAATAACTTAAGTAAACAATGAAAGGTGGTGTTTAATCGATGCAACTCCTCGACTTGGGTTCCCTCTTGAATCCCTAACGGGAACAAAGGACCGGTCATAGCAAGCATGAACTCCCTGGCTCAAGGGTGAGGGTTCGAAAGAGCCGCCCCTTAGAGGTTACGGGTAGAAATCCTGAATTTCCGATAAGACTTGCATCTGAATCTAAATCTGTCTGAATCACGAATCCTGTGCGCCAACCAAAAACACCCACACTTTCACTTGTTACAACTTAAGATATTACTTGATCATCTATGTATGCTATACTTCGGAGTAGTCTAATAACTCTAGATATTTCTGCTTGTCTCACTTGCTTGCCTGTTTTGTTAGCTCAGCTTCATGAAAAGCGGTACACAAATAGTCTGTTTCTCTTGCTCGTATTTTATTTTGCTTATTCTTGTGTATTTCAATGTTCTGAGGCTTTTCCTTCTTGTTTTGGATTTGCCTCAGTGTTTGTGCCTGCGCCGCCTGCTCTTTGAGGCCGATCTGCGTCAAGTTTCAGGTTCTGTGTTTATGTTTCATTTCTTTTACTGTCGGATATTTCTGCTATGTAATAATTACGATCAGCCATTTTCTCCTGTTTCATGGACAACTGTTAGGATAAAAATTATATGTACTAGAACTTGACATGTTTGCATGTTCATTCAACTAAGATGATCACTGCATAAAAATCTATTTCAAAACTTGTATTATGAGATTTTATTTGCAAAAATGCATGTGCACATGTTTTAAACTAGCATATTTTAAAGCTTTCGCAACAAATCAAGTTATTTATTAGTATCTCTGTTTGCGCCTTAGCAGGCATGGTTTTCCTTCCGCCCATGCCTGTGGCATCACGGCCCGCCCGAAGCGCGCTCTGACTCTTGTCGAGACGGGTCGTGACAGTTGGTATCAGAGGGAGGTTTAGCATCAAAAGATAAAGTATTTTACAATTACCAAATATTTTAAATCTCATTTTATAAATATTTATGCATGCATCAATTCTTCACGCACCTTGTCATTATGTGTTGTTCACGGCTGAAACACGCACACACTCACTCATAAGCATGAGTAGTATGCACACGAATGTTAAGGGAGTATGAGCAAACTTAACATTTTTGTGCATATGAATTTCCACTAGGATATACACCGCTTGCGAATATTAAATGGTTATGGGCAGTTTAATATTTTCAAGTGCGATGACATTAGAGTCTTAATATGCATGACATGTTAAGTGATATGGGCGCTTAACATGGCATGTGTATCCATTCATTGCATTCATATCATAAATCATTGCACAAGTGTGAAGTCAGGACAAACAATAATGATTGTACACGCATGGTTTTACTGTTTGCTTGACATCGCACACGATCTCATGGTTGCACTTGCATGATCATTACCTAGAGTTGTCCAATGAAAATGCTGTAATTATTACATGATTTATGTATCTGACGGTATGAAATGTGTTAGAATCTCTAGTTTCAAAATCCCGGTATTCGTAATCGGTGCTTCCTGTTCTGCTTGTCTATCGATCTCATCTGATTCTCCAGTATCCCCTTCTAGTTAGCTTCCATGTCTTGATCTGCAAATCTTGTTTGGATTAAATGGCATCTGAATCTTCGCCATGAGAGGTCCCATTCAGAGAATCCTCAGAAAGTTTCGGGACGAAACTTCCTAAGTAGGGGAGAATGTAACAACTCTTAATTACTAATGATCTTTAAATGATAATAATAAGAATAAATGAAAACAAAGTTTTTTTTCTATTATTATCTATCCGCACCCCTCCCCCTCCTGGTTAAATCCCGAGCCAGCAGTCGCCCCCCCCCCCCCCCCCTCTTATTATTTCCAGCAAGCTAGGGCTCCCGATTCCTTCCGTCTCCCGCTCCCGCTCTGTTTCCCGCAAGTGCGCAGCCCGTCGCTCGTCTCCGCCTCTGGCGCCCTCTCCTGCAGTGGCCGACGATGTCTCCCTCAGGCCGTCGACGACGCCTCCCTCCTGCTAGCCGCCGCCGCTCGCCGCCTCCTCTTCGGTCTGTGTCTCCTCCTCCTTCTGCTGAGGCTGGCGCCTCTTCTCCCCCTTCCCCTGGCCGACTCCTCAGGCCAGCAGCCCCGTCTTCCCTCTCCTCCAAAGGAGTCGCCTCCAGCATTCTCTGGCCGATCTCCAGCAGCCGGCAGCCATCCTGCCATGGATGGCAGTCCCCTTCTCCTCCTCCTAGGGCTGGCAACTCTTCCTCTTCCCCTTCCAAGATCGGCAGCAGCCTTGTCTCCTCCTCAAGGCCGGCAGCCGCCTCCTCTCCCTCCGGCAGCCGCCTCCTCTCCCTCCGACAGCCCTAATTCCTCCTCCTCTTCGTCGTCTTGGCCGAGATTTTTCGAGAGGGACGCTTAGGGTTTGCTCGTTTCCCCCTCTACTCGGATTTAGAGCCCGGATATGACTTCCTTTGGTAAGATTTCTTCCTCCTCCCCCCTCTATTCAGATTTTTCCTGAATCCCTTGCAATTTTTGTGCCCTAAGTTGCAGATATTTGTGATCCAACATTTTTGTCACCGTTATAACTATCTAATTTCTAGGTTTTCGTGCTCCCCGACGCTATTCGTCGCCCTAATTGGCGGGATCTCACCAAAGCCCCCTCTGAATTAGGGTTTCCGCAACCTAAGAGCCGCCAAGTCTCTGTCTCCGCGTGGAATTTCTTCTCGCCTCACCTTTGAGGGAGGTAAATCTGCTAATCCCTCTTTGTTTAATTTCAGTGTTGTAGAATGCTTGAGTTAGCGTAGTAAATTATGCAGCTTCATTTTCGTTGTGTTTAATCAGGTTCAAAATGTGATGTTCTGCTTTTGCTTGCGCCGCTTAGCCGTCGCCATCAGTTTCAGCCTCATTTAAGGCAAGTAGAGATCCCTCTCTCTTGCAAGCATTGAATTTAATTGACATGTCTGTTCTTATGTTTATATGAATGCACCATTGAATACTTGTTTCGTCGAATAAATTTAGACCTCGAATCCCAAAATAGACTTATTAATAGATTGAGGTATCACACGATTGAAATAACACGAGTTGTGATTGTGAATGAGAGTTACCTGAATATTCATTTAGATGAATTGTGTCTTATTTATTGGAAGACGAGTTAGTGAACGAAAGTGGTTTAAATTGGATTTTCACTTAATTGAATTGCATCTCATTTGATGGATAAATAGAAGACTAGTAGATCTTTTCGAGCAGAAACGTTAGTTGTCATAATAATAAACTTTAAGATCCTGCTAGCAACTAGATGAATTGTGCTTGATATAAAATATTCGGCTCGTACACATGTTTACTTAGAAGATATTCATGTCCTTGAATGACGTAATCTAAGGGAATACTTGATATCCTGGAAAATGATGTATAATAATCTTATTACTCGCGAATACTTGAATCCGCAAGTTTCAAAACTCTCTTTCGAGTTCTCTGAGTCATCGAATCTTGTTTCTTATTCCTGTCTGGTTCCAAGACTTGGTTAAATAACGTTCTATAACTTGATTCCTCCCGTTTCACGTTTGTAAAATATACTATCGTATATCTGAATCAATATTTGGTTACATGTCCTGATATGTTTGAATCACTCGATCATGAATTACTTCATTAATAACTTAAGTAAATAATGAAAGGTGGTGTTTAATCGATGCAACTCCTCGACTTGGGTTCCCTCTTGAATCCCTAACGGGAACAAAGGACCGGTCATAGCAAACATGAACTCCCTGGCTCAAGGGTGAGGGTTCGAAAGAGCCGCCCCTTAGAGGTTACGGGTAGAAATCCTGAATTTTCGATAAGACTTGCATCTGAATCTGAATCTGTCTGAATCACGAATCCTGTGCGTCAACCAAAAACACCCACACTTTCACTTGTTACAACTTAAGCTATTACTTGATCATCTATGTATGCTATACTTCGGAGTAGTCTAATAACTCTAGATATTTCTGCTTGTCTCACTTGCTTGCCTGTTTTGTTAGCTCAGCTTCATGAAAAGCGGTACATAAATAGTCTGTTTCTCTTGCTCGTATTTTATTTTGCTTATTTTTGTGTATTTCAATGTTCTGAGGCTTTTCCTTCTTGTTTTGGATTTGCCTTAGTGTTTGTGCCTGCGCCGCCTGCTCTTTGAGGCCGATCTGCGTCAAGCTTCAGGTTCTGTGTTTATGTTTCATTTCTTTTACTGTCGGATATTTATGTTATGTAATAATTACGATCAGCCATTTTCTCCTGTTTCATGGACAACTGCTAGGATAAAAATTATATGTACTAGAACTTGACATGTTTGCATGTTCATTCAACTGAGATGATCACTGCATAAAAATCTGATTTAAAACTTGTATTATGAGATTTTCTTTGCAAAAATGCATGTGCACATGTTTTAAACTAGCATATTTTAAAGCTTCCGCAACAAATCAAGTTATTTATTAGTATCTCTGCTTGCGCCTTAGCGGGCATGGTTTTCATTCCGCCCATGCCTGTGGCATCACGGCCCACCCGAAGCGCGCTCTGACTCTTGTCGAGACGGGTCGTGACATCTGCTCCTTTTGATCTATTACATTCTGATGTATGGGGACCTTATAAAATTACTAGTATTTCTGAATTTCGATATTTTATCACATTTATTGATGACTACTCTCGGGTCACTTGGTTATACTTACTTCGCGATCGCTCTGAGCTAATTCGCATCTATCGGGCATTTATCCTTGAAACCTGCACACAATTCTCTACTACCATCAAAACCCTACGAACCGACAATGCTCGCGAATACACAAGCAACGAGTTTGCCAATTTATGTTCTGAGTTCGGGATTATCCACCAGACTTCATGTCCCTACACCCCACAACAAAATGGTGTTGCTGAACGGAAGAACCGGCACTTGATGTCGCCCGCTCTCTCATGTTTCACGTGAACGTCCCCAAAGTATATTGGAACTTTATGGTCTACACGGCCTGCTTTCTTATTAACCGTCTTTCATCCTTCGTCCTCAACAATGTCACTCCATTCAGCCTCTTCTTTCCTTCTCATCCGGCCTTTCCCCTCACACCCCGAATCTTCGGGTGTACATGCTACGCTCATATCCTTGGACCATCTACGGACAAGCTGGATCTCAGGGCGGCTAAGCAAATTTTCGTCGGCTATTCACGTACATAGAAGGGCTACGTTTGTTATTCCCCTACCACTCGCAAGGTCTCTGTGTCACCTGATGTTACCTTCCGGGAGGATCAGTCATTCTTCTCTGCTCCAGTACCCACACTTAGACCAATACCTCTCCCACAGCCTGTCCTACGACCTATCGTTCCTGCTCACACACCGGTTCTTCCTTCCCCAACTCCTGCTCATGCTCCTGCCCCCCACATGCCACCTCTTATCCATGTCTACTCTCGCCGCGCTCCTACTCTCGTTGCCCCTACGCAGTCGGCCTCGACCTCGGGTACTCAGCGTCTGGCTGATCCCGTAACAGAATCAACCGCTCATCCTATGGAGAACTATGTTTCTCTACATCGTCTCTCTCCCCAACTTCAAACACTTGTTACCTCGTTGTCCACCATTGCTATTCCTAACTCTGTGCAGAAAGCTCTACAACATCCTGGTTGGCGCGCCGCCATGGAGGAAGAAATGGTTGCTCTTTGGGCTAACAGGACATGGACTCTGGTCCCCCGTCCTCCAGGACAGAAACCAGTTGGGTGTAAATGGGTTTTTGTTATCAAGCATGCTCCTGATGGAACAATTGACCGGCTGAAAGCTCGCTTGGTGGCTCGTGGCTACACTCAACAACAGGGTATCGACTATGAAGAGACCTTCTCTCCGGTAGCTAAACTCAACACTGTTCATGTGCTTCTCTCCGTAGTTGTACATCGTCAGTGGCCCTTATTTCAACTGGATATTAAGAATGTGTTTCTTAACGGCGATCTTCATGAAACGGTTTACATGGAGCATCCTCCCGGGTTTGATACCACGGGGGAGTCTCTGGTCTGTCATCTATTGCAGTCTCTTTATGGTCTCAAACAATCACCTAGAAACTGGTTTGACAAGTTCAGCAAGGCTCTTCGGGAGATTGGCTTTACTCGAAGCTCGGCAGACTTCTCCTTGTTCACTCGCCAAAAGGCAACAGGAACAGTTATTCTTTTAGTTTATGTGGACGACATCATAATTACTGGAGACGACGCAAAAAGAATACAGGCGGTCAAACAACATCTTAGTTCTGTCTTTCAAACAAAAGATCTGGGTCACCTCCACTACTTCCTGGGTCTGGAGGTCGCCAGAAGACCAGATGGCCTTGTCCTCTCTCAGAGAAAGTACTGTCTCGATCTCCTTCGTGATGCGGGGTACTTAGGCTGCAAACCAACTAACACTCCTATGGATGTCAATCACAAACTGTGTGCTCAGGCCTCTAACTCAGATCTGCAACTACAGAACCCCGAATACTATCGTCGTCTTGTTGGAAAATTAATCTACCTAACGGTAACAAGACCTGATATTGCCTTCGTCGTGGGTATGGTCAGCAGATACATGCACTCCCCTCGAAGATCCCACTTTCAGGCCGTCGAAAGGATTCTTAGATATCTCAAAACAGCTCCTGGTCAGGGACTGGTTTATAAAACATCATCTTCAACTCCAAAATTGGTGGCATACTCTGATGCTGATTATGCTGGGTCCCTGGACGATCGACGGTCAACCAGTGGTTTTTGCACATACTTTGGAGGACACCTGATTACCTGGCGGAGTAAGAAACAAGCGGTTGTTGCGCGATCCTCAGCTGAAGTAGAATACCGGGCAACGGCATCTATGGTTTCTGAACTCACATGGCTTGAGAGCCTCTTAACTAACCTTGGTGTAAAACTTCCTTCACCAGCTCTCCTCTTGTGTGATAGTCAAGCTGCTATACACATTGCCAAGAACCAGGTCTTCCACGAAAGAACAAAGCACATTGAAGTAGATTGTCATTTCGTCCGGGAGAAAGTTCAAATGAAGAAGCTAGAGTTAAAACATGTTCCGGGTACCGAACAAGTGGCGGATGTCCTCACAAAGGCCCTATCCAGTACTCTCTTCTATCGATGCCTGTCCAAGCTTGGCTCCTACGACTTGTACGCTCCAGCTTGCGGGGGAGTGTTGGAAAAGCTCATGTAAAGGGCCCGTATTTGGGCCCATTTATTCTTCTCTTCTTTAGTCCCACATCTTGTATAGGAATTCTTCTCTCTTTCTCCCTCATATATATTTGTACTCTCTCTTTGTATTTAGACAAGTAAGCAATACATACAAGCTTTGGTGTTTCCCTACAGATACCACAAGGGCTTAGCTTCATTTCTTCAAATACGATTTCCTTACAAGATAATTCCACCACAATATATTTGATTTAACCAAATAAAATCAGCTTACCTTCTTGAAGTATTTACCAAGATACAATAAAATCATCTCCAACTTCCATTTAGGTTCACCAAATACCTATTCGTAGTATACACCAACAAATGTTAGAGAAGATTGGAAAGTTAATTAAGATGTTGGCAAAAGACAAACAATGAATAATAATGTCTGCAAATGTTCACCTACATACGTTGAAATAATTTTGGATCAAAAAATGGTAGTAAATTGGAAAAGAAGAAAGATGATAAATTACATGCATATCAAAATTTGTGTTGCCATTGCAAAGCTATCAGAAGTCTCTAACCAGCATTATTCAAACCGTCCGACATGGCCGAAATGTCGACCAATATAAATGGTTCAATGAGGAAATAACAACACTGATTTATTTTACCTATAAATCGCTTTTCAATATATCATCCAATATATCCGGTTTTCCTGTTATATCGGCTAATGCGATATAGTGAAATATCAACCAGTGTTTCAAAATATCATGTATATTATAAATAAATAAGCCAAAATCTACCCATCCCGACCCGAGACACTCATTTCACTCCTCTCTGTGTGTTCTCCACTTCTCCTGGCTTTGAGAAAAATGTCAATGGCAGTCCCTCTTCTTCTCCTCCTTTATGATGTCTTCCTCTGCGAAGATTTCTTCTCTATGTAGTCTCTCTTGTTGTGTTGTTAACATTCGACCCTTTGATTTACAAATTGGAGCCTTGAAGACATTGATTATTCCTAGAGGGTTGACTTCCCCTATCGTTACGGTATCGATGACTGTTCGTTCTCACTTAACTAAGTTGTGACCTTTAGGTTCTTCTTGAACTTTTCTTTATGTTGGTTGAGCTTTGTGTCCAAGCTGACGCCTAAGATGTAAGTTGCAATTTTTGGTTGTTGCTTCTTCTGCTCTATTTGTTGTTCTGCTACAAGTTCAATATTTATATTCATCACTTCAATGCAATCTGTTGTTCTGTATTTTTGTTATTTATTAATCTTTACTCTACTACATTTGCTACAGTTATGGCCAGGGTGGTTTTCCAATTCTTTAGTCGACTTTCACTTTGTCTGAACTAGTATTGACGTAGTCTCCTCTCTGTGTTCTGTTGCAGTACTTTTCCCACTATACTTTTGTATTGGCCATTCACTTATGGCTGGCTGTTATAGCTATTCTCTTAATCTCTTGATTACACTTAGTCGGATATACATATGTTGCTTTTGTTGTTCTGTTATGAATGATTATTATAATTGTGTTTACTTTACAGCTACCATGAATTTATAGTTTTATTAGTATTTTTGTGCTAGCAACCTGGATATAATGTTTCTATGTTGGTTATGTTTTGTAGGTTTACAAAAGTACTGGGTTTACATTCTCTTTATTAGCTTTGGATTCTCTTGATCTCTTTAGTTGATTTTTCTACCTTAAGCCCATGAATTTAATGTTATGACAGTTGTTACGTGTGTAACATAGAATGTGTACTAATATGGTAGATTTAGAAGTTAAAATTTTAAATATTAATAAATATGTACAACAACACTCAAGCCTTTATCCCACCATAATAGGGTCGGCTATATGGATCCTCTGTCGCCACTGTGCCCTATCTCTAGAAAAAATCTCATTAATGCCTAAGTACATCATATCTTTCCTTAAAGTTTCATTCCAAATCTTTTTTGGTCTACCCCTCCCCCGATTAGCAAGCCTAGTGTCTAAACTCTCACAACGCCTGAGAGGTTCCTCTAATGATCTCCTTTGTACGTGTCCAAACCACCCTAATCATGCTTCTCGCATCTTCTCTACAATTGGTGCTACTCCAGTCTTATCCATGATACATTCATTCCTAATTTTATCCACTCTTGTATGTCCGCACATCCATCTAAGAATTCTCATCTCTACATCTCCCATTTTTGCTCATGCACATCATTCACTGCACAACATTCAGAACCATAGAGCATCGCTGGACTAATTGCAGTACGGTAAAACTTGCCTTTAAGTTTTAGTGGTATTTTATGATCACATAAGATCTCACATGCACCTCTCAACTTAAACCAACCTGCTTGGATTCTATGTGTCACATCATTATCTATACCTACATCTTTTTGAAATATTGATCCTAGATATTTAAAACACTCACTGCGAGAAATATCTTGGTCACCCAACTTAATGACAGTCATTGATCCTTCTTTCACTACTAAATTTAAGCTCCATATACTCCGTTTTTGTCCTACTCATTCTAAAACCCGTCTTCTCTAAAATGTCTCACCAAGATTCAGGTTTTGCATTTACACCTTCACGCGTCTCTAAAGTATCGATGAGAGGCGTGAAGGTGTAAACACAAAACTTGAATCTTGGCGAGCAGCTTTAGAGAAGACGGGTTTTAGATTGAGTAGGACAAAGATAGAGTATATGGAGCTTAAATTTAGTAGTGAAAGAAGGGTCAATGGCTCTGTCATTAAGTTGGGAGACCAAGATATTTCTCGCCAATGTTTTAAATATCGGATGTCGGCGACATATCGGATTGAGTTTTTAAATGTCGAATGTCGGAAGTCGGAGACATGTCGGGGATATTTTAAAATATCGGATTTCCATGTCTTATAAATAAATTTTTTATTTTTATGTATACTAACTATAATTATATCTTATAAAAATAGAAAAATAATATAACAAATAGATAAAAAATGAGTCATTTATATTACGAAATAAAATTGAATAATATCTACGTTAAAATATTATTAACAAATACAAAATTATACATTGTAAATATATTTAATAGTATACAATAATTTTATTTTGATAACAATAAGTTTATTGCAAATAAAGAAGATTTAAATATTTTCGTATTTTTGTAATAAATGTATTAAATATTTTCATATTTGTTGTAATATGAAATTAAAAAATTGTGAAACAATTATACAAAATTGGTTGTAAGAATAAAACGTTAAAAAATTGAAACAATAAGTCTAATCGATTTAAGCATATGTTGCTAGTCTGCTAATATAACATAAAATAAAATAGCGGGCGATATATTTAAAAGTCGTGTCGGCCGATATATCGGAAAAAATCGGACATGTCGGCCTATATTTTACAAAAGGACATAATCTATACTTTTTAGAAAAACATATCGGTTTGCCCAAAAAAATGACATGTCGGGCGACATGTCGGACATGTCGGAGGACATTTAAAACAATGTTTCTCGCAGTGAGTGTTTTAAATATCTAGGATCAATATCTCAAAAAGATGGAGGTATAGATAAAGATGTGACACAGAGAATCCAAGCAGGCTGGTTTAAGTGGAGAGGTGCGTCTGGGATTTTATGTGATCGTAAAATGCCACTAAAACTTAAAGGCAAGTTTTATTGTACTGCAATTACATCAGCGATGCTCTAAGGTTCTGAATGATGGGCAGTGAATGGTGTGAGAAAAAATGGGAGTTGCAGAGATGAGAATGCATAGATGGATGTGTGGACATACAAGAATGGATAAAATTAGGAATGAATATATCAGGGATAAGACTGGAGTTGCACCAATTGTAGAGAAGATGCGAGAAGCACGATTAAGGTAGTCTGGACACGAACAAAGGAGACTATTTGAGACACTTCGTCTCCCCTTGAGCTTTGATTTAATAAATAAATATATAATTTAAAAAAATAAGATTACAGTTTTATATAATAATACATATAATTAAATAGTGAAACTTGATATTTGAAATATCCCGGACATATAAAATCCAACATGTAAAACCCAAATAGACATGTACTTGATATCCATCATCAACAACCTTGCCTCAAACACAAATCTCATCTACTCAGGTAGTAATATCTCCCCTCGAGCTTTGATTTAATTAGGTCAGCAAGAAAACTTTGTTAGCCAAATATCCTTTCTCTACTAATGGTGCCAATAGCAACAAGCCTTGCTCCAGAAGTTTCCTTTCAAAAGATGAAATATTTTGATAAGCCGCAAAGCACGGATTTTATTTATGTTGGATCACAAAATCATTGAATGAGGAATCAATGTAGCTAATAGAACCTAGGCATCCACCATAAAATCAATTGGTTGCAGGCGGAGAGACCTAGGATCTATAAAAGTACACACCACAACATGATTTTAAGAACTGCATTCTCAAAAGAAATAGGTATACAAATACTTGGTATATATGGGAGTGTTACAAACAAATTATCAATCATCATTAGTGTACAACCCCATATTTGCCGAGTATGTTAATCAAGTCAGCCAGCGGGAGGGCAGGCGAGTATGACCGGGAGGGTTCGTACTCGCCCAGGACCCTTGTATTGGGGCGAGTACGAAGCTTCATCCAGTACTCGCCCCGACATTGTGTAGAGGGCGAGCACCCAGCAGCACCGGGAACTCTCCCCAGCTCTATATGGTGGGCGAGTACCTAACCTCATCAGGTACTCGCCCCCTATGTTACCCCGGGGTGAGTACTTCCAAGTGGAGCGTACTCGCCCCCTAGGGGGTAACTTCATTTCTCAAGAGGATATGTTCTGGCCTGCCTTTAGTAAGATCACAAAAGGCGGGTATCCTTATCGGCAGGACAATATTGGTTGTTAATAGTAGAAATCCAAAAGGCGAAGGCCGCTATCCGCAGACCAATACCAAAAAACTATAAATAGACCCCCATGAGCACCTTTGAAGGCCGCATATCCTATTTAAGGTTGCATCAGACGACCTGACTGAACTTGTCGAGCCATGCTCGAGGGATTTGTTGAAAACCATAAACGACATTTCAAAGTTTGCACATATAAGACTCCCCTGAGCAACATAACCAAGAGTTTGCTCCATATAGACCTCTTCATGTAAGTCACCATAGAGAAAGACACCCTTGACATCAAGTTGAGCCATTTGTCAATGTCGGTTGACCGCAATGGAAAAAAGAACTTGGATAGTACTGATACGGGCAACCGAAGAGAAAGTGTCATGGAAATCAACACCATGCGTCTGGATGAAGCCCTTAGCAACCAGACGAGCTTTGTAGTGCTCCATAGTGCCATCAGGGACAAAATTGATGGCAAAGACCCAACGACAACAAACAATAATGCCCGTAGAAGGAGGAGGAACAAGAGTCCATGTTACCCGTGATGCTAAGGCAGATATTTCCTCATCAATGACCGCTTTCCAGTAAGGTATCCGAAGAGCTTCTTGATAGGAAGTAGGAACGGTGGTGGTAGACAGTGCCCAAGTGAACTTACTGCAGGAGGGACTGAGATGAGTATAGGAGACGACATTAGTAAGAGGATGGTGTGTACACTCTTTTACATCTTTCCGGTGAGCAATGGGAGCATCCAGATCCAAGTCGGCAGTGGTGAAAGAATAGTCTGAAGAGGAGATCGCTTGCCAGAGAGCGTACGACGGGGTACTTAGAGTGAAAGGGGAAAAGATAAGGGGGGAAGCAGGGCAATGGCGATAATGATGAGGAAAAGGTGGCATAATGTTTGGAGTGGGTGGTTGTTGTGGTATATCTGGTGAAGGAGCATGAATAATAGGAAATGTGGAAACAAATGCGGAGGCGGAGTGGTGGTAGAGAGAAGAGGAGAGAGCTCAGGAATAAGAGTCTCACGATCCTTGGAGAAATATGGGGTGTGGGTAGACTCAAAGAATACAACATCAGCTGAGACATATTGACGTTTGGAGATAGAATCGAAAGAACAATATCCCTTCTGAGTCGGATAGTACCCCACGAAGAAACATTTGGTGGCGCGAGCAGAGAGTTTATCGCGACCAGATGCAGGAGTGTGGACGAACGCGGTACACTCCAAGACACGTGTGGTGAGAGAAAAAGGATTATCGGTCGGGTAAAGAAGAGAAAATTGTCTTACCATGAATAGTAGAAGAAGGTAGATGGTTAATGAGAAAAAAAGAGAGAAGAACGACATGAACCCAATAGGAGCGGGGCACATTCATCTGCAAGAGGAGTGTTTGAGCAACATATAGTAAAAGACGATTTTTTAGTTCCGCCAACCCATTCAGTTGGGACATATGTACACAACTGATTTGATGAATAATATCGTTGGAGGTGCAAAAAGAGACGAACTGTTTGCTCATGTATTCCTTTGCATTATCAATCTGAATAGTTTTGATGGAAAAACCAAACTTAGTGTAAAATTCATTTTAAAATTTTGAGAATACAGAAAAAAATTCTACAAGTTCTTTCAAACGATACACACAAATACCTCTAGAAAAATCATCAATACAACAACACTCAAGCCTTTATCCCACCGTAGTAGGGACAGCTATATGGATCCTTTGTAGCCATTGTTCCCTATCTCTAGACATAATCTCACTAATGCCTAAGTATATCATGTCTTTCCTTATAGTTTCATTCTAAGTCTTTTTTGGTCTACTCCTCCCCCGTTTAACAAGTCTAGTTTCTAAACTCTCACAACGCCTGACAGGTGCCTCTAATGGTCTCCTTTGTACGTGTCCAAACCACCTTAATCGCGCTTCTCGCATCTTCTCTACAATCGGTGCAACTCCAGTCTTATCCCTGATACATTCATTCCTAATTTTATCCATTCTTGTATGTCCACACTACATCTAAGCATTTGTGGGACTAGGACCCCAAATGTCTGAATGAACAAGTTCAAAAAGACAAATAGAGTTTTTACATTATCTTGCAGGAAATGAAGTACGGTAATGCTTGCCATATTGACAAGCCTCGCATTTTAAATTGGAGTCAGTGCTGAAAGAAGGTAAGAGTTGATGGAGATGCAACTGTGAATGTACAAGACATTGATGTCACTGGAGGAGGGAAGTGAAGACGGTGGATACAGAGAAAGTGGGAATGTCGTCGAGGTAGTAGAAATTGTCGCGTTCGATCCCAATAGCAATTGTCCTTTGTGACTGAATGTCCTGAAAATATCAATCAGTTAGAGAAAATGAGATCCGGCATTGTAACTGACGTGAGAGAGTATTGACAGATAACAAATTCCAAGAAAAATTGGGCCGAATACAGTGTAATCCAACTGGAGAAGAGCGGCGGTAGTCATAACTCCAAATCCACAAACTGAAGAAGGAGAGTCATCAACCACAAATACTGGAGGTAATCGATTATGTTTCTCGAGGTGCGAGAAAACAAGAGGGTTTCCAGTCATATGATTAGTGGCACCAGAGTCGATGAGACACTTACCCTGAGTAGAATATGCGTGCTACCTGATGAATTTGCAATGGAGGCGGATTGCTTCGAGACATTGAGGATAGCATCCATATCTCCAAAAGAGAAACATCGGCCAGACTCTGACGGTGTAGTGATAGGCAAGGCAGATGTCGTAGCCATAGTGGTACTAACATGGGCCTGAGAACGAAGATGAGGGTTCTTGACAATGCATCTTTCTACCAGATAGACAAGTCGTCCACAATGTGAGCAAAGAGGGCGAGATAACCCACGACTGCCAATGCGACCTCCACGACTGAGAAGAGCCCCACGACCGCGTGGATCCCCACGACCAGCCGCATGAGTAATATTGTCTGAGGACGAAGAGGACATGATCAAAGGTTGCTTCAAAAGGGTAGTAGCAGCAGAGATGCGAGAGGCAGTAGCATCAAATGTAGAAGTATCAAGTTCTCCCAAGATCTGTTAGTGGATCATCTCATATGAATTCGGAAGCCGGAAAAGATATCAAACCACCAGGCATTCCTGAAAATATTTCAGCTGATTGGCGAGGTCAGTAGAGAAGGAGCGATGCCGGAGAAGTTCTGTTACGAGAGAATGAACGTCCTGATACATAGCATCAGGAGAGAGAGTTGGCTGAGTAAAGAGGTCATAATAGAGGGTGTAAATGCGAGATGTTTTGGCTAAGGTAGCAAGGAGAAAGGTTAGACTAAGGTAGACTTGCAGGTAATAGATTTGTATCTCAATATGCAATCAACAAGAACTAAGGGAAAAAAAGGCTTACAAAAGCCAATCTCAAACAAATGGAGTAAGGCTAATGATGTTGGTGATCATAATAAACATTAATGTCATTATTATCCTCTTTTTATCCACCAAATGAAGGAGTATGCCAATCGATTAGCTAAAATAAACCCAAGGAATCAGACCAAACAACAAGAGAGCTAAATTTAGACCATGTTCTTTTGGGGGCTATTATATTTTTGGCCTAGTTTCATCTAAATTTGGTTTAGTTTGAATAAAATAAGGATAAGACTTGCATATCCTATTTAAGCTATGTACATTTTTATTTAGCTTGGATATGATCTAATTCTGAAGTAATGATGTAATTATATGTCTATAAATAAAGGAACTATGCTTGTGGTTGGACTGAATGATCATAAATAAAAAAAGGATGAGTTTCTTTCTGGGAGCATATAATGTTCGATCACTTGACATTGGCAATGTAAACCAAGTTTCTGACACATTAAATAAGACGAGCAAGCAAAAAAATGGGGATCAAGCAAAACAGAATACTTGCCTCAAGGAAAGGGAATATCTGATTTTTATTGTATGTTAGTTCATCAATAATGGTTTCTAAAATAGGAGCCCTGCATAATGAAAGTATTTAGTTAAGAGAACAAGACAACAACAAAACGAAAGACCCTTATCCATCAAAGAAAAGTTAAACCTGAAGCTGTCTAACCTTGAAGTGAAACCAGACTTCTCAGTTTCTTTCAGAATTAAGTCAAGCTCCATGATCTGGTGAAAGGATTAATAGCAGCAATTACTAATCAGTATAAGACTTAAATAACTGCTTGAAAGCTCTATAAAAATCTTACCAGAATCAAAAATTTCTGTGCAGCAACACAAGTATTTTTTCTAAATTCAGGAAATGCATAGAGCGGACCAACATTGCAACTTTGAGAGAGATTAGAATAAGTGATTTCTGTGCCTTTCAAATCTTCAAGACTGATATTGGCCTCATGGAAGACACCTTTATATGCGATTAACATGCAATTATGAACTAAATTTCTATAGTTCATTTTTCTTGATGCCTGGAAATATTTTTTTAATAATTGAATATAATCCAACTTACAAAAAATATAATCAAACAAATGCACCCGAAGAACTGTATACACCAATAAGATGTGGAAAAAGTTCTAAAATAATAATAAAAGATAAATTAGACATTAAAATTTTTCATGTACTGTACTAAGCTCCAAATGGAAGATCTACCAGAAGCATACTGACTACTGATTCCCTTAAAAAATTCCCGTTTAATGTTCCTGAAATGGACAAAAATTAATATGATAGACATATATAGACAGAATAGAAAGAAAAATGCCATGCACGGATAAATAAATCTTACTTACGGTTGTATGAAGTCTGACAAAATAAGTAATCATCTTCAAGTACGCGAACAAGATATTGAAACAACAGCATTTTCTCCACTATCTATAACAAAAGAATAAAAATTCAAGAAAGAAACAAATTATTAGATGTCAAGAATGATAAAGCATAATTCATTAACTATAAATTACATTTTATGAAAAACTTCAAATCGAAAAACATGTAAAATCAATGAAGTTGAAGGCATTCCCAAGCACCAAGATAACTAATTAAGTGTAGATTCAATTCAACATAACGTAGGCTAGGTTCTAACGACTAGGTCGGGGAAGTTAATGAGAATGACTACATAAACCTGATTATTTTCAGACAACGGCCTTGCTATAAATGAGAATTATAACAAATCTAACACAATAATCACACTCAACTAGAGAGAAACAGCACTAAATGTGTACAAGTATGCGAGAAAACAAACACACTAATAAATCTTGCAAGTCAAAAGATGACAAGGCACAAAGATTATAAAATAATATTCACACAAATAGTGAATTGCATAGGATTCAACACAAAGAAATCACAACCAAGAAATAAACCTAGAATGATTACAAGAAGAGTATTAACAAATGATAACCAGAATTTCAAACCAAACCATCAAAGTATAATAGCATTGCAAAGCGAGAAAACTAAAAAGGGAGAGAATGTCTATAATACTAAAACTGAACATATACAATAGTGTCCAAATAATAAATAAGGTCCTATGGCAGTTACATTCATCGCATACAGCACATTACAAAATCAGGGCATGGAGCCTAGTTCATCTGTTAGAAAAGCCCATGTAAAGGCCCATGTTGGAGCCCATTTGTTTTCTTGTCTTTCTCTCTTCTCTTTAGTCTCACATCATGTATAAAGATTTTCTCTCTTTCTCCCTCCTATATATTTGTATTCATACATTGTATTTAGAAATATATATGAAATATACACGAGCTTCAGCTTTTCCAACATGGTATCAAAGCCAGGTTCGAACCTGCGGTCTCTACTTCGTCTAACCGCACATCCTGCGATTTGAATTCTCTACGCCGCGGTCTCTACTTCGTCTAACCGCACCTCCTGCGATTTTTTTAAGACCGCAGCTCTCTTTCTCTCTCGCCGAGATCTTCTTCTCCGTTCTCCCTCGGCTCTTTATAGCATTCTCCCCATCGTATCGAAGCCTGCTCCAGCCCGTGCGGTCTCTCCTCCGCCAGCGGCCTTCCCAGCGGCCTGTCTCCTGCGGCCTTCCCTGCGGTCTGTCTCCTGCTCGCAGCGGTCTGCTCCTGCCCCCCTGCGGTCTGATCAGCAATCAATCCAGTTCGTCCTCTGCCCAGTTCGTCAAGCTCAGTTCGTCTGCCAGCGGTCAGTCCAGTTCGTGCGGTCTGCTCCTCCAACCGCTGTTCCTGCGGTCTGCTCCTCCAACCATTGTTCCTGCGGTCAGTCCAGTTCGTGCGGTCTGCTCCTCCAGCGGTCAGCCCCTGCCGACCTCCGCTAGCCGCACCCCCTCAGCGATCAGCTTCCAGCCGCTGTTCGTGCGGCCTCCAGTTGGGGCGGCCTTCTGTTCGCTGCGGCCTCCTCTTGATCGCTGCGGCTTCTCCCCGCCGGTCTCCTCTGTTGATCGCTGCGGTCTCATCCTTCTCCCTGCGGCCTGCCTCTCCCTGTCGCAGTTCCGGTCTCTGTCGGTCTCTCTCTAGCAAGTTCTCCCGCGATCCATCTGCCGGTCTCCCTTCTATCAAGCGAGCACTCCTACGGTCTGCCAGCGGCCTTCTCCCAGATCGTGCGGCCTTCTCCCAGCAGCCCTCTGCCGATCTCTTACTATCCAGCGACCTCCCAGCGGCTTCCCCTCCAGCGACCTGTCTTCTCTAGCAGTCTGCATGGCTCCTGCTCGTGGAGGACATTCAGGGCCTCAGGGAATGGGTCGCGGTGGCCGGCCACGTCCAAAGTGTTCCTTCTGTGGTAGGGATGGACACCTTGCGACGACTTGCTATCGCAAACATGGTCTGCCTCCCCGTCCGCTTGCTTCTATTGTTGTCGACAGTCCTCCTGCCACTCATGCTGACCTTGAAGAAGTCCGCCTCCAGCTCCAACAACTCTACGACACGCTCAAACGCCCACCTGCCTCTGTTGCCTCCGCTGCCTCCATCTACAATGAAGATATCGTATGTCTCTCCGCTAGTCCACGCTGGATAGTGGATTCAGGTGCTACTCACCATATCATCTCGCTAAAACCACATCAATACTTGGCTTCACCGCATCCTAAGTATATCACAGTAGCCAATGGCGACACCGTTCCTGTCTCCGGCTCTGCTGATATCCTCCTCAATTCCTCTCTCCCTCTCTGCTCGGCTCTTCATGTCCCGGACTCCCCGTTTAATTTACTTTCCGTCAGTCGCCTAACTGCCGATTTAGACTGCTCAGTAACATTCACCCCTTCTTCTTTTCTGATACAGGATCGACGGACGCAGAGTATAATTGGTCAAGGACGAATGCAAAACGGGTTCTACCTTCTTGATGTTTCTCCTACCATCCTCTCTTCAGTCTCCTCCACTGAGTGGCATCAACGTCTTGGGCATGCGCCTCTTCCTGTCCTTCAGAAGGCTCTTCCAGATATCTCTCTTCTTGCTTGTAAATGTGACTCATGTATTTTGGGGAAACAACATCGTTCCTCCTTTCCTTCCCATAATACTCGGAGCTCTGCTCCTTTTGTTTTAATTCACTCCGATGTTTGGGGCCCATACAAAATTCCTAGTATCTCTGGTTATCGCTACTTTATCACCTTTATAGACGATTATTCTCGAACAACATAATTGTATTTACTTCGCGATCGCTCCGAGCTTCACCGTGTATTCGGGCTTTCGTTCTTGAGATTCGCACACAGTTCTCTGCAAACATAAAAACTCTCAGGACGGATAATGCTCGCGGCTACACTAGCCATGACTTTGCTAATCTGTGCTCGGACTTTGGGATCATTCACCAGACGTCGTGTGCATATACCCCCCAACAAAATGGCGTTGTTGAACGTAAAAATAGGCATTTACTCGATGTTGCTCGCTCTCTCATGCTTCACATGCAGGTACCCAAAGTCTATTGGAACTTTGCGCTGTCCACGGCGTGTTATCTCATTAACCGCCTACCTTCCTCCGTCCTCCAGCAAGCTACTCCGTTTAGCCTCCTTTTCCCCTCCACTCCGGCATTCTCTCTCACACCCCGCATATTTGGTTGTACCTACTACGTTCACCTTCTGGGTCCGCCCGCGGACAAGTTGGCTCCCCGAGCGGCCAAACATATGTTTGTTGGCTATTCACGTACTCAGAAAGGCTACGTTTGCTACTCTCCTGCTACCCGTAAAGTGACAGTTTCTGCTGATGTCACCTTTCGGGAATACCAACCTTGCTTCAACACTCCAACAACACCTCCTCCACCACAATCCTTCCCTAGACCAGTCATTCCCGTTACCACTCCTCTACCAATACTCCCTCCTGACTCGGCTCCTGCTCTCCACAAGCCTCCTCTTATCCGTGTCTACACCCGTCGCTCTCCTCGCTCCGTTGCCCCAATGCAGTCGGCTTCGACCTCTGACACTCTGCGCTCTGATGATCCGGCACCAGCCTCCACCGCTCATCCCTTGGCGAACTATGTATCCTTACATCGCCTCTCCCCACAGCTCTAAACCTTTGCTACTTCATTATCTTCTATTTCTATACCTAACTCTGTGCAGGAGGCTCTCCAACATCCCGGCTGGCGGGCAGCAATGGAAGAAGAAATGACGGCCCTCTGGGCCAATCAGACATGGGACTTGGTCCCTCTCCCTCCAAACCAGACTCCTGTTGGATGTAAATGGGTTTTTGTCATCAAGCATGCTCCTGATGGGACAATTGACCGTCTTAAAGCACGACTGGTGGCTCGTGGCTTTACTCAACAACAAGATCTCGATTATGAGGAAACGTTCTCTCCAGTGGCCAAGCTCAACACAGTTCGTGTCCTTCTCTCTGTAGTTGTGCATCGCCAATGGCCATTACATTAGCTGGATATCAAGAATGCGTTTCTCAATGGTGACCTACAAGAAACAGTCTACATGCAACAACCGCCCGGGTTTGAGACCACGGGGGAGTCTCGAGTTTGTCACCTTAAGAAGTCCATTTATGGTCTCAAACAATCCCCTCGAGCATGGTTTGATAAGTTCAGTAAGGCTGTTCGGGAGGTTGGCTTCACTCGGAGCTCGGCAGACTTCTCTCTGTTCACTCAACATCGAACAACAGGAACGGTTCTTCTATTGGTATATGTTGACGACATCCTAATCACAGGAGATGATTCAAAGGGAATACAAGCGGTCAAACAACATCTGAGCTCCGTTTTTCAAACAAAATATCTGGGGAACCTTCGATACTTCCTTGGTCTGGAGATCGCAAGACGTCCTGATGGACTTGTCCTCTCTCAACGAAAGTACTGTCTCGACCTCCTTCAAGATGCTGGCTATTCTAGATGCAAGCCGATTAACACACCGATGGATGTCAATCACAAGCTGTGTGCACATGCTTCTGATACAGATCTTCTTCTTCCAAACCCGGAGTACTATCGACGACTTGTTGGGAAACTGATTTACCTAACAGTCACGAGACCAGATATATCCTTTGTTGTTGTGGTTGTCAGCCGATTTATGCATTCCCCTCGAATGTCCCATCTTCAGGCCGTCGAACGCATCCTGAGATATCTGAAAACAGCCCCTGGTCAAGGGCTGGTATACAAAACCTCGTCTTCTACTCCAACATTGGTTGCGTATTCTGATGCTGATTATGCTGGTTCCCTGGATGATCGGCGGTCTACTAGTGGTTTTTGTACCTACTTTGGGGGTCACCTTGTTACCTGGCGTAGTAAGAAACAAGTTGTGGTTGCTCGATCTTCAGCTGAGGCTGAATACCGTTCGATGGAATCAGTTGTTTCTGAACTCACATGGCTTGAAAGCCTCCTTACTGATCTAGGAGTAAAACTTTCCTCACCAGCTATCTTACTATGTGACAGACAAGCTGTTATACACATAGCTAAGAACCCGGTCTTCCACGAAAGAACGAAACACATTGAAGTGGATTGTCACTTCATCCGGGAGAAAGTTCAAATGAAGAAGATAGAATTAAAGCATGTTCCGGGTACTGACCAAGTTGCTGATATTCTCACCAAGGCCCTACCAAGTACCCTATTTTATCAATTCTTGTCCAAGTTGGGTGCCTACGACTTGTACGCTCCAGCTTGTGGGGGAGTGTTAGAAAAGCCCATGTAAAGGCCCATGTTGGAGCCCATTTGTTTTCTTGTCTTTCTCTCTTCTCTTTAGTCTCACATCATGTATAAGGATTTTCTCTCTCTTTCTCCCTCCTATATATTTGTATTCATACATTGTATTTAGAAATATATATATGAAATATACACGAGCTTCAGCTTTTCCAACATCATCAATTGTAAAATACATAAAAGAATTCAATAAAAATACTTCCATTTTTTTCTTATTTTGCAGCATAGCAATTCCAAGCGTGCGCAAGACCTTGTAACAAAACACGATTAAGCTGAAAACGAGGGACAGTCGGAGCTGACCAAAAACTGTGTAACAATCCCCCTCTCCCCGGGCATCCTAGCGAATCCCGGGGAACACCAACCACTGTAGATTAACACTTTCGATAACAATATTTAAACCAGTAAATATACAACAGGGCAAGGTGTCCCATACACAAACATGTCTCAAGGTGAGGTGTCGCTCCACGTTTCTACAGTCTCGGATCTTCAATCCCGGTTCAAGATTCCTGGTTATGGTGGTTCTTCTCCAAGAACCTAGGTCATCCTCCTCTTTCTCCTACTCCAGAACAGCCAGTTGAACCAAATATGTCGTTTCGGCACCAACTCTCAACTTAAGAGACAACATAAAATCGAACGATCTGGACAATTCGATCTAGAAGCGCTCAATCCAAAGGATGGAAATGAATCAGAAGGCTCAGCCACGGAAGCCGCTTAAAGTTAATAGATGTGTGTTGAAATCCTATGTTATGGAGAAATCGACGTGCGTCGAAATACTACTTCACGGGCCCCATATTCGACGTGCATCAAATTTCCAATTCGACATGCATCAAATACTACTTCACGGGCCCTTATTCGATGTGCGTAGAATTCCCAATTTGATGTGCGCAGAATTCCCAATTCGATGTGCGCCAATTTCCTAATTAGATGTGCGCCAATTTCCCAATTTGATGTGCGTCAAAATACTTCATGGGTCTCATATTCGACATGCAGCGAGATCTAACCCTTATATTAAACGATCAGACAAATGGTGATTTCTACCCACCTCGGCCGTCGGGAATTGGCGATTGCTGACACAATTCGACGATTGGGATCAGAAAATTGTTACCCACTGCTCACAACATGCATGGTCTCCAGAAATACGCACGAAGGCACGCGCGGGTAAAAGATGGAACTCTCAAAATGGTATGGAACTTCACTCCAACGCGCACTGTCGTGTCTGGAGGACATTTCAGGGATTCCCCTCGTAATAGAAATGGTAAACTCACACACGGTGCCCACTCAGAAAGCGATATGTAGGGTGAAAACGGGGAGTTACAACTCTCCTCTCAAAGAAATTTGTCCATGTTGAAGGAAATATATGTAAAGGCCCAATATAAGGCTCATCTAGAGCCCACTTCCTCTTTAGGATTTAGCCTCACATCTTAGATTGGGATTTCTACTCCTCTCTCTCTCTTCCTATATAAGTGTACAAATTCATGTATGTATTGTTGAAGTATTTTTGAGAAATTAATAAAATTATTTTATCTCTCCTTTGTTGCGCATTTCTACATGGAATCAGAGCGACCCATTCCTCGGATTTCCTTATTTTCCCAGTTTCTGCGGTTAAATTTCTTCAAACCGTAGCCCTGCTCTGGTCTACCTCCTCCCTCTCTCTCTCTCTCTCTGCGGACAGACTTTTTTTTACCGCAACCTTGCCTTGCTGCGAGGTTTCCCTCCCTCTGCGGTTCTCTCCTCCCAGCTTTATAGCCCTCTCCCTGTTGCCAACTGGGCCCCACCTGTATGGTGGTTTCCGCGGCCCTTGCGGTCTGCGCTCTCTATTCGCTCGGCTCGTTTGCGTCACCCTTTCTCCCTTCCGCCTCTTGCTCGTGTGGACGAGCTCGTACCGCCAGTTCGCCAATACCGCCAGGCCGCTCCCTCCGACAAGCCGCTCTGATCGCCGCAGGTCGCTCCTCAGTTCTACCAAGCTCTGCATACTGGTTTGCCGCGTCCTCTGCGTACTGGTTTGTCGCGTCGCCGCTTCTGCGTGCAGTTTAGCCGCTTCATCGCAGCTTCTTCTAGCAGTCAGACCGCAACCTCTGCCTACTGCTGATCAATGTCCTTGCCGCTTGATCGTCTACTGCAGCTGCTCCTCTTGTTCGCTGGACTCCAGCGAACCCTTTGCCGCGTGTTTCTCTTTCTCCTGGTCGTCGCGGCCTCTTCCCAGCGATCTCTTGTTCGCAATTGGTTGGTCTGGCGGTCTCTTCTGCTTCATGCGGTCTCTTCCTGCAAGCTCGTGTAATCGCAGAGCTCCTCTCCTGCCATCGTCAGCGCATTGGTATTCGTTGACAGCTTGTCGCTTGCAGATCCTTGCAGCAGTTCTTGCCGCAGCTTCTTGTCGCAGGTACCCGTGCTCCTTGCCGCAGCTTTTTGTCGCAGCCCCCAGCGCTCATTGTCGCAGCTCACCTTGCCCATAAGATCTCCTGCTCGTCAGCATCCTGATTGCAAGATCTGTCTTTACCCAGCTCTATCGGTTTTTGCTATGGTTGGATCTTCTCCAATGGTTGAACATTATACCCCGTCACATTCATCTCCATGGTCACCTCCATCTCACTTTTCTCCTCTACCTTCTCGTGGAGGTCGCATCTCTTCTCGGGGTAGAGGTCGACACACTTACGCCCCTCTCAAGTGTTCCTAATGTGGCAGGGATGGTCATCTCCATGCCACTTGTTACCGTTTGCACGGTCTGCCACCCGCAGGCCACACCGCATGGAACTATTGCATTCCACACTCCAAACATCATTCAAACTGACATTAATTGTCTTGCGCACCCAACTCCAGCAACTTCAAGGGCTGATCGGCCGTTCCTCCGGCTCTGTTGTGCCTATTTCAGATGGTGGTATCTCCTGTCTCGCCCAAAGTTCATCCTGGATTATGGATTATGGGGCAACACACCACATTACCCCGAAGAAACCTTCACAATACTTGGACTCTGTGCATCCCAAGTTCATCATTGTTGCTAATGGGGACACCACTCCAGTCTCTGGATCAGCCGACGTCAACCTTACTCCCTCCATCACTCTTCGCTCAGTTCTTCGTGTTCCGGGCTCTCCTTTCAATCTCCTCTTTATTAGTCGTCTCACACAAGACCTTGATTGCTACGTAACATTCTCTTCCACCTCTTTTGTTGTGCAGGAACAAAAGACACAGAATATAATTGGTAAAGGGAAACTGTCGAATGGGCTCTAAATCCTGGATCCCTCTCACACCACGATTCTCTCATCTATTAGCTCTGTCGAGTGGCATCGACGTCTTGGGCATGCTCCTCTACGCATCCTCCGGAAAGCTCTCCCAGATTTATCCCTCAATGACTTCACATGCGAGTCTTGTATATACGGCAAACAACATCGTTCTACCTTTTCACCTCATTGCACTCGGAGCGATGCTCCCTTTGTTATAGTTCATTCAGATATTTGGGGACCCTACAAAACAGCAAGTGTTTCTGGTTATCGTTAGTTCATTACATTTATAGATGATTACTCTCGTATGACATGGTTGTATTTCCTTCATGATCGCTCTGAACTAACTCGTGTATTTCGTGCCTTTATTATTGAAACTCGCAACCAGTTCTCTACTACCATTAAAACTCTCTGAACCGACAATGCTTGTGAATACACAAGTCATGCGTTTACAGACTTATGTACTGAATTTGGGATCATCCATCAAATCTCGTGTGCCTATACCCCCCAACAAAATGGTACTGCAAAACGCAAAAGTCGTCCCTTCTTGAGGTCACACGTTCTCTTATGTTTCAAATGCATGTTCCCAAACTTTATTCGAATTTCGTGGTTTCTACAGTCTGTTATCTTATTAACTGCATGCCATCCTCCATTCTCCACTTTGCGGCTCCCTCTAACCTTCTTTTCCCCTCCACACCCTCCTTTTTAGTCACACCTCGTGTCTTCGGCTGCATTTGCTATGTTCATAATTTTGGCCCGTCCACTGACAAGCTTGCTCCACGTGCCACAAAATATATGTTCGTTGGGTACTCTCGCACTCAGAAGGGCTATGTGTGCTTCTCTCCCAATGATCGCAAGGTTGTTACATCTGCTGATGTCACCTTTCTAGAAGACCAACCCTATCGTTTTAAGCCAGTGACCCTCCACTTCCGCCTCCACTTTCGCGGCCTACTGTCCCTGTTACATCTAACCTTCCACCTCTCCTTCCCATGCCAAAACCACCTCTGATTCGTGTGTATACTCGGCATACTCCTTCATCTGCTGCTCTACGAGAGATGCCCTCTACTAATGATATTTTAGGGCATGCAGTTCTGGCAACCGTCTTTACTGCTCACCCGATGGCGAATTATGTCTCCTTACACCGCCTCTCTCTGGAACTCAAAAAATTTACAATTTATTTATCCTCTATTTCCACCCCTAACTCTGTGCAGGAGACTCTCCAACATTCGGGTGGCGGGCGGCCCTGGATGAGGAAATGTCTGCTCTTTGGGCAAACCAAACTTGGGATCTTGTCCCTCTTCCTCCTGGACAGACCTGTGTGGGTTGTAAGTGGGTATTTGTCATCAAACATGGTCCAGATGGGACAATTAAACGTCTGAAGGCTCGCCTTGTGGCTCGTGGTTTACTCAACGACAAGGTCTGGATTATGACGAGACCTTCTCTCTGGTCGCCAAACTGAATATTGTTCGTGTTTTGATCTCCCTCGTTGTTCATCGTCACTGGCCGTTGCATCAATTGGACATCAAAAATGTCTTTCTCAATGGCGATTTGCAAGAAGCTGTCTACATGCACCAACATCTCGGGTTTGAGACCATGGGGGAGTCTGTCATCTCAAGAAATCTATTTATGGTCACAAACAGTCTCCTTTACTCGAAGCTCGGCTGACTTCTCTCTCTTTACTCGTCATCGACCGACACGCACAGTGATTCTCTTAGTTTATGTTGATGATATTCTGATTACAGGTGATGACTCCAAAGGAATACAAATGATCAAGTAGCATTTGAACTCGGTCTTTCAAACTAAAGATCTGGGAAATCTTCGGTACTTCCTTGGTCTTGAGGTAGCGAGACATCCTGATGATCTCGTCCTATCTCAACGGAAATACTGCCTTGACCTCCTTCATGACGTTGCCTATTCTGGCTGCAAGCATGTTGATGCTCCTATGGATGTCAACCATAAGCTCTGCGCTCATCTATATTATTACAGGCGCAAGGCGCACCGAGACGTAAAGGGGCCCTGGAGCGTAGGCGCAGGCGCGCGCCTGAGGCACATGGGGTGCAAAAATGGGGGGGGGGGGATAAAATCAGTGAATTGGCGCCCAATTCAAGGAAAAACATCGAATTGGGCGCCCAATTCCCTGAAATTCAGCGAATTGGGAGCCCAATTCATGGAAATTCAGCGAATTGGACACCCAATTCGCTGAAATTCTGCGAATTGGGAGTCCAATTCGCTGAAATTCTGCGAATTGGGCGTCCAATTCGCTGAATTTCAGCAATTGGCGCCTAGGTGCGCCTCGGCGCACGCGCCTCAGGCACATCGCCCGCCTAAGCCTTGCTGGGGCGCAACGGGGTGCGCCCAGCAGCTAGGCGCGCGCCTTGATAACAGAGGCGCTCATGACTCCGACTCTGATCCACTTCTTACAAACCCAGAGTATTATCATCGTCTTGTAGAAAAGCTGATTTATCTTACAGTTACAAAACCTGATATCTCATTTGTTGTTGGAGTTGTCAGTCGATTCATACATTCTCCACGGATCTCTCACCTCCAGGATGTCGAGCGCATCCTCAGATATTTGAAGACTGCTCCTGGACAAGGGCTTGTATACAAACCTTCCTCTTTATCTATGATTGCCTACTCTGATGCTGACTATGTTGGCTCCCTAGATGATCGACGTTCCACAAGTGGATTCTGTACTTACTTCGAAGGACACCTTATTACCTAGCGCAGCAAGAAGCAGTCTGTGGTTGCTCGCTCATCTGCTGAACTCGAGTATCGTTCAATGGCAGCTGTTGTGTCTGAGATTATATGGCTTGAAAGTCTCTTAGGTGATTTGGGAGTCAAACTTTCCTCACCGGCCACTCTATTTTGTGACAGTCAAGCTGCTATACGCATTGCCAAGAATCATGTTTTCCATGAACGAACCAAACACAATGAAGTGGATTGTCATTTCATTCGGGAGAAAGTTCAATTGAAGAAGTTGGAATTAAAACATGTTCCTGCTGCTGGGCAAGTTGCTGATATTCTCACCAAGGTCTCACCACACCCGTTATACAACCAGTTCTTGTCCAACCTGGGTGCTTACGATCTGTATGCTCCAGCTTGCAGGGTAGTGTTGAAGGAAATATGTGTAAAAGCCCAATATAAGGCCCATCTAGAGACCACTTTCTCTTTAGGATTTAGTCGCACATCTTAGATTGGGATTTCTACTCCTCTCTCTCTCTTCCTATATAACTGTACAAATTCATGTATGTATTGTTGAAGTATTTTTGAGAAATTAATAAAATTATTTTATTGCTCTCCTTTGTCGCGCATTTCTACAGTCCCGAAATTTACGCCCAACCTTAAAAATGAAGCAAGCACATTGCCAGTTTTCGATCCTATGACTTGTGGGTTATGGATCCAGTATACTTCTGTTGCGCTACTCCGATCCAATAACGATAGCGAAAACTACAATCAACCATACGAGTTGAAAAGGGTATTCAGGAGTTACGGCAACATTCATAAGTCTTTGTGCTTCCAAAGAACCACATAAATTAGGATGTACAAGCATCGACGAATATAGCCTAGCACGTACTCAGTCATCATATCCAAGCAAGTTTACTCTCAAATCGAGCTCGTCAGGGAAACAAAAGTCCTAACAAATTAAATAGGCAAGAAACCTGCTAGAAACTCACGTTCATCCGAAGTTTATGGGTACATATGTGGACATTAACTAACAAAACTACTTGTGCAACACATAAATCATCAAAGATTTTTCCTATATAAGGAAATCATGACTGCGTCGAAGCACTTTCACTTGGGTCCAAACATTTGCAAATCTCCTCATGATCACAAACTGTTGAATATCCTCCTTATATTGTGTATATTGTAACCTCTCTCTCCCTCTCTCTCTTAACCTCTCTCTCTCTCTCTCTCTCTCTCTCTCTCTCTCAACCATTAGATCAACATGATATGGTTACAAATAGCCAATTTCAGAAATCCCCTCCAAGGATCCCGAGCTTGAATCTCCACCGTTAGATATAATAAAATAGGACTGCAGATAGCGGTTTTCTGAATTTCGGACTCTTACCTCCTAATACCTCCCCCGATAGAATACTATTCACTACTCCTTCCCCGTCGTTTCCCTTCCCCGCCTCCACCGGCGCCGCCGCCGACATGACCGGACCCCACCGGCGAGGTCGCCGGACCCCGGCGAACCTGCCGGGGTTAGTCCGGCGGCGCTCCTGTGGGCCTCACGGTCAGCGCCACCGGCGGTGGTGGCGCTGCCGGAGCGCCGCCGGACTAACCCCGGCAGGTTCGCCGGGGTCCGGCGACCTCGCCGGTGGGGTCCGGTCAGGCCGGAGGCGGCGCTGGTGGCGGCGGGGAAGGTAAACGGCGGGGGGCGGCGGTTAAAATATATATATATATTATAAAACTTTCTATATTATATAATATATATATATATAAATTATATTAAAGAAAAACTTTAAAAAGAAATAAAAAAATAAAAAATTATAATATAAAATATTATATAAAAATACAGAAATTTTAAAATACAGAAATTTTAAAAAGAAACATATCATATAATATATATATATATATAATATAATTTTAAAATATAGAAATTTGAAAATTATAGTATAAAAATTATAATATAGTGTATATTATATATAATACAGAAATTTTAAAAAGAAATGAAAAAAAGAAAAAATAAATAAATATAACTAGGTGCGTGTCGGGGTCGGGCGAAGCCCGCCGGGGGCGGCAGGGTACTGTCGCGCGAGGCGCAGGGGCTCCGGCGGCGGCGGCGGCGTACTGTCGCGCGGGGGTACGGGGTCCCCCGAGTCGGGACCGGGCGAAGCCCGCCGGGGGCGGGCGAAGCCCGCAGGGAGCGGGCGAAGCCCGTCGGGGCGGGCGAAGCCCGCCGGGAGCGGACGAAGCCCGACGGGAGCAAGCAGGGTACTGTCGCGCGGGGCACGGGGGTCCCCTGTGCACGACTCCTTGTATATATATATATAAGGAAATCATGACTGCGTCGAAGCACTTTCACTTGGGTCCAAACATTTGCAAATCTCATGATCCCAAACTGTTGAATATCCTCCTTATATTGTGTATATTGTAACTTGTGTTTGTCTATATATTTATATATATATATATATATATATTTACACTACTATAAAGAAATATCAAGGAGGCCAAACATTCAATCTCAACCACCCAATATAAACCAAACAACGAATCACAGCCATTAGATCAAGATGATATGGTTGCAAATAGCCAAATTCAGAAATCCCCCCTCCAAGGATCCCGAGCTTGAATCTCCACTGTTAGATCTAATAAAATAGGACTGCAGATAGCGGTTTTCTGAATTTCAGACTCTTAACTCCCGATACCTCCCCCGATAGAATACTATTCACTACTCCTTCCCCGACGTTTCCCTTCCCCGCCTCCACCGGCGCCGCCGCCGACATGACTGGACCCCACCGGCGAGGTTGCCGGACCCCGGCGAACCTGCCTGGGTTAGTCCGGCGGCGCTCCTCTGGGCCTCACGGACAGCGCCACCGCCGGCGGTGGCCCTGCCGGAGCGCCGCCGGACTAACCCCGGCAGGTTCGCCGGGGTCCGGCGACCTCCCGGTGGAGTCCGGTCAGGCCGGTGGCGGCGCTGGTGGCGGCGGGGAAGGGAAACGGCGGGGGGCGGCAGTTAAAAAAAATATATATATATATTATAAAACTTTCTATAATATATATATATATTTAAATTATATTAAAGAAAAACTTTAAAAAGAAATAAAAAAAGAAAAATTATAATATAAAATATTATATAAAAATACAGAAATTTTAAAATACAGAAATTTTAAAAAGAAACATATAATATAATATATATATAATATAATTTTAAAATATAGAAATTTGAAAATTATAGTATAAAAATTATAATATAGTGTATATTATATAAAATACAGAAATTTTAAAAAGAAATGAAAAAAAGAAAAAAAATTAAATATAACTAGGTGCGTGCCGGGGTCGGGCGAAGCCCGCCGGGGGCGGCAGGGTACTGTCGCGCGAGGCGCAGGGGCTCCGGCGGCGGCGGCGTACTGTCGCGCCGGGGTACGGGGGTCCCCCGTGTCGGGACCGGGCGAAGCCCGTCGGGGGCGGGCGAAGCCTGACGGGAGCAAGCAGGGTACTGTCGCGCGGGGCACGGGGGCCCCCGTGCACGACTGCTTGTATATATTCATCAAACTATCTCATAACATGGTACCATAGCTCTAGGTTAAGAGATTGAGCTTTCCTCTTCCGTCCCCTCATCGCGATTGTTCCCGACATTTCTCGTCAAAGCCAATCCACTGGAGCCCGATTCACGATGACATCGGCATCGTTACCTCAGCTTCGACATTCTTTACAGTTGACGACAGCCGGACGTCGCCTTCGACGCTTCGTTTTAATACTTCTATACTTCAACGATCTCTGTAGTAGACGACGACCTCAACCCTTTCTTTACGTGCTTGACACATCTCGACGATGAGGATCTTCCGCGCTGAAGCCCAACGACAATCTTTATTGTGTCTGCAGTCGATGATCTCTATAGTTTGACCTAACAGTCCACGATCTCTGCAGTTTGTCGTGCGATCCCTATTCCTGGTCTGGCTGTTAGGATCATAGTTCCCGGTGTGGCTGTTGTGATCATTGTTGTCATCTGATCCTGCCCCTGGTGTGGCTGTTGGAATCACAGTTCCTGCTCAGGCTCACAGTCAATTACCCTCTTCATTAAGTTGCATAAATTAGAGAGTAGACCATACAAAACTGAATCACAGTCGATGATCCCTACTGCCGTGATTGTTGTGACCCTTGCTACCTATTCTTCTGGACCGGTTGTTCAAGAATCTTGAAGCATGTCTAAAGAATCTTCTTCCCTCACTTTTGCTACACCGATTGTCGACTATGGCAATGTATTTCTGTCAAACACAAAGTTAGCCACCACCATCATATCCCCTTCCAATTTCTAGTTATGGAAGAAAGGTGTCACTATGTCTCTTGCTAGTATATGTCGTATGCATCGTCTCACTCTTCCAGTTCATAAATTGGACAGTAACGCCTAGGAAGATTAGTATATAGGCAATTTCCAGATCTTTGCTTTAATCGTCGGTCCATGGATCCATCTCTGGGTCACCTTGCACATGATGCTCTTTCGAGAAAATAATATTACTAGTTTGGGTGAATTGGTCCCTAAACTAGCTGATCTACAACAGGGTAACCATCCAATCACTGAGTTTGTTGGGTGAATTTGTTGAGTGAAAGTTACTTGCGGATGAAATTCTTGATATATGGAAATTCCTTCCACCACAGAGGAACATCACACCCGGAGGGAGCAGCTCGTCCTCCTAAGGTTATTGAATGTTCTTGCTCCACAATTCTCGACCACCATAACTAAAATATTGGAGTGTCCGTCCACTCTTCATACATTATTGTTTATCATCGCTTGACCAAGGCTGGGTCGGTCAGTGTGGAGATCCCTCCCTCTACTATGCAGATCTTCTTCAATACTTCTGAGCTCATTGTCCTTGCTTCGTGCGGAGGAAGTTGAGGAAGTAGAGACGGTTGTGAAAGGCGTCCAGGTCACAGTCGTGACACCATACACTGCATCCACTTTGTACATCAAGGCTACAACAAAGACAAGTGCTCGACTCTTCATGGGAAGCCTTAGTGGGCCTCTGAGACATCTGCCAAGACGTCATGCTCCCTTCATGTTGTTGATACTGGGAGCAGAAAGACAATAAAGATCAATATCATCAACTCCAAACACTTCAACTAGAGCCATAACGTAGTGTTATCGTTGCCCAGACCATACAACTAGCATGAAGTAATCAACGCCCTGTTCGCTGGTTGACAGACTCTGGTGCTTCGGATAACTTTACAAATATAGCAAGTATCTTACATTCGTACTGCCCTCATTGTGGTACGTCCATCATTATAGCTATGAAATCTGGTTGACAAACTCTGGCGCTTCCTATTATGGGATTTGGTGACTATGCAATCACTTCTAACATGACTTTGTCTACAATCGCGCATGTTCCACGATTTGCTTACAATATCATATATATAAGTTAACTCGTGATTTACATTGCAATGATATCGGCTTTGTATTTGGTGACCGCCCTCATATTAGTCTTTACTACCCTCTGAGTCTAGAGACACATGCCAAACTTTATCTTCACATTGTCCATCTGCTTAGGAAGATTCATGCTAGGAGGATAGTCACGATCCCTAAAATTTTCACTCCTCGTAAAGACATGCGTTTTAAGAGATTTCTTTGGAAAATTTTAAATTGAAAATTTGGGATCACATTTAAATTTTGTTGCACCAGCCAGGCTCTGGTGGGTAATATTATTAGAATAATTGATTTAGGATTAGTAGACACTTGTAAGTGTCTAACAGAAGAGCGTACGATGCGATATAATTTATTGATTCCGCAAGTCGATCATGCTTTCTCCCTACCATGCTTCCTCGATCCTTCTTCTCTTCCATTTTGTGATTCTCATCTCTTTGATTCTCTGATTTTAGTGGTCATTTAAATATTTGGCATAAAATTATGACTAACAGTTTGCGAGCATCTTCGGAAAAATATAATTCCATGGTTAATTTTATCACCGAGAATTATATTTTCCCCAAGGAGATTAGTTTCCTGCATTTTTCAAGAGAGAGGTTTTGCCTACAGGTCATTAGCTGCAGCGACATCCTTCTTTTGCCCCCATTACCCACCAGTCCAGAGTTTTCCACATCCTGTTTTCTCTTCACATTTTTCTAGGCGAAGTTGGTTCTGGTCTGGGTTATTCAGCAGCATGACGGCAGTGGAGTTGTGGCAGATCGATGTTTGGACATTTTAGAAGCAAGTCGCATCACAAACTCGTCGAAGTCGAGCTCTTTCAACCCTAGGAGAATTGATGCAACCTGAGTCGCACTTTTATTTTCACTTTATTTCGGGTTATTTGTATTGGTGTCGCGGACGTCTTCGCGCATGTTGTTTTATTTTCCATGCATGTTATTTGCGTATGTGATTGTGTCCTTGTATCGCACATGTTGCGCGCACTTGTTTGTACGACTTATTGGAGTGACCGACCAATAAGATCATGAATGAAAGGGTCTGTCAAATCAGGCTAAGTAGTAATTAAGGCAAGCTAATTTAACAAATATACTAAAATTAAGTATTTATCCTCTTATTAAACAATTCTGAAATTAAATATATTAATTTAATTTTTAATTTAATTCCAGAAATATTTAATATAATGGAGAATTATTAGTGTTTCAAATTCAAAACTTCAATTGTGTGCTTAAAATCTAAGAGCCTCATTTAAATAATACTTTCATCCTTTATTAAAACAAAATATAACTCTTAAGCTATTCTAAAAGTGCAGACTACTAACCCCCCCCCCCCCCCCCCCCCCCCCTTGAAATCCCCACTTTTAATACTCCAACTTATTGAATATCATATTAAGCCAGATGCCCCCCTTGAACTCCTCTATTCTTAAATGACATTTAATGTCAAAACTTGAACTTCCTCTATTGTATTCATTACCCCCTTCCACGAAGGGGCAAACTGGAAAATAAAAGGAATCGACGAGACTGTTTGTTTTCGATGATTCCCTCATTCCAACGAGCTCACCGCCTTCATATGTCCTTGTCAGGAGTCTGCCCTCGTTCCTGAGCCTCTTGTTGTCATTCTCCCAAGACGATAACCAACCAGCCGCCGGATACACCTCCGTCCAGGTGCAGAAGCCTCGACTACATCTCATGTTTCTCCGGCGAGTCTAAGTCCCTAGCCGAGCAACCACCTCAGCCCTCTTTACAGGGATCGAGCCTTTTTGTGTCATTTGTTTGTACCGGTTCAGCCCCTCTAGCCTTGTGAACATGTTCTACACCTGAGGTATTTCTCTCTTCATTGCTCACAAAGGGGACTCTTTCACTGAAAATGCTTCAACTGTCCACTTCAGTTATTCTTTTTATATAAAAAAAATGAAAAACTTCCAAAAAGACAAAAACATGTCTACTTTCTTGTTTTTTGTTTCCTTATTTTTCTGACATTGTTTCTACTTGCAAACCCTGATGGCTGCATGAGATAGAGCAAGCATTACACTCAGATATTTTTGGAAATGTACACAATGTTTGATTTTCATACTTGCTCCCATATACACATTGTCTACCTGTTCATGCTATGTTCATTCTCTATAATTTCAAGTAGTTATTCATGATGTAGTACATGCTCTAGAAATTTTGCATGTCTCTAAGTATGAGTGACGATTTAGATTCCAACAATGATACTTAACACAATCACATTTGAGTTGTCTACAAATGGGATTTAATCTTGTATTTACATATTTTATGTCGTGAAATTGCTAAACTCTCTATTTCATTGCACAACTAGATTTTTCCTAAATGTTCATGCATCTAGTTGGAGATATGGGTTAAGAAAAAAATTTATATATGATTGCACTCTTATAAAATGATTGGGGTAAAAATTTCCAAATATAAAATGGAAACCCCCTCAAGCAATGCATTGTGTCCCTGATAAGTCTTAATGAGTATTGTGTGAACAACGCAACTTAGACATTTATGTGCAAATCACAAAATCAAACTCATAATATCTATATACGAGCAGCTCCGCACGGGCTTCGTCCGTGCTCGCTGACTCTTAGCAGGCTTCGCCCGCATTCGAGCGAGCTGTGCCAGCATGAGAGCGGGATGCGCCCGCCTATAAGCGGGTTGCGCCCACATATAAACACTTACCTTTTATTCAAAACATATACATATGAGTACTTAAAATGACCGTAAAAAAATGAATCAATATTCTTATTTTTATTTTGTAAAAAAATGTAAATTTTTACCTAAAAAATCAATTTCACTCTCCCTTTCGCTTCTCTCCTCCTCTCCCTCCAATCCCTAAATGTAGGTATAGGAGGGCTATAAAGATTCCCTCTCTCCCCCTCTCTCTTCTCTTTTTCTTTCTTTCTCTTCATTGGATGACTGAGATCAAAAGATTGTCACATATTGGATGGCTAAGATTAATTCTACAACTCCAAATTACTTCTTTAATGTAGTTAAAGAGATATATATATATATATCTTGAATGATTCTCCAAGCAATACTTTGACTCCCTGATAAATCTTAATAAGCAGTGTGTGAGCAAAATAACTTGGTAGTTGCACACTTTGTTTGATGCATGATGATAGTGGTTGAAATCTTACTTTGTATATCAACAATGTTTATGCACATTATCGCCATACATATGTTATTTGATTAAAAACGGTTATGTATGAATTCGCTCCTTCACTTTATGCACATCATTGTTGTCTCTAAAGCTTCCACTTATGAGAATTGGACCCAAAAATGATAGACATGCCTACAAATACTGAATTACACTTAAGTTATAAATGAACAAGTTTTGATGGTCTACAGCGTGTCTGTCTGATTATATTGAAAATCCAAAAACATTGTTTTCCTGGTTTCCACTGTGTACTAAATCTGTTTTGCAGGATTACTGTCTATTTTGTTGAAAATCAATGGTTCTGTGTACTATCGTCAGGGATAACTCTTAACGCCAACGATAGTTTCCTGATTACTGCGCTTACAAATCCAAATCTACCTTGTACTAAAGGCATCTGTTTCTGAATTCTAACTTTAAATCTTTCTGTTTCTGATTATAATGGCTGGAAATTATCTTTCTATAATCATAACTAAGTTATTCATCCCTCCTAATTTTTACATCTCACTTATACTCTTTGCCTTTCTCCCTATGCTCGATCATGCTACACTAAAATCTTATGACTTTCCTAAAAGAATCTTATCCTTTTACTAATAATAAAAGGGGGAGAAATATGTGAGAACATCAAAAGAGTTCTAAGGAAGTCATCTATGAGCACACATTTAGGGGGAGCATACATGTAGGGGGTGCATACATGTAAGGGGAGCATACATGTAAGGGGAGAATTCTTGTAGTGGAAGTTTTTTCCTTTAGCATCCATTTCATTACGAACCAATAAAGTATAATTCACTATGTATTTCCTACTATATTTGATTTCTCACTCTGGATTTGTTATTATCGAAATGGGGAGATTGTTGAAACATGATTTCTATGCCTCTCGGTTTGAGAAAAATAAATCCAACTATGTATTTGACGTCTTTACTTGTATGTATAGGAAATAAAGATTCATACTTAGTACACAGGAGTTCTACCGCTGCTGAAGATCAGAACATTGGAACATAACGCTACCGCCGCCATAACTTGTATCGCAGGCGATAGGTCTTCACAGCTCAGCACTTGGACCGAGCTTACTCAAGATGATGCTAAAGAAGGAAAATCATGCCTCACTATCGCCCACGCTAACGGCTATCGCTGGTGATAAGTGGTTATCCAGAAAAGGAAGACATTTGTCGCGATGATAGAAAGGAGACTGCAGTATTCGGGATATAGGAAAAGGAAGACATAAATTTCAACGTTACCGCGTGCGGTAACTCGCACGGCGCTAACATTTAAGGCAATCACTCTTTTGGAAACAACAGCTGCCACGTCTACAGAGAATCACGCGGGAGAATCTTGGAGCGCGCCAAACTATCGCGCCGCGATAACGCTATCGCGCCGCGATAACGCTATCGCGCCGCGATAATGCTATCGCACCGCGTCAGCTATTATTCCAAGTATACTATCGTTGTTTCCAAAGAGGGAGTTATGAGCGCTGGAAGATTCGTGCCAAGCACTAACGCGTCGTGGTAACACTACCGCTCGGCGATAGCTCGCCGAATCTATAAATACACTGCTTGGCTCTCCATTTCAAAGTGCAGACGAGACGCTGAAGTACCCATTCTTGAGCCACATTTCTCCAGCACATCTTAGAATTCCAGAACGCACTACTCTTTAAAAAGCCTATTCTATTGTTGATTCTGATACAACAGGAAATTCGATTGATACGCCTGCATTGCTTCAGCAAGATCATCTTGAAGCGGGCCATCATCGACTATTTTGTAGAATCAACGGGGAGTCATTTGTGTTCATTTTTCTATCTCTGTATTTTTCTCTTTTCTGTTCTTTTTTCTCAGTTTAGAAGTATCATGTGGAAGATTACGTCGCAGCTTGTTTGATTTGCCAACACTCAAAGTATGAGGTGACATTTCCAGGGGGACTCTTGCAGCCCTTGACCATTCCCGAGCTCATTTGGGAGGAGTTGGCAATGGATTTCATCATGCGCCTTCTATGCTCCACCGGATTCAACTGCATTATCGTGGTGGTGGAATGTCTGTCCAAGTACGGTCACTTTCTTCCCTTTTGGCACACCTTTACAGCGTCGTTGGTGGCCAAGACATCATCACCGGGGTGGTGCGCCTTGCGGGTTTCCTCGATCCATTGTCTGCGATCGCAACCAGGTCTTCATGAGCGCCTTTTGGCAAGAGTTGTTCAAACTGCAGGGAACACAACTTCGGTTGAGTTAGGCACAACATTGCATACGGACGACCAATCAGAAGTCCTGAATCGTTGTTTCGAGACATATTTGTGTTGTTTTACTTCGGACCGGACGCGGGATTGGAGCAAGTAGTTAAGGTGGGCGGAGTTCTCCTACAATACTTCTTTCCATCATTCCGTCGGCATGACTCCGTTCGAGGCAGTCTATGGCCAACCACCGTCCGTCGTCATTCAACATCTTCCTGAGGAGTGCCACGTGGGGGCCATGTGGGAGGTACTTATGGACAGGGATAAGATCCTCCGAATTCTGAAGACCCACCTACACGCCGCCCAGTAGAAGATGCTCCATAGGGGAAACAAACCCCGCTGCCATGTCCAATTCCAGGTGGGTGATTCGGTTTTTGTCAATTTTAGGAATTATCGCCAGCCCTCAATGGCTCAGCACATCCATCCCGTTGTCTGCCTGCTTTTACGGTCTGTTTGAGGTGATGGCTCGCATTGGCGAAGTGACCTAACATCTCCGCCGTCCGACCCACAATCGAGTTCACTCGGTTGTTCAAGTCTCTCAGCTGAAGCGGGTGGTGGGCGACCACGCTATCGAGGTGAACTTGCCCCCAAATCTCGACTCGGATGGCCTCATTCTCTACTTGCTTGAGGCCAGACTGAACCGCAAGACGGATGTGATGACAGATCGAGAGCAGGTGCTTGTGGCGTGGCAACAATGACCCCCTCCGACGCAACTTGGTAAGACCGCAACGATTTTCGCCGTCAATTTCCTGAGTTTTGCCTTGAGGACAATGCAAATTTTCCAGACGAGAGTATTGTTACGGAAGGAGATGGAGATCGCGAAGGAGTCGATATGACTTGGCGGGTCTATTCAAGGAAACCAGTCGAAGCATGAGTCGATCGGATTGGTGCTACTACTAATTATGAATGTTATGTTCTTTTAAAGTTTAAAGGGTATCTTGTATTATTTATGTGTTTGCCACTATGTAAGGATATATATCCCATTATCTTATATTAGGTTTATCTTTGGTCTTGTATTTTGAATGAGAAAGAACCTAGGGTTGGCTAAGAGAAGTCTCTCTTAAAGGGGGTTTTCAGTTTTCCGCCTCCCCTTCCCTTCTGATAAACCTAGGGGTATCATCACATGCAAGTTCAACATAATCGTACCAAAATATCGAAGTTGAGAGATAATTTATAACAGAAAAGATTTTAAAAGGGAAAATTTACATCTTGCTTGTTCCATTAAAAATCAGCTTGCGACTGCTTTCATTAAAGCATTAAGTGGGTTTTACTATTCTCTGCACCATTAATAGGCATGCTTTTAATAAAGCTCTTTATAATTTAGGTGCTTCAATAAATCGAATTCCTCTTACATTCCTAAAGAAATTAGGACCGGAGGAAACCAAACCCACAATTGTATCTCTCCAATTGATAGATTGATCAATCAAGTATCCAAGGGGGATAGTTGAAGATGTGCTCGTTGAAGTAGATGAGTTTATTTTTCTTGTTGATTTCATTGTTTGAGATATGGAAGAAGATTTTAAAGTGCTACTAATCTTAGGATGCCCTTCTTTGGCTACTGAACCAAGATATCATAATGCTTAGAACAGGGGATAAGAAAGTCACTTTTAATGTCTTTAATGCAACGTAAGTGTTGAAACGAAGAGAAGAGGAGAAACGAACCTTAGGGTTTCTTGGATGATTCACGCGATCTCCCCTCTTGCAATCAACCATCCACTTATATCTTGAAGGAGAACCGCCGGTTTAGGCTTAGCCACCCTTATTCTCACCACACGGTGAGGGGGTTACTTGACATTTAACACCCCCCCCTCAAGCTAACCCCATAAGCATCCAGCATTCCGAGCTTAAGAGAGTAAGAATGAAGGAATTTGCCAGAGACTGCTTTAGTGAGCATGTCAGCCAGTTGATCTTCAGAGGGCACGAACACCATAGTCACAGTTTGATCCTGAATTTTGTCCCGCACAAAATGGCAATCAATTTCAATATGCTTTGTTCTCTCGTGAAAGACAGGGTTGTTAGATATATGAATTGCAGCTTGATTATCACAATGGAGTTGCATAGCCTCAATGACAGGAAATCCCATTTCCCCAAGATAGATTTAACCCAAACCAGTTCACACGCAGTAACAGCAATGGCACGGTACTCTGCTTCAGTGGAGGAACGAGCCACAACATTTTGTTTTTTACTTCTCCAGGAAATGAGGTTGCCACCAACAAAGATTGTATATCCACTAGTAGATCTTCTGTCCACGGAAGAGCCTGCCCAATCAGCATCGCAGTACCCATGGACCTTAAGATGGCCATGATTTTGATAGATAATGCCTTTTCCAGGGTCCTTTTTTAAATATTTCAGAATCCGCAGAACAGCTTGATAGTGATGAACTTTTGGGTTGTGCAAGAATTGACTAACCATCCCAACAGCGAAGGAGATATCAGGTCTGGTGATTGTCAAATAAATCAATTTCCCCACAATTCGTTGAAAATCAGACTTCCTCTCAAGATCTGGAGAGGTCTCCTTATGAATATCATAACCAGGGTCCACAGGACTATCCACAGGTTTGACTCTCAAGTATCCAACATCATTGAGAAGGTCCAAGACATATTTTCGCTGGGAGATCCTAATCTTCCCGGCAGAACGCGCAATCTCAATCCCAAGAAAGTACCGAAGGAGACCCAAATCCTTTATTTCAAAAGCGGACGCTAATTCCTCCTTAACCCGAGCAATGTGGAGGTCATCCGTTCCTGTAATAATGATATCATCCACATAGACTACGAGAATAGTAGTGCATCCCTCCCCTTTGTAGACAAAGACAGAATGATCTGAAGTACAGCGATTGAAATTCAGATGAACAAGTTTATCACTTAGCTTGGTAAACCAGGCACGTGGAGACTGTTTGAGGCCATATAGGGCTTTCTTGAGGCGACACACATGTCCTTCAGGAACATCCATACCAGGAGGTGGAGTCATATAGATTTCTTCCTCCAATTCACCATGTAGGAATGCATTTTTAACATCGAGTTGATGTAGAGTCCAAGACTTATGAGCAGCAATAGATAGGAGAATTCTGACGGAGTTCAATTTAGCTACCGGAGCAAAGGTCTCTTGGAAGTCTACACCATCAACCTGAGTAAAACCTTTAGCTACCAATCTCGCTTTGTACCTATCAAGAGTACCAACTTGTAGAAATTTAGTAGTATAAATCCATTTGCATCCGACTAGATGGCGCCCATTAGGAATAGGAACAATGTCCCAAGTCTTTTGACGTTGGAGAGCGTTCATCTCCTCCTCCATAGCTTTTACCCAGTGGAAATTTGAGCTAGCTTCTGAAAAACTGTTAGGAATAGGAATAGAGGAAACAGAAGCAAGATATACTTGTAATGAGTGAGAGATAGAGTGATACCCAACATATTTATCCATAGGATATCTAGTACGACCACTCGGAAACTGAAGAGCAGAAGGGATCTCTGAAGTGGTGTTGTAGCTTGGATCTGGCGGAGTGGTGGTAGGTGGTGGAGCATGAGTGTGACATTCTTGTCCAGCCTTGATGTTTTTCCTTCTTTGATATACTTGAAGATCCCCTTTTCTTCTGTAAACACGAAGATCACTCGTTGGGGTTTCCTTTATAACAGGGATATCAACACTTTCTGGAGCAGACACATCAACAAGAACAGGAAGAGGTGGCAACATGTCACTTTCTTCATTGCTTTCCTTCTGAAACGAGATGAGTTTGCCCTCATTGGAATAATAAGGAGTGTTCTCGAAAAAAGTAACATCTTTTGATATAAACCTTCTCCGGAGAGTAGGAGAATAACACTTATATCCCTTTTGGTTGGCAGCATATCCCACAAAGACACATGTTACAGATTGTGGCCCTAATTTGTCCTTATGAGGCCCCACGATGTGAACAAAGACGACGCACCCAAACACCTTAGGAGGAAGGTTGAATAGAGGCATATTTGGGCATAGAATCTGAAGGGGGTACTTTTCTCCCAAAGTATCGGTGACCATCCTATTAATAAGATAGACGGATGTGAGAACTCCTTGATCCCATAGTCCCTTAGGGACAAACATCTCTTGCAACAAGCATCGAGTGGTCTCCAAGATATGACGATTCTTTCTTTCGGCAACCCCATTCTGTTGAGGAGTCCCCGGGCAGGAAGATTGGAAAATAATCCCATGATCTCTCAGAAACAACTGAAGGTCACTGCACGTATATTCGCCTCCATTGTCACTCCTAAGAATTTTAATTGCAGTTCCAAATTGTGTCTGCACATAATGATAGAACAACTGAAATATTTTTGAGACTTCATCCTTCTTTTTCATGAGGTACAACCAGGTAAAGCGTGAGTGATCATCAATAAACGAAACAAAATATTGAAAACCATTCACAGAACAAATAGGAGATGTCTAGACATCGGAATGTATCAAATCAAAACATTTCAAACTTCGACTCAAACTAGGAGCATAGTTGGTCCTACAATGCTTAGAAAATTCACAAGACTGACAATCAAAAGTAACAGTTTTAACATTAAGCAAATGCGGAAAAATAGCTTTCAAGGTCTTCAACCGAGCATGCCCAAATCTCTTGTGCCACAGCCTCAACTGATCCTGGTTGGTAATATTCTGAGAACTAAAAGCCTGACAGTTGTCCATGACATACACTCCACCTGACTCATGTCCACCATCAATCGTCTTCCCACTCGCCAGATCCTGAAACACACAATGAGAGGAGAAAAAAGTGATAGAGCAGTTAAGTTGTTTAGTTAAACTGCTAACAGACAAGAGATTCGTAGGAAATGAGGGAAAAATAATCACAGACTTGAGAGAGACAGAGGGAGAAAGATGAATATCCCCTTTACCAGTAACAGACGCCGAGGATCCATCAGCGAGTTTCACACTGCCAGAGGTAGGAAAAATAGAGGAGACTCCCATAGAAGATCCGGTCATGTGATCGGAAGCCCCCGAGTCAATAATCCAAGGGGTGGATAGGTCTTTAGAGGACACAGTAGTAGAGCGAGCATGAGCGGCCGTACCTGCCAAATCACCAGCAGAGTTGGGTTTCAGAGCCTTGAGTTCTCTAATCAACCTTTCATTTTCTGCCTGAAGGTGCCCAGAATTATCAAGGTGGCCATACATAGCAGTAGAAGGCCTCACATATTTCCCATCAGAGCCCCGAATCCATCCTGGAGGGATTAAATGAGGATGAAGATCCCAACATTTCTCTTTCCCATGGCCCTTCTTCCCACAGGGAGGGCACTTCATTTTACTCTTGTCTTCTTGCCTCATATTTCTAGGATGTCATTTCTTCTGTTCAGCAGCAAGGGCAGACACCTCATGACCCACATGAGTACCTGAACGAAGGGAGTTTATACGACTAGCTTCCCCCCTAATATAGTGAGCCACAGTCTCTAGATCAGGCACAGAATCACGACCCAACATCTGAACCCTCTGGAATTCAAGTTCAGGAGGGAGACCAGAGAGCATCTCAAATACTCTCCGTTGCATGAGTTCAGTCTTGTAGTCTTCAATAGTCTGAATAGCATAATACTGATCAATTTCAGCCCACTTATGGGTCAACTTGCCATAATATTCTTCGAAGTCCCCCATTCCAGCCATGTGGGTCTGTTCAGTTTGGAGTTGATATATTCTGGCTAAGTCTTTCTTTTTTGAGTAATTTCGTTCGATCTGTTCCCACATTTCTTTTGCAGTTTCACAGAATAGAAAGTGGCTTGCAATCTTGGGTTCCATAGAATTGACAAGCCAATTAATCACTGTGAGATTCTCACCTTCCCATTCCTCGTATTTGGGATCAGTCTTGTTTGGAGCCGGCTTGGATCCTGTGAGAAAACCCAGTCTTCGACGGCTCCCAATGAAAATCCTCATGGACTGAGCCCATAGGAGGTAATTCCTTCCATTGAGTTTAATGTGAGTAACACCTTGACTGAAGTCCATGTTAGGACTCCCTCCACTGTAGTGTGTGGGTTGGTTAGCGGCCCCTTCAGAGGCACTTGCACTTTTCAAGTTGTCATCCATACGGGCACACAAGCCGGAGGACCTTCAGGAAGCAGACGGAAAACCAGCAGCAGCAGCGGGGGGACCTTCAGGTCGGAACCACGGCAGCAGGACAACGGCAGGGCCGGACCTTCAGGTCACGGCAGCAGCAGGCGCAGCGGAAACACGGCACAGGAACGAGCGGAATCACGGCACAGGAACGATCGGAATCACGGCACAGGAACGATCGCAGGACAGGAACGATCGGAATCACGGCACAGGAACGATCGCAGGAGCAGGAACAATCGACAGGATCGACAGGGGCGGCGGGAATGATTGACGGGAACGGCAGCAGCGGCACTCGACGGGGTCGGCAGCAGCGGCTCGAGCGACTAACGGCAGCAGCGGCCCGAGCGATGACGGGAACAGCAGAAGGGACGATTGACGGGAACGGCGCGACGGGCCTTCAGGTCGACGGGACGAACCCCTCTGATACCATGTTGAAACGAAGAGAAGAGGAGAAGCGAACCTTAGGGTTCCTTGGATGATTCACGCGATCTCCCCTCTCGCAATCAACCATCCACTTATATCTCGAAGGAGAACCGCCGGTTTAGGCTTAGCCACCCTTATTCTCACCACCCGGTGAGGGGGTTACTTGACATTTAACAGTAAGATCCTCCTAAAGAGCATACATGTTTTATGATTGATGACTTTTTATTTAAGAGAATTTTCAAAATGTACAGGTTTGAAAACCCAGGTGCAAAAGGTAGTTATGTTCGGCTTAGGGCAAAACTGAAACCAAACCAAAAATGGTTCGTTATTTTATTTTCCAAACTGAACCAAAGCTAAACCGGTCGATTCGATTTGATAATCGAGTGATCTGGGGGGTTACTGCAAGGCTGTTTTCAATTTATTATATTTTGAAGGCACAAAATTGCAATTGAGGAATGAGGTTATAAAAAATAAAAAATAATATTAGTAATATAATGTTAAACTTCAACTTGTCCTACTTTGCACCCCCAAAAGACTTACTAAGAATTTTTAATGCTTACTTTAGTCTCGGTCTTTCAAATACTACTTTGCCATCAAATGTAATTTTATGTTTCATTTTTTTTGCCTTGTTAAGCAAACCAAGTAGACATAACTTTTTGTTTCTTTTCTTTGTCTGTCAAACTATATTCAGCAGTTATATCTAGCTTGTTTTTAATACAAATGTGATGGATAAGAATCACATTTAGTTGCTTCTCTAATTAGACAAGTATTCAATACTAAAACATAAATGGCAAAAATATATAATCCAGTATTTGAAATACATAGAGGACGGAATATCATTTATAAAATAAAACACTTCAACTCTTCTCAAGCAGTCAAGACTCTAGTGATCATATTAATTGCATAGATTTTCAAAAATATCAAATACAAAATACAAAAATATATAATGATGTCATCATGCCACTGAAATAATGAGTAAATGATAATGGATTGACCAGAACCAAACCGAACAAATGAAGGTTATCCTAAAGAAAAAACACCTCTCCAACGAACTTGGCGGTTCGGTATGAATTTTGGTTCAGTTTTGGCAGTTACAGCTGTTTGAGCGGTTTTCAGTTTTTGTGCACATGCAGAATTGAAGAATGTGTGGTGGAATCGGCAAGAGATGAAGGTTGCAATGAAACATTACGGAGATAACCCAAATGTTGGATCAAAGACCAAAGTACTCAAAGTATCTATCGCTTGAGAGAGCAACTATGGAGTATGGAGAGACAACTACCATCAATCGAAAAATCACCCCTTCTTGAACTCAAAGTCTATCGTTGTATTTGAAGTGAATTTATTCAAGAGACTCTTCATGCTTACCTCTAATTATTTTTGTATGATTGGCAGGTGTACTGGAAGAGAAACTATCTGGAGTGTTCAGAGATCGCAAGAAGGATTTTGAATGGATGATAGCAGATATCAAAGTTATTGGTCCTTTCATTTGTAGGCACAAAATACTGATGGAGGAAAACAGCATGTCATTGGTCCAACCTCTTGAATCCAAAGATGCAAGACGGGGTGAAGAATGAGGTAATCAAATTACTGGATGAGGGGAGGATATATTTAATATTTGATAATGGTTGAATGAGCACGGTGCAGGTCGTACCCAAAAAGGGAGGTATGGTTGTAATTAGAAATAATAATATTGAGTTAATTCCAACTAGATTGTGTTATGGATCCACATTGGGGTCGGACCTATCACGATGCACAACCAACCAATAAATGTTTGTATTTGTTTCTTTATGTTTGTCGTGTCTTTATTTTTATCATATCGGTACTCACTTGTCACTTAGAGGAGAGGGGGTCATTTTGGCAAGAACGAAATGAAATTACATTTTTTCATCTTTCTCTCCCCCACCCCCTCAAGCCCCTTTACTATTCGATAACCTAGCAGAGCCCGACAACAGCAGGCCACGCACCTCACGAACGACACTTGCCTTCACTGCTACCATCATAATGTCTCCGGGTTCAAAGAAGGGCAACTTCAATCCTCTCTAAGATTTCTCCCTCGCTCGCCCTCACACGAAAAATCAATCGAAAGCACATAACTACCTGGCATCAAAGCCAAACAACGACGCCATTGACGACGGCTCACCAACCCAGCCACTGCACAGTCCCAGACACCTCGAGCACCTTCACACAGTCTTCCAGCTAATCTGCCAACATTGCATATCCTTGAAAACTACAAAAAAAGTTTGTTAAGCACTGACAATGGTGCATAGCCAGGTAGTCGAACAAACACAGAAAAGATCCACGACGTGACCGCCTAGCTCGTGCCCTCTCACCGCGTGCACTATGCGGATTTCTCGACCTTAAAGATTACTATCACCGCTTCATTCGTGGATACAGTAATATTGTAGATTCATTGGTGGCTCTACTATGGAAGAATGCCTTCAGGTGGGGGGACGCTGCGAATAAGGCCTTCCAGGAGGTCCAATAGGCCTTAATCTCGGTGTCAGACCTGGACCATCCGGATTTCTCCCAGGAGTTCCAGATGGAGTGTGATGCATGAGAGCAAGTATGACATCCCAATAATTTGTTACACCAACAAAGTCTTTTGACCCCCAAGCTCTAATTCACTAGTTACACTAAGTGAATTTTTGCGCGCCTCAGGCGCCGGGCGCACCAGCCGCACCAGCCAGCGCCTCTACAAGGCAGAGGTGGGCGAGGTGCCTCAGGCGCGCCCAGGCGCGCGCCTTTCCAACTCGGTGCGCCTGGGCTTTTCAAGCAGTTTTCTTCAACCTGATTTTTTGGGAGGAAGCAAAAACATGATCTCAGACACACCGGAGGCACACCTAGGTGCACTTGGGCATCCAATTCACTGATTTTCAGTGAATTGGGTGCCCAATTCACTGAAAAACAGCGAATTGGCTTCCAATTCGCTGATTTTCAGTGAATTGAGCACCAATTCACCGAAAATCAGCGAATTGGGCACCCAATTCCTTGAAAATCAGCGAATTGGGCACCCAATTCTCTGAAAATCAATGAATTGGATGCCAAATTCGCTGATTTTCAATGAATTGGGTGTCTAATTCGCTGATTTTCAGTGAACTGGGCAATCAATTCAATTTTGCGCCTCACGTGCCTCGGGCGCGCGCCTGCGCCTTGCGCCTAGGCTCCAGGACCCCTTTGCGCCTCGGTGCGCCTTGCGCCTTTGATAACTTATTAGCTAGTTAGTGGCCCAATTACTAATGAAAATTTAATTTTTATCATGACAAATTTATCTTAATTTAATTTAAAAAATTCAAGCATTCTTAAAAATTTATCTAAGAGAAAATCTTATTTTAATCATATTATTAAAAATGTAATAAATGAAATTTCCCATATAATGATAAAATCGTGGGATGTTACTTCTCTCATCTCTTTATTATTTGGTCGACTGTTGCATTTGGCATAATTATATGTTGTGTTTGCATGTGTTAGTTTCTAAAACAAATAAAATATACTAAATTAAAGGAAAGTAAACTAAGTAGATAAAGGTTATTAGAAACCATTCAAAATTACCTCGATTGAGGAGCGTGCTCCATGCACAATATCCTCGACGAGAATGGAAAAGGACTGTTGCAAAATAGCACATTAAATTATTCAGTTATTACTCACATAACATCAATCATAGAATCAATCTATGGGAATACCAAACACTGAAAAACATTAAAAAAAAATTAATTAAGAGAAGAAAAACACTACATGATAAAATGATGGTACAAACTTCAGAGGATTCAAACAAGTAGGCAGAATTAGAGAGTACTGGGATAAAGATTCATGGAACTAAACAGTATGTGCTTAAAAAATCTAAAATACATAATTTTATTGTTGACGACTAAGCGTCATGGAACTATTATATGTTGGGATCGTGGATTAAATGCAACTAACTAAAATAAGTTAAGAGGCAGAATTTTTTGCATATCCACTTTCACAATAAACTTTTATCGATGGTTTCGATGAAGAAAAAAACTAAATTAGATATATTTGCATGTCACTTGAAATTCACTCTCCCTCATACCACCTTTCAAGATGTTAGTAGAGGAGACAAGTAGTTGGAGAGAGCAAAACAAGACAAATAATGGAAACAAAACAAAGTGATATCAAACTAACTTCGTATATTAGCTCACATGTTGACAATACGGATATGGTACAAAATTGTAATTTCAAAAGGATGATACTTTTATTTGCAAAACTAAATCAAAATTGAGTTTTGATGATTGCATTAAAATCGAAGTAAAGACATTGGCCCAAACTGTGAATGAGCATCGTTCCCTTAACATTGTTACAAAACTATCGAACTGTTGTGATGAATTTGATAGTGTCATCTCAAAATATGATAATTTCTTTAATACATAGTATAAATGTATGAAAAAATTACATAATGAGCGGAAATTATGCTCACCACAGAGTCAATCAGCAATTTTCGATCCGAAAAAGGTGTGGTAGCCTCATCATAGAAGTTCTCTGATTCAACTATAAATGGGGACCACATCTGCATGCACGGGCCGAGCAGATGTGTGATCTTTAGCCTCAAAGAGTTTTGATAACACTAAAATATCATATTATCTTTTAATTCACCATAAGTTCTTCACCTCCACTAGAATCGGTTGCTGAACTATCTGAATTATTTAAATATGCTCTAGGATAGCACTAAAAAAGAAAATGGTCATTATACAATTCAAATTTTGATTTCACGAGATCAGCGTTGGAAAAAATTATAGGAGAAATGGTCTAAAACCTTGTCTAACTCAATCAGAAGATTGAAACTTTCCAAGCGCAATTCAAGAGAAATTGCATGTCTAAGAATCCCGAAAACTCTATAATACGTTTCCCTTGGTAAAAGAGAGCAAGGTTAACAGGTTAGAAATAAATCAATGGGTATTTTCAATTAGCAGAAGAAAATTACTTGAAGGAGATGTACCAGGCAGGAGGTAAGGGAGAAACTGAACCAAGAGCAGAAGTACGAACGGCTACCATATAATGGTATACTGCGCTAGAGTGAGTGTTCTATGTAAATATTTAAGGAAAAAGAAGATCGAAAAATGGAGATGAGAGGGACAATCGAGAGTACTGACACTCCTGTGTTGGGGGATATGCGCCGAAAAACTCGATGCTGGCCAAGATACTCTTCGGCGATTCGAAATCAATTCTAGGGTTGTCCATCGCGCGAAGAAAAATAGGAACAGACTTTTTTGGCAATCCCTCCAGGCGAAACAAATCTTTAGGTTGACGACGGCGGGTGAAATTTTTCAGGCGGACGACGGCGGGTGAAATTTTTCAGGCAGATGCTAATTTAGAGCTGTCACTGTCCGGTTCGGTTCGGTTCCGATAACAGTTTTTCAAATTAGAATCAAAATCGTACTTGGTTTGACCAGTTCCGGTTTTGATTCCGGTTTCAACATATTTTTTGGAACCGTTGTGATAACGGTTCCGATTACGGTTCAACAAGAACCGTTGTTGGAGCACGCGGAAAACAGGTCATTGCTTCGACAGAGACGACGGCAGATTTATTTTAGAGTGGTGCTAGGGCACACCAAAAATTTGGGATCAGATTCTCTCGATCTGGATCAAATTGAACGGTGGAGATGTATTTTTACATAAGGCCTCTTTAGAAGAGCTTTTCAGAAAGAGAAGAAGTGGTGACAAAAATATGGAAGGAAAAAGAGCTTTTGGAAAATGTCTAATACAAAAGCAGATATGTTTAAGTGCCTGTTTGGTAGGGCTTTTTTGCTCCTTTCCGTTTCTTGGAAAACGTCACCGCACTTAACATGTCGTTTGGATTATTTACCGGTGGGAAAAGTCATCGCCCAAAACTCATTTTTCTCCTCTTTTTAAAAAGTCACGGGACTCCTACTTTTCCAATTTTATGAAAAATCTTTCATCACCCGATAAACAGTTGACGCTACGAAAAAAAAATTCTACTTTTTTCTCTCAAAAACTAAAGGCTAATATTTTATTCGACTGGGAACAATAAGAATATCTATCTACACAGTTCTAAATTAACTTGGTGGCAAGAGAGAAGAAGATAAGTCCCAGACATTTCTTTAGAGTGATGTTATGTGCAAACCGGTTTTGGCTGCGTGCAAACCATCAAAACTCGCGCTTTTTGAAAATACATTTTATAGGTGCATTTTTAGGAAAAGTGTTCAACACGAAAGTTGTAGATCTCGTCGAGATCTACAACTTTTGTGTTGAACATTTTGCCTAAAAATGCACCTATAAGTTGTATTTTCAAAATGCGCGAGATTATTGTGAAATGTTTCGCGTCTTTTGAAAATACGCCTTATAGTTGCATTTTTTAGGCAAAATGTTCAACACAAAAGTTGTAGATCTCGACGATATCTACAACTTTGATGTTGAACACTTTTCCTAAAAATGTACCTATAAGACGTATTTTCAAAGAGCGCGAGTTTTAATGGTTTGCACGTAGCCAAAACTGGTTTGCACATATCATCAGTCTTTCTTTAAGGTTTGGTTTTTGGATAAGGGAGGAAGAGAGAGGGAGGGAGGAGAGAGAGCACTTAAAGATTACTCCTTTGAACATTTGAAAAGAGGGACTGGAGAAGAAAAGTGGTTTCTTCCACTTGGGAGCATCCTATTGGGACAGGTGTTCTTGTCGTTTTCCCTTCTTCCCTTCGCCTCCATCTCTTCTTTCCCTCTCTATAAATTGTATTATTATGCGGAAGGAGAGGGAGAGCTGGTTTTTTAATAATATAAAATTATATTTGCTGCGGGTCGCTTAGGGCTCTTGGTAGACCGGTTTAACTGAACCACCTTAGCTCCGGAGCTAACTAAGCGCGCAAACAGACAATTTGAGATTCGTTGAGTACACTGAGACTTTTTAACGTGGAAAACCCGGAAAGGGTGAAAAACCACGCGGTCGGAGCTGTGCCGACCAAATTTCACTATCTCCTGGGGATTACAATTGGGTACTTAGAATTCGAGCGCGACAGGCCGCTGCTCGTTACAATAGTGGAGAGAGAGAGAGTGCTCCGAGGGTGACAGACCATGTAACATCCCCCAGACAACTAGACCCCTAAGTTGGTTTTGTCATGACAAAACCATAGGAAGAGCCCAAGGCCATGTGAATTGAGGTGAGAAGAAGAAAACCATCTTGGTCTGCAAATAGCAATTTCCAGTTACCAAGCTTAGGGTTGAACTTTAGGACCCCAACTTGACCATTTGACCCCACCATAGTATCTCTAACCCTTTAGGGGTCCCCTTGGGGCACCAAGGGCCCATTGGGGTCAACCCAAGAGGCCAAATTGACCAAAGTCAACCCTAACCCTAAATTGGTCAAAGCAGCCTATTTAGAGTAAATTGACCATCACCATATTAAATTGACCCTACCCATAGTGTTATCATGTCATAGGGGACCCAGTGGACCAAAAATCCGCATGACTGGATCAACCCTAGGGCTCAATTCGACCAAAGTCAACTTAGCATGTTTTGGTCAAATCAGCTTAAATTGGGTCAACTAAGGCTCATGTGACCAAATTGACCCCACCGGTAGTTTCTAAACCTAATTTGGAATCCAATGGACCCAAAAGCCCCATCCTAGGGTCACCCAATTGGTCAATTTGACCAAAAGTCAAACTTGCCCAAATTAGGTCAAATCTCTTAAACCTAGCCCAATCCCTTTGGGCTAAGCCCAAATTGATCACTTGACCAGCCTAGTAGACTAGAATTAAACTCATAGGGGGGTAGAAAATCGGCCATGGTGAGTAGGAGAGAGAAAAATCCAATTTTAAGGAGAGAGAAAGAGGCCATTCATGACCATTAAGGTGATACACCCCTTGGTATCCCTCCATTACTCTTCCATTCATCTTCTCTGATGAATTTGAGGAGTTTCCAGCAGTTTTCATGAGTTATTGGGGGGTGGGAGAGTGAATAGGGTCGGCCAAGGGAGGGAGACCAAGAGGCCATTAATGGCTCTCTTGGTTAAAGCCTCCCTCCCCCTCAATTGAACCCCCCTTCATCTTCACAACCTTCAGAGGAGTGAAACCCCTCATTTTCCCGAAAGTTTAGAGCCCCCTATGCACAAGAAGTCATGGCACCCAAAGCTTGGAGAAGGAAAAATGATGGCGGACGATTGGAGCCACCAAAACCCCCAAACAAGATCTGGTTCTCCTCCTCTTCTCCAGTGGGTAGATCTAGATCGAATTAGGCAGAGAAATCGAGCTCAACTGAGCCGATATGGCGAGAAAAAAATTCAGATTTTCATGAAATCTCATGGTGGCGGGTTCGCCGGAAACCGCCCCTCCGGCGGCCGTGCCGCCGCCCGGCGATAGCCCCCACCTCAACGGAGGTGGTGGCGGTGGTGGCCGGCCAGGGAGGTGGCCGGGTGGCCGGGAAATGGTCTTGGAAAAAGCTACAGGAAATGGCAAACTTTTGATGTTTTTCGGCCATATGAAGAAGATGAACAGTGCATCTCATCCATTTTAATGTTTTAATTAATTGTTTTATTCTTATTATTATGTAGTGAATGGTTTTAAATTTTAAAAATATATAGAGTCACTTACTGAAAAAGTGCCCAACATGAAAGTTGTAGGCCTTGACCCCTAGGATCATACAAAATTGGGTTCACCCCATTTGGAGTCCTGGTTTGACCTCAGCACCCATTTTAGTGCAAAGTTTGACTGAACTTTGAATGGATGCCCACACCAATCCACAACTCTAAATGACTTGAAATTTGGGGGGTAGGCTATTCTTATATACATCTAAAACATATCCAAAAATCAGAATTTTTGGAGAACCTTTTCCTAAAGTTTTTATAGAAATTTAATAATCCTTGCATAAATTATTTGGAGGGTCAAATGACCTCCAAACTCCACCAAATTTTGGTGGGGTGTTATTAGGGTCATGATAAACCCCTGGTTAAAATCTCAACTCATTTGGAGTTCATTTGATTAGGTAATCATTAGGCCAAAGATTTGTCCATTAAGGGGAAATTTGTGAATAAGGGCTATTTGGGATTTTTCATGGTCAAACCACCTCCTATTGGGTGGGATTTTGGCCACTGCCCTAATATCACCCAAATCACCTCCAAGAGAGTTATGGGGCCATGGGGAGTTGGTTTGCCCTAGGACATGGGGTTGGAGCACCTTGGGGTGCATTTAGCCAAGAAGAGAACCATTGGTCAAATGGGCCCATAGAGACTTGAGTCTTCTTGGGAAGGTCAGTGGGGTCAATTTGAGACCCCATGAGGAAGATTTGTGAGCATTAGAGTTGATTTGCTCAAGGCCATAGGGTTGATCCCTATGGAGTGAAATTTGGGGTTGTGAAGGACATAGGAGAGTTTGTCCTTGGAGAGGGGTGTATTGGACTCCCCTGAGTTCTATAAGTGTTGTGACACCCTCACAAGAAGTTTGGGTGGATTTGGAGAAGTTTTGACCCTAACCCTAGGTTAAACCCTAAAGGGGTGCAATTAGAGGCCAATGAAGGAAGAGGGGTCAAACCTTAATGGTTTGACTTGAAATTTTGGTGAGATGATCTTGGTGATCAGAGAATGCTACTGTGAGAAATTGGTGGGGTTTGGAGTTGCCAAACCTAGGTAATAAATCCTTGGGTAGATTTGTAAATATTTAGGGTTTTGGGATTTAGGAAGAAATAATACTTAATGATTAACCATCTTCTGTCACCAACTTATTTTTAATGTTATTAATCTCTGGAGGTTCTATTAGAACCATTAGAAAACTTTTGGAGGTCCAAATTGTAATTATTCATAATGTTGGCAATTTTTGGGATGGTTAATTTTAGGGTGATAACTTTCTGTAATTGCATGAAACTTTTCTGGATGACATATCATACCATCATAAACCCACTGTAGTTTTGTCATAATTTATTTATTAATATTTTTGGTACCTCTAGTTCAATTTGGAAATAATTGCAAATATATCCTTTGAGGAAATAACAAATGTAACCTCTATGGAATATGGTAAAATTTTGTAGGGATGAATATTTTAGTATAAACCAACTCTGTATAAATTTTCATAATGTTTGGAGTTCATACGAGGGTACCTCCTTTGGAATTTATTGGAAATAAATGGGTTTTGGAATTTCTAAAAATAGTAAGTCTTACTGGAATCTCCTAAACTTTCATATCTACTGATTAATAGGTACCCTTGATTTATGTAAAAATTGTGGTAGGCATTGGAAGTCAGAAAAGTATACTTGTAGTTCAAATCTTAGGAAGTGGTATTTTAGGAAAAATGATTTAAATATTAATATTATTGGGAAAATTATGCAACTCTGGATTTGGTCTTAAATATGTAGCATGGACCTCCAATAAAATTGTTGAATCATAGGATTGAGTATTTAGTGTACTCCCCTTCATGAGCATCAAAGCGTTGAGGATGGTCTGCGTTTAACAAATTGACAATTTTGGGGTTATAGGCCAAATTGGATTATATTGATTGGAGATGTGAGAGTTTAATGGTGATCATTTGACTATGTGAGAATCCCTGGAGTTAATTAGAGTTTGATGAGTCCTAGGGTGGTGGGGTGCCACCCTTGGGGTAGGTCGTCCTGGGATTGACGAAAGATCGTCTTTTGCCTTAGATCTTAAAGCACTTAGGCTTAATCCAGGTGAGACATTAAGAGGGTTTCTTATGGGTAGTAACCAATAATAATAAGTGTCTTGGAAAGGGGAACTTTGAGGTGTCATCCCATTGTAGTTCCTAGTACCGTAGCGAGCCCCTTACAGGGTAACCCTCAGGAAGTTCAAGACTAACCCTAATTTATAGGAATAAGACATTAACTAATAACACACCCCGTGGTGTCGGTAGATTGGTCGGTTTGATGCTACGAGCAGTAGGCTCGGTGGTTGTAAGAGCGGATTGCTAAGACCGGTGAGCTTGTGACACAGTGGTGTTTGATGGCGGGCAGGTTAGCCCGGGGAGCTTATGGCTCGTAGGTAAGAAGTAGAACATGTTGCATGTGCATTGAAGGTGGTGGGTCTTCGGTATTGGATGATCATTCACACCGACGTCAATACGATGACTCGGCAAGTGTGGTATTTACACTTAGCCTTGAAAGTCTGGCGGTCCAGTCAGCAAGAGTACGCAGACGCTCTGCGGGTTTTGTGGAGGCGTACGATAGGTCTAGGTTAGGTAGTGTGAATACCAACCTATAGGTGGGCGAGGCCCAACCCACCGCTTCCGTTTGCCACTACGGGAGTATCCTGGGAGTCTAGCTCGCTCCAAAAGGGGGGAACTAAAGGTCTATGCGCATAGAGTCGAAGTTGGTGAGTTGCACTGTATGAACATAGCATAACAGCATACCTTGCATGTCATGGCATAAACATTGCATTCAACCTACCCCTAACGTATAAGTCGGTTATAGGACTTCTTATACGGTATGCCCTGCTAAACGATCCCTTGGTCTATAGGGGTAATCCCTATAAATCAATGGTTACTTTTATATTACTTCACTTGCCATTATATATACCGCTTACTGTTCTTTACATGCACTTTACTATGCTTACTTACTGCTGCATATATATACACATGTGTAGTTGTTGATCCGCCGTCACCTGCTTTTGTTTTTACCCCTTGAATGTCCTCTGCTTCCTCCTCCCCATACGGTGCCTAGGAGCCATTGGGGGAGGGGTGGGGAACATAAGGCTTAGTCTTTTTGACTAACGGTCGGTGGACCATATCATTTTAGGGGTTCGAGGAGACGCGGCGACACCAGAGGCCGGAGCAGACGGAGGCGGGCCAGTCTAGTACAGGAGCACAGGTTTCAAGATCTGTGAGTGATTAGTAGTTAGCTTCCGCGAGTGATCTTGTAGTGAGGATATGATGTACAGGGCATGAGCCCTCTTTATTATTGTACCTTTGTTATCTTTCTATTCAGTTATTATCTGTGGACATTTTAATTCATGTTGATTCTGTGGACTTGTCTTCTCTTTATTGAACTTTTCTTTGTGATCGATTTGGCCGGCAGGATCGGCGTTTTGTAGTGGCGACCTTCCCGAGCCTAAGACCCGGATGTTTTTGCAAAAAAAAAGGGTCTTACAGGCCACCTCTCGGAAAAACTAAGTCTTTTTCCTATGAGTACAGTAGTGAACGAAAGTGAGAATGACATGTCCGCTTCCCAGAGGACGTAAGTGAGACTGCCCTGTCCGCTTTCCAGAAGACAGAAGTGAGACTGCCTTGTCCACTTTCCTGAGAACGAAAGTGGGACTGCCTTGTCCGCTTTCCTGAGAACGGAAGTGAGACTGCCTTGTCCGCTTTCCTGAGAACGGAAGTGAGACTGCCTTGTCTGCTTTCCTGAGAACGGAAGTAAGACAACCTTGTCCGCTTTCGCGAAGGAGGAAATCTCTAAGTCCACGAAGGAGATCTTCAAGCGCCGAAGGAGAAATCAATGGAAATCTTTAAGGATCTCTCTCTGGTCATGAAGGCGGGATCCTTTAAATGAAGCCTTGGGGGTCTTTTTATAGCTTTGGCCGGGGGTAGACCGGTAATTTCGCCGTTGTAACCACCATAACCACCTTGGCGGACGAATCATATTTCCCGGTTTGGGGCACTCGGATCACCATTATTCGTAAATGACCATCTTGCCCTTTGAGGAAAGGCGACAAGCCGTTCTTAAAAAGTGAGAAACTGAAAAGACAAAAAGTGAGCGAGTCGAGGCGGAAAAGTGAGCGAGGCTGAAATGTGAGCGAGGTGAGGCATAAAAGTGAGCGAGGCGAGGCGTAAAAGTGAGAATGGTTTGAACGCGCTCAGAAGCGTTCTGAGCGCGCAAAGAACATGGAAGCGCCTTGGACGCGCTTAGAGACGTTTCGAGTGCGTGTGAATGTGGAGACGTTCTGAGCGAACGGTGGAATGGGGAGTTGTCTCCTAAAGGGAAATCAGGGTCTGGCGCGCCTGATAAGGGCGCGAATATGGGAGGACCGCTTGCAAGCCCCCCGGTGAAGAAAATCAGAGGAGGAGGAGGCCCAATTGCCTCTCGCGCCGAGTAGGCGCGGCCCGGCCGCACCCGAAGGGGTGCGGCTTGGCCGCACCCAAAGGGGGGGGGGGCGGCCGGCCGGCCGCACCCCAAGAGGGGTGCGGCCTGGCCGCACCCCAAGTGGGGTGCGGCCTGGCCGCACCCCATGAGGGGTGCGGCCATGCCGCACCCCTCTCCTGGCCGCACCCCATGAGGGGTGCGGCTTGGCCGCACCCCTCTTGGGGTGCGGCTTGGCCGGGGTGGCCGCACCCCGTGGGGGGTGCGGCTGGGCCGCACCCCGTGCGGGGTGCGGCTCGACCGCACCCCTCTTGGGGTGCGGTTCGGCCGCACCCCATGGGGATGCAGTTCGGCGCGTCCCGCTCGCCGGCGGGAGGGGGCGGTGTTCATGTCTACGTGGCGGTTGGCGCGCTTAGCGCGCGGTTTCAAATTAAAAGTTAGCGGCGGGAATGGCGGTTCCGTTTTTAACTCCCCACTCTCTCCCACTAAGGTAGTGGATGGAGCGGTTAGTAAGAGTAACCGCCGCCCGGTTCTCTATAAGAAGAGAGGCCATGATGAATCCTCATCATAAGCCCCCCAAACCTTCGGAGTCCGTTCTTCAGCGTGGAGGAGTGCGAAGGTTTTGTTTCTCTTGAATTAACTTCGGTCGTCTTCATCGTTGGCGGCGCGTTGACCATGGTGGAGGTAAGTTCTATTTTTGTTTCTTTTGTGAAGAAGGGAGGGATGGCGGAGCGCGCCCGTAAGGGTGGTTCCGACCGAGGGGATGAGATGCCGGAGGTCGGCGTCCATGAACACGGTGGGCGGTCGTGCGCGCGCACGGCGGGGGGCCGCGCATGCGCGCGGCCCGCGCTCGTGCGCGGTGGCTGGCCATGCGCGTGCGGTGGCCGGCCGCGCGTGCGCGGCCTGCGCGCGTGCGTAACGGTTGGTCGTGCGCGCGCGGCGGCGGTTGGTCGTGCGAGCGTGCGGCGGTTGGCCGCGCGCGTGCGCGGCCTGCGCGCGTGTGCCGCGGTTGGCTGTGCGCGCGCGCGGCGGTTGGTCGTGCGTGCGCGCGGCGGTTGGCCGCGCGCGCGCGGCCTGCACGCGTGCGCAGCGGCCGGCCATGCGCACGCGGTAGCTGACCGTGCACGCGCACGGGGGCTGGTCGTGCGCGTGCACGGCCATTGGTCGTGCGCGTTCGCGCTAGCCGGTCGTGCGCGAGTGCGCCGGTTGGCTGTGTGCGCGCGCGGCCCGCGTGTGTGTTCGGCCGTTGGTCGCGCGCCTTCTTGCGCGTGCGGGCACCGTTATTTGTCGTGTGCGTCTGCGCACCGGTTTGTTGGCGTAAGCGTGCACGGGCGGGTTGAATTTACTTGGTGCGTTTATTTCGAATATGTATTTTGTTAGATATACACGCTTATGTGCGCGAATTTTTCTTGCAGGCTTCGAGACGAGGCGGCCAGTCAAGGCCGATGCGTATGCGCTCCACTCTTGATGGGGCGCGTGTCGACTTGTGGCGCAAACGGTTCGGGCTGCCCCCTAGCGTTGAGGTGAAGATCCCAGAAGCGGAGGATCGCGCCCAAAATCCACCGACCGGCTTCATGGCTCTTTCGGAGAGCTGTTTGAAGTCCGGGTTTCGCATTCCTCCACCCGAGGAGGTTGTTGAGATCTTTCGATTTTGTGGCGTCCCGATTACCCAGTTTACACCGGCTGGGATGGCGAACATCATGGGTTTGGTGGTGTTTTTTCGAGAGCATAGCAAGCGCTTTTCGCTTGAGATTTTCAAGGACTGGTGCGAGGTGTCCACTGACCCGGGTGCTCGCATAGAAATCCGGAGCAACAAGAGCTGGTTCCACTTTGGTGCGAAGGCCGATTACCGCCATGGGAATACCCTTTACGGGTATGTTCAGAATCGATGGGAGCTACCGTAGTTATGGAGATCGCTTCCTGGACGTTGTCGCCGGCAGACTGGTCGGGAGGATGAGTTTGTTCCCATCCCAGGTTTTCCTGGCCGAGAGGGGTTGTCGAAGGTCTTGCTATCTATTTCTGGTTGTGTGGATGAACGTCGACTGCACTCGGTAGGGCTTTCCTGGGATCCGGAGCGGGAGGCTGCTGTTCCCTTAGACCGCGGGAGGAAGAGAAAGATCGTCTTCAAGAACTGCCCTTCTGATCCGCGCCCTACTCCATCGGTGCCTACGAGTTATGATTGCGAGGCCGGCCCGAGCCGTCCTAGGAGAGAGCCGAGTTTGCCTGATCCGGAGGTGGAGATCTTGGCGTCTCCTCCCGCCGTCCAGATCCCTCAGGAGGATTTGCCGCCCCCACCTCCCCTCATGCCGGCGAAGCGCGTTTCATATTCTCTCCAGGCGATGGCCTTTGCGGTAAATGAAGTTCTTTTTTCATAATCTAGCCCTTCTTCTTTGTTATTACTTGCTTTTGCTAATTGCTTAACTTTTGCAGGCGGAGGCTTTGATCAGCGTTGCCGTTACATGGAACGACCATTATGTGAGTCTCAAGGACAATTATTTCACCCTTCAGGAGGAGTTACGCGTGGCGAGATGCGAGATGTCCGCCTTGCAGGAGAAAAGAGACCGCGATTCAGTTCGCGTTCAGCAGCTGGAGGCTGACATTGGGAAGCTGCGCGCAAAGTGTGGTGGTGACAAGGCGCTCGCACAGGATGCCCTTCGTCAGTTATCAGATGCACAGGGGGAGATGTTCTGCCTGGAGGGAGAGTTGGGCTTCCTACGGATCGAGGTGGACCGGCTGTCGTCGATCGAGCAGAGCCTTGAGGGGGCCAAGGCGACCGGGGTGGCCGAGTACAAGGACTCCCTCGCTTTTGCGGAGGAGCGTTTCCAGATGATGGAGGAGATTCGTGTTGAGGTGATGACGTCGGAGGTAGAGCCCTTGATAGCGGACGAGTGTGAGGTCTCCTTTCAGAGAGGCATTTAGAAGACCCTCCGTATGATGGGGAGGAAGTTCGGGTGCGACACCGCCGGCCTTGGAGCCGGAGATCTTTCTGGAGATGACTACTCGGATGTAGCTGAGGACTGATGTTGTCTATCTTTCTCTTTCCTGCTTTTAGTTTCGTTGCTTGTTCGCGCGTTTGCCGGATGTGGCTGTATTTCCTTTATTGTATACATCGTACTTGTTCATCTGCACGATCTCGTTAATCTGATTGTTAACACCTGCATAGTTTGATTATTTTCAAAATTACAGATGAGTTTGCGCGGACCTAAGCCCGCGGCTTTTATATTAACCAAAAATTAGTTTGCACGAGTCTGGCTCGCGGCTTTTACATAATAAGGTAGGTGCACGAGTCTGGCTCGCGGTTTTTACATAATAAGGTAGGTGCACGAGTCTGGCTAGCGGCTTTTACATAATAAGATAGGTGCACGAGTCTAGCCCGCGGCTTTTACATAATAAGGTAGGTGCACGAGTCTGGCTCGCGACTTTTACATAATAAGGTAGGTCCACGAGTCTGGCCCGCGGCTTTTACATAATAAGATAGGTGCACGAGTCTGGCCCGCGGCTTTTACATAATAAGATAGGTGCACGAGTCTGGCCCGCGGCTTTTTCATAATAAGATAGGTGCACGAGTCTGGCCCGCGACTTTTTCATAATAAGATAGGTGCACGAGTCTGGCCCGCGACTTTTTGCACGAGTCTGGCTCGCGGCTTTTTTGCACGAGTCTGGATCGCGGCTTGGCCGGTGAATAGCGTTTGTATTCAAACCGAGGGTGAACGTAAGGGGGGCAGGCCCCTACGACACCGGGACTTGACGGCGGAGGAGAAGGGCGGGCCTTCAATCGACGGCGGTGCAAAGTCCCCGGGGCAGGTCCCTGAAGTGGCCGGTGAATAGCGGGTGTATTCAAACCGGGGGCAAACGCAAGGGGGGCAGGCCCCTACGACACCAGGACTCGACGACGGAGGAGAAGGGCGGACCTTCAATCGACGGCGGTGCAAAGTCCTCGGGGCAGGGACACTAAGCGGTTCCTGCAGTAGAACAGTTTAGCACAGATGGAAGATAACTAGAAAATGAATATTGATATATGTGTAAGCGCAATCCTGCGGCCTTTGAGCCAGTAGGTTTTTGATACAAGTTTTACGAGAGGGAGAAGGAATGTTGCGCTCCCGTTGCACTGCGCTTGCTCGAGCTTGCTCAGCATGGTGGGCGGCTGTGACCCGGTGGTTGATCCTTGGTGGAACCATTCCGTGCTTCTTCACGGGAAAGCGTCTAAGTGCCATAACTGGATAAGGCGTTCGATTTCGTCCTTCAACCTGGCGCAGTGCTCCGTTCGGTGCCCTCGGCCTTTGTGGAAATTGCAGAACGGGGATATGTCTCCCCTATACTGGGGAAGCGGTCTGGGCCAGTTGATGACTATATGGTTGTAGATTACGGATAGTATGTGCTCGCGGGGGCATTTAACGGGGTGTAGATCCGGGAGCTCTGGTCTGCTAGCCCTTGGGAGCGGTCTGCTCGGCTCTGAGTGAGCAGTTCGAATTGCTGCTGCTCTCCCTTTCTCTTACGACACGTATCAAGTTGCAGCGGATTCGTCGGTGCTTGGAGTTTGGCCTTTCCGGCCAATGTGGAAGTTGCGCGGTCCTTTCGCGCACCTTGCTTTTCAGACTTAGGTTTTGGTGACGGGTCGTTGTTGATCCAAGGGAGCTTGGAGGCGGGTGTGTTGAAACCATGCATTGCGTTCCTAAGGATACTCCCTTTGTTGGCCATGCGCCCGGACGTGGAAACGTCGTGGTCCAAGGCGTCCAGTAGGAGACTTCCGAATATCGCGTCGTAGGGGGAGTCTGCGTCTGCGACGATGAACTGAATGTCGTACTGGACTGTCTCCGAGTGCATCCCTACTTGGCGGGAAGGGTGATGATTCCTATGGTGGGTACCACAGTTCCGTCGGGGAGCTCCGCGTCGCTGGCCCTGAGCCTGAGGTTCCCACTTAGGAGTTTGAGCCGCACAATGGCAGCTAGGAACAAGAGTTTGAAGGAGATGCGATGTGTTATCAAAGCTCTCCTTAGCTCGTAGGGTGGACTGCCTATGCTTGCGTCTAAGGCGAAGTCCATCCATGCACAGGGACGTTCCTGGCGAATATTTGTGCGAATCTTTTCTTGCTGCTTGCTCCATTCCGCTCCCCTTGGGCGGGGCGGTTCGTCCATGCCAGGCTTTTCTTCTTCTTCTTGGATCCTTGGGGAGCGCGTTTCGTGCCATTCAACGAACAGTTGGGATAACTCGGTGAAGTTGTGAATTGCTCCGTTTGGCAAGGATTTGTACCAGCGGAGGGCGTCTCCGCGCAGTGTTTTGGTGAAGATCTTGCAGCCGATCTGGTCGGGAAGTCCGAGCGTCCGCATCGTTATCAGGAAGTGGTTAACGTGCCCGTACGCGTCCCCTGCTCCGTGGAACTCTTTGTTTTGCGGGAGCTTTAGCCAAAACGGGACCGGGTATTCCAAAATTGACTTTGAGAGGGGTGATCGCCTCGGTTGATGTGCATCATCGTTCGGATCCTGTCCTGCCGCGAGAGGGGCCGGCTTGTTAGTTGATCCACGCCACGTGGGAGTAGCGACGAGCGCTCTTTTCTCTAGGTTCTCCGGGATTGAGGAGCTACATGCGTCAGATATTTCGGGGGAGGTGTTCACTTTCGCTGGCTCTGTGAACTCCGGAGAAGCGGGTGCTGCGCTCGGGAATCCTTTGCTTGGTTTTTGGGAATCCATTCCCACAGACGGCGCCAAACTGTTGTGGGTCGCTTAGGGCTCTTGGTTGACCGGTTTAACTGAACCATCTTAGCTCCGGAGCGAACTAAGCGCGCAAACAGTCAATTTGAGATTCGTTGATTACACTGGGACTTTTTAACGTGGAAAACCCGGAAAGGGTGAAAAACCACGCGGCCGGAGCTGTGCCGACCAAATTTTACTATCTCCTGGGGATTATAATTGGGTACTTAGAATTCGAGCGCGACAGGCCGCTGCTCGTTACAATAGTGGAGAGAGAGAGAGAGCGCTCCGAGGGTGACAGGCCACCTCTCGGAAAAACTAAGTCTTTTCCTATGAGTACAGTAGTGAACGAAAGTGAGAAGGCCGTGTCCGCTTCCCAGAGGACGGAAGTGAGACTGCCCTGTCCGCTTTCCAGAAGACAGAAGTGAGACTGCCTTGTCCGCTTTCCTGAGAACGAAAGTGGGACTGCCTTGTCCGCTTTCCTGAGAACGGAAGTGAGACTGCCTTGTCCGCTTTCCTGAGAACGGAAGTAAGACAACCTTGTCTGCTTTCGCGAAGGAGGAAATCTCTAAGTCCACGAAGGAGATCTTCAAGCGCCGGAGGAGAAATCCGTGGAAATCTTCAAGGAGCTCTCTCTGGTCATGAAGGCGGGATCCTTTAAATGAAGCCTTGGGGGCCTTTTTATAGCTTTGGTCGGGGGTAGCCCGGTAATTTTGTCGTTGTAACCACCATAACCACCTTGGCGGACGAATCATATTTCCCGGTTTGGGGCACTCGGATCACCATTTTTCGTAAATGACCATCTTGCCCTTTGAGGAAAGACGACAAGCCGTTCCTAAAAAGTGAGAAACTGAAAAGACAAAAAGTGAGCGAGTCGAGGCGGAAAAGTGAGCGAGGCTGAAATGTGAGCGAGGCGAGGCGTAAAAGTGAGCGAGGCGTAAAAGTGAGAATGGTTTGAACGCGCTCAGAAGCGTTCTGAGCGCGCAACGAACATGGAAGCGCCTTGGACGCGCTTAGAGACGTTTCGAGTGCGCGTGAATGTGGAGACGTTCTGAGCGAACGGTGGAATGGGGAGTTGTCTCCTAAAGGGAAATCAGGGTCTGGCGCGCCTGATAAGGGCGCGAATATGGGAGGACCGCTTGCAAGCCCCCGGAGAAGAAAATCAGAGGAGGAGGAGGCCCAACCGCCTCTCGCGTCGAGTAGGCGCGGCCCGGCCGCACCCGAAGGGGTGCGGCTTGGCCGCGCCCAAAGGGGGGGGGCGGCCGGCCGGCCGCACCCCAAGAGGGGTGCGGCTTGGCCGCACCCCGTGTGGGGTGCGGCTTGGCCGCACCCCAAGTGGGGTGCGGCCGGGCCTCACCCCGTGAGGGGTGCGGCTTGGCCTCACCCCTCTTGGGGTGCGGCTTGGCCGGGGTGGCCGCACCCCATGGGGGGTGCGGCTTGGCCGCACCCCATGAGGGGTGCGGTTCGGCCGCACCCCATCGGGATGCGGTTCGGCGCGTCCCGCTCGCCGGCGGGAGGGGGCGGTGTTCATGTCTACGTGGCGGTTGGCGCGCTTAGCGCGCGGTTTCGAATTAAAAGTTAGCGGCGGGAATGGTGGTTCCGTTTTTAACTCCTCACTCTCTCCCACTAAGGTAGTGGATGGAGCGGTTAGTAAGAGTAACCGCCGCCCTGTTCTCTATATGATGCCGAGAAGAGAAAAGGCAAATCATATTTTTATAAGAGAGAGATTCATCAGTAAACTCTTTTTTCAGACATTTTAAAAAATGAGAAGTACTTTATAAATTGTTTTGCAAATCTCCGTTGCGGTGACTTTTTTTATAAAAAATACAAACTCAGGCAGAAAAATGCGCGCACGAGGGAAAATGAGCGTCCGAACGCAAATTTTTTGCCCAGACTTGAATATTTCGCCTGAGCACGCATATTTTGCACGGGCGCGCATATTGTTCCTGAGCGCGTATATTTAGCCCAGGCGCGCATTTTTCTCCGGCGTGCGCATTTTATGCCTCGGCCGCTCATTTTTCTCCTGTGCTTTAATTTTTCGTTGGTGCGCTCATTTTTCGTCCGGACGTGCATTTTTCGTTCGGCGCCCATTTTTCGTCCGGACGCGCATTTTTTTCCCGAATGCCCATTTTTCGCCCAAGCGCTCTTTTTTCGCATGCACGAGTATTTTTCGCCTGAGCGCGCATTTTTCGCTCGAACGCCCATTTTTCGCCCGGGCGCGCATTTTTCGCCTGAACATGCGCGCCCGGGAAAAACAGGCGCGCCCGGGGAGAAAATGCGCGCGCGGGAAAAAAAGTGAGACCGGGCGGAAAATGCGCACCCGGGAGAAAAATGCTCGCCCGCGCAAAAAAAAAAAGTGCGCCCGGGAGAAAAATGTGCGCCCGGGAGGAAAATGCGCGCCCGGGCGGAAAATGCACGTCCTGGCCGAAAATGCGCGACAGGGCGGAAAATGCACGCCCGGGCGGAAAATGCACGCCCGGGCGGAAAATGCGCGACTTGGCGAAAAATGCGTGCACGGGAGAAAAATGCGCGCCCGGGCGAAACATGTGTGCCAGGGCGAAACATGCACGCCCGGGCGGAAAATGCGGGCCCGGGCGGAAAATGCGCGCACGGACGGAAAATTTGCGTCTGGGCGAAAAATGCGCGCTCGGGCGAAAAATGCGCGACCGATCGAAATATTCGCGTCCGGGCCTAAAATGCTTCCATGGGCGAAGAAATGCTCGCCCGGGCAGAAAAATGTACCCACGGGGGGGGGGGGGGATTGGCGGAAAATGCGTCAACTTTGTATCAGGATGAGGAAGTGATTTTCGAAAATGTTGAAAAGTAGGGGACAAGTGACTTTTTAAAAGGAGGAGAAAAGGAGTTTTCCACGATAGCTTTTCCCACCGGTTAGACAATCCAAACGATTTTTTAGGTGCGGTGACGTTTTTTTGAAAACGAAAATAAGCTAAAAAAACCTCACAAACAAGCCCTTAATCTAAAGATCTAAACTTTATTGATTAAAAGAAAATTAAAAAAGTACGAGATTACTTAACTCTTGGGACGAGACAAGATTTAGGCTATGTTTGGTAGAGTTGTGGGTGTCGTGAACGCGGTGGTAAAATCGTCATTCATGAACGGGCACCTAAGAAACTTCATCCACTTGAACATAAAAAGTGGATGAAGCTCTTTAGGTGCCCGTTCACGAATGACGATTTTATCACAACGTTCACGACCGCCATCATCGTGCCAAACGAAATCTTAATCTCCAACGTGAAATGGATACTATCCATTTGATCCAAATGGAAAGGATCATACAAAAATTTGGGCACATCATTAAAAAAGGTTTTGTTATTGGTATGTGAATATTTATTATTTACAGTTATTTTTAATAAAATTTCATGGTTTTTTGTCCCTCAAATAATCTAATATGTGTACCCACATATCCCGGCTCCCGAAATCCGGAATCCCCTCTTTTCTCGTTTTCGCTCCAGGGTAGCGAGTCCATGTGTGTCTCCAGGCGCAGGGGCGGATCCAGAGGGGGGCCCGAGGGACACTGACACCCCCATTATTTTTTGAAATTGTTAGTGGATTTGGATTCCTCTCGTCGAGGCAATGAATTTTGATTGCTTATATGTCAAAAACGGAGACCAGATGAGGGGGAAACAACTCAGATAAGATAGAAGCGTTCTTACGTCACGTAACTAGTTTGTTTTGGGACAAATATTGGCTTTTCGCGGACCAAAGTCGGCTATTCGAAGTCCAAATTTGGCTATTCGCAGACCAAGTTCAGCTATGTGCACCCTCAAAATTAATTTCGAACATGTGACTCACGACCCTCCTACTCACCCCGCTAGCATTTGTATTTAGAAATTTTGTGTGCACCCCCATTTATAATTTTCTGGATCCGCCACTGTCTAGGCGTGACTCCGGCGTTCTGTGATCTTCTCCGGCGGAGGCAACTCTTCTCCGACGACGCAACCTCTTCTCCAGGCGGTGGAACGTCATGGCATGATCTCCAAGCGGCTTGATCTCGATCTCCGGGCGGGGGGGATCTCAAACCTAACGTGAGATTTTCGGCCTTTGTTTCCTCTCCTTTCAGGCTGGATTCTCGGCAGCCCCTCCTTTCTGGCCTTAGTTGAGACAAAAGTAGCCTCCGAAACAAATTCATAAGATTCAAAACTATAATTTAATACAATTAAAATATAGAAAAGGGATAGTTGAGATCTTATAAACTAAACATGTTGTTGCAGAATGCTTAGGGCTCTTGGTAGATCGGTCCAATTGAACCACCTTAGCTCAGGAGCGAACCAAGAGCGCAAACAGTTAATTTGAGATTCGTTGAGTACACTGGGGCTTTTTAACGTGGAAAACCCGGAAAGGGTAAAAAACCACGCGGCCGGAACTGTGCCGACCAAACTTCACTATCTTCTGGGGGTTACAATTTGGTAATTAGAACTTGAGCGCGACAGGCCGCTGCTCGTTACGATAATAGAGAGAGAGAGCTCCGAGGGTGACAGGCCACCTCTCGGAAAAACTAAGTCTTTTTTCCTTCTGAAAATTCTGGAGAACAAAAGTGAGAAGGCCCGAAGAACAAAAGGGAGAAGCCTCTGGGGAACAAAAGTGAGAAGGCCCGGAGAACAAAAACGAGAAGCCTCCGAGGAACAAAAGTGAGAAGCTGCGTCGCCTTTCGGTATGAAGGAAAACTTCAAGTCCCGCAGGAGATCTTCAAGCGCCGAAGGAGAATTTCGCAAAAGTCTGCAAGGAGCTCTCCCGGGTTCCGAAGTCAAGGTCCTTTCAAATAAAGCCTTGGGGCTCCTTTTATAGCTTTGGCCGGGGGCGGTCCGGTAATTTTGCCGTTTGCAGTTTCCATAAATGCTCGGTGGACGAATCATATTTTCCGGTTCGGGGCACACGGATCGCCATTTTTCGTAAATGACCACCTTGCCCTTCGGGCAGTTTGGGCGGCTTGGGCAGTTCAGACAGTTCTGTTGGAGGCAAGAAAGGCGACTGGCCGTTCCTGAAATCTGAGAAGCCTGAAAGACAAAAAGTGAGAAGGCTGAAAGACAAAAAGTGAGAAGGCTGAAAGACAAAAAGTGAGAAGGCTGAAAGACAAAAAGTGAGAAGGCTTTCTAACTGCGCTCCGAACGCGCGCCAACGTTGAAGCGTTCTGAGCGCGTAGCGGACCACGGGGACGCCCCGGACGGAACGGGGAGCCGCCCCCAAGGAGGAAACGGAATCCTAACCACCCGACGGGGGTGCGAACGCGACGGGGACCCCTTCGAGCCCCCCTACGGAAAAAGGCGAGGAGAGGGCGCCGGGCCGCACCCCAAGGGGGGTGGGCTTGGCCGCACCCCCCAAGGGGGGGTGCGACTTGGCCGCACCCCCCAAGGGGTGCAACTTGGCCGCACCCCACGGGGGGTGCGGCTGGGCCGCACCCCGGGGGGTGCGGCTTGGCCGCACCCCCTTGGGGGGTGTCGCTGGGCCGCACCCCCAAGGGGTGCGGCTGGGCCGCACCCCCTTGGGTGCGGCTGGGCCGCACCCCCTTGGGTGCGGCTGGGCCGCACCCCGTTGGGGGGTGCGGCTGGGCCGCACCCCCTTGGAGGATGCAGTCGTACCCCCAAGGGTGGTGCTGTCGGGGCGCGACCGGGTCGCTCCCTCGCGGGTGGGGGGGGGTGCTACCGCGCGTTTTCGTGCGCGCGGTAGCGTACGTACCTGCGGCTTGCGCGCTTTGACCGTTGACCCCACCTCTCTTTAGCGGGGCCTTCTTTAGACGCGTCCCAAGGTCTTTACGGGTGTACAACATAAGCCCCCCAAACCTTCGGAGTCCGATTTTCGGAGCGAGGAGTTCGAAGGTTTTGATTTTTCCGTGGCGGCTTTATCTATTGCCCTCTGTGCGGCGCTTTTGGGCAGAAGTTGTTGTCGGAGGGTGTTGGTTCTCTGAGGTCGTGGCGGGCTTGCTGCCCGGTATTGACATCCGTATGGGCTGAGGGGTTTCTGCACAATAACAGTTTAGCTTGCGTGGTTCTGAGTCCGCGGCTTTTATATAATAGAAAATTAGCTTGCGCAAGTCTGTGCTTGTGGCTTTTTTGCACGAGTATGTGCTCGCGGCTTTTTTGCATGAGTCTGTGCTCGCGGCTTTTTGCACGAGTCTGTGCTCACGGCTTGGCCGGTGAATAGCGGGTGTATTCAAACCGTGGGTGAACGCAAGGGGGGCAGGCCCCTACGTCACCGGGATTCGACGGCGGAGGAGAAGGGCGAACCTTCAATCGACGACGGTGCAAAGTCCCCGGGGCAGGGCCCCGAAGTGGCCAGTGAATAGCTGGTGTATTCAAACCGGAGGCGAACGTAAGGGGGGCAGGCCCCTACGACGATGGGACTCGACGGCGGAGGAGAAGGGCGAACCTTCAATCGACGGCGGTGCGAAGCCCCCGAGGTAGGGCCTCGTTACAAAGATTTTTCTTAGGTGGATGTATGTGTCAAAATATAGTTTTATAGTAAGAAATCATTTGACGCACAACTTTATGCAAGATAAGATAGGTGCACGAGTTTGGGCTCGCGGCTTTTACATAATACGTAATATAAGATAGGTGCACGAGTCTGAGCTCGCGGCTTTTACATAAGTTATAAGATAAATTCGCACGAGTCGGAGCTCGCGGCTTGGTACAGAAATTAAAGATAAGTTTGCACGAGTTTGAGCTCGTGCCTTAGCACATGGTAGAGGTCCCTGGATCACTGGTAGAAGCGGCGCAGGTTTTGAGCATTCCAGGTGTGTGGCAAAGTCTTCCCTTCCGTCGTCCTGAGCCTGTACGTTCCGGGTTTCACGACTGTGGTGACTACGTACGGGCCTTCCCAGGCCGGTGAGAGCTTATCTCCTTGGGGGCCTTTGTCGACTGCCTCGATGCTGCGTAAGACGAGATCTCCTACGTTGATTGGTCGGGGCTTCACCCTCCTGTCGTAGGTCCGGGCTACGCGCATTTGGTAGAGTGCAGCACGGTGAGCAGCGCTGTCCCGATCTTCGGGGATTAGATCGAGATTTTCCCGGAGCAGTCCGTCATTCTTGATGGGGTCGAAGGTTAGCACTCGAGTACTCGGAACGCCGATGTCGACGGGGATGATAGCTTCGGTTCCGTAACAGAGGTTATAAGGCGTCTCCCCCGTAGGAGTCCTCTCTGTTGTGCGATACACCCACAGCACATTTGGGAGCGCGTCTACCCATTGTCCCCCGGCTTCCTCCAAGCGTGTCTTCAATCCTTTGAGGACGGTGCGGTTTGTGACTTCTACTTGTCCGTTGGTTTGAGGATGCGCCACGTGTAACACCCTCCCTGTCACATAGCATATAACAGTAGGTCCGGCCGAGACCCCACACCATATGAAATGAACAGAAGAGCGCGTTACTAAAATTAGTGTTTAAACAGTTAGATTTATAACCATCTCAGCATCAGAGTCGCAAGGCGGAAGCATATTTATTTACATTTAAAACCAGTTATGAACATGTCCACATAAGCTACGGAATGAAATACAACACAAGTTATTTACAATGTTTGTTTACATCAAAAAGTGGCTTCCAGACATCGGCACGCAGGCCGGCCACACATGAACAAAAGTAAACAAAATCTTTGGCCTTCGAGGGCCAGCACAGCACAGCAGCAAGGGGCTTCAGCCCACTATCTCCTGCTAGTCTCACCGGGACCTGTATAAGCAAATCCACCAATTGGTGGGAAAACAAGCAACCGGTCAGCTTTAGCTGACCAAGATTTATAACGACCCCGCCCCACACTCGGGGCGGCGGTGCTCCTTCCCTGCAAGTAAGAGTCAGCAACATATATATATATCTGCAAACAACACCAACGGAGGCAAACCAAGCCACCCGCTTCGTGCTCTCAAGGCACACTTTGGCATACTCCCTGAGTTACGCCTTCACGCTAAGTCCTATTTCAACTTAGACAAGCAAATTGAGCTAGCCCGTACACACAAAGTTACGACACTCTTCCATAGCCCGGTGCAATGAGGGGCGACCTCTACACCACCACTACAGGGGGTTTGGCTCAGCTAGGCCCGCGCTCAATTATCATAGTATACACGATACGGGTAAGCTTCACCCAATACCCACTCTTAAAGCTGGGGTTTGCAAGTTCCACAGCTTTACCTGCTACACATCCAATTTTTAGGACTTTAGGTAGCACGGAAGCACACACATTGTGCTGGGAGCTATCGCCGGCGCTAACGCTAGCGCCCGGCGCTAGCAACAGAACTTAGTTCTGCCCGGCACTGGTAACAGCAATCTGTACTGCCACCTCTGGGAAAACACCTCCAAATAACAACACTGGTAGCTCACCTGGAGCTACCGTCGGCGCTACCGCTAGCGCCCGGCGCTAGCTACATAACCTAGTTCTGTTACGAATTTTCGGGTACAGCCTGGGAAACACCTCCAGGTCCTAATTTTTGCATCATATTATTCACATGACCCGAATCACAGCACGTACACGGAATTATTTTCGGCACTTTCCACACACTAATCATCACCAATCCGGCACGACCTGTCCAGATGGGCTTCACACAGCATGCCTATGTCTGTACTACCGTTCCGGTCGCTAGATGCAATTTATGGGGAAATCATTTCAACCCAACAGAAGATCTGATCTACTATTTCGTAGAAGTCTCCCTACATATATGCAAACTAAAGGACGTTCATGTCCAAGGCTGAGGGAGGAGAATCGTTACCCTTGTAGGCCGTTTCGGTGCCATAGAATTGAGAGGGATATGGCTGGAATCCACGGTGGCACACGTACGCAGACGCTTCTTCACAAATCCCTCCTAGCACGACGAAAGCTCAACTCCAAATGGATCTCCCTCCTTTCTCCCAGCCCACTACCCTCAGGATTCCAGAGAATTTCAGAGAGAATGGCTGCAAAAGTCGGGATTTGGGGTATTTAAGTTTTATTTCTACCGCCGGCGCTAGTGGCTAGCGCTGGCGCTAGCCCTAGAGTCGGTACCGCTTAAGAGCCGCTACCGCCGGCGCTATCGCTAGCCCCTGGCGCTATCGACAGCTCGACGTCTCGACACCTCGACGCCTCGACGTCTCAACGGGTGCGCTACCGCCGGCGCTAGCACTAGCGCCTGGCGCTAGCTCCCTTAATTCAGCTCATGCTCATTTTTGGTATTTTGGGTGCACTTGCTATTTGGGGTCTTACAACTCTTCCCCCCTTAAAGAATTTCGTCCCGAAATTCTAACAGTGCAAATAATCACAAAAATACGAAATATGATTTGTACCTCAATGGAACAGCTCGGGGAACTCCTCACGCATAGTTTGCTCGCGCTCCCATGTAAGTTCCTCACGCCCGCAATTGTTCCAGCGGACTTTGACCATCTTGATCAATTTATTCCGCAGCTGTTTGATCTCAATGTCTTCGATGCTAATAGGTATGACCTTTGTCTTCAACCCATCATCGACCGGCACCTGACTAGCTACAAGCACTTGGCTAGGCTCTGGCACAGCTTTTCTTAACACCGATATGTGGAACACATCGTGCAGACCACTCAACTCTGTCGAAAGAGCGAGCCGATAGGCAGCTTCGCCAATACGTTCCAGTATTTCAAACGGTCCAAGGTATCTTGGACTCAGCTTTTTCAAGCGCCGAATCCTGGACACACCCTTGAAAGGTTTGATCTTTAAGTAAACTCAGTCGCCCACGGCGAACTCGACGTTTATGTGCTTGGCGTTGTAGTATTTCGCCTGCCTATCTTGCGCAATCAACAATCTCTCTCGGATTGTTTGTATAGCCGAATTTGCTTCTTCGACTTCCTTTCGCTTAAACAGCTTTGTTTCACCTGTCTCCACCCAAGATAAGGGAGTGCGGCAGGCTCTACCGTAGAGGGCCTCGAAGGGTGTCATCTTTATGCTTGCCTGATAGTTGTTATTATAAGCGAATTCGATCATGAAAAGATGATCTTCCCACTTTTTACCGGAGTCCAGGACGCACATTCGGAGCATATCTTCCAGAGTTCTGTTCGTACGTTCAGTCTGTCCATCCGTCTGAGGGTGGAAGGCAGTGCTAAACTTCAACTTTGTACCCAACATCTGGTGGATTAGCCTCCAATCTTTCGAAGTGAAGCGCCCATCTCGGTCACTGACGATGCTACGGGGAACACCGTGCAATCGAACAATGCTATCTACATATAACTTTGGCAACTTTTCAACTGAATCATCCTTCCGGTTTGGAATAAAGTGGGCTACCTTCGTCAAGCGATCCACGATCACCCATACGACATCATTCCCACTCTGAGATCTCGGCAAACCGTGCACGAAATCCATCGAAATGTCATCAAATTTCCATTCCGGTATAGGCAACGACTTCAGGAAACCTCCAGGTTTCTGACATTCCGCCTTCACTAGTGCGCAAGTTTTGCATTTTGCCACGTATAAAGCGATGTCTTTCTTTAATCATGGCCACCAAAACAGCTTTTTCATGTCCTGGTACATTTTTGTGCTCCCTGGGTGAATTGAGTACTTAGTAAAGTGTGCTTCGTACATCAATTCTTCCCGTAACTTACCCACATTCGGGACGCACAACCGACCGTCTTTCCACATCAGACCGTCGTCCAACAAAAACTCTGCAGAAGTCCCAACCCCAGACTCTGCCAAATAGCATTGCATGCTCGAATCAAGCTCCAGGGCCTGTCGTATTTTGTCCGCGAGGTCATATTGCACCTCCGTTCAGTTCAAGCACGCACTTGCACTAGAAGTCCTCTCCACACAGGAGATCTCCAAGTCTTCCAGGTCTTTGATCAGACGTGGATCATGCATCTGAATCCAATTGGCCTGTCCATAAGCCCTTCGGCTCAAAGCATCTGCGACGACATTTCCTTTCCCGGGTGTATAGTGTATATCAAACGTGTAGTCCCCCAGGAACTCCATCCATCTTCTTTGTCGCATATTGAGCTCTTTCTGATTTAATAGATACTTAAGGCTCTTATGGTCCGTAAAGATGTCAACCTTCACACCATATAAGTAGTGCCGCCACAGATTTAGAGCAAATATTACGGCCGCCAACTCCAAGTCGTGGACCGGATAGTTCCGCTCATGCACTTTCAACTGTCGAGAGCCATAAGCTATCACCTGACCGTGCTGAAGAAGTACGCAGCCTAAGCCGCTCCCTGACGCATCACTATAAATTTCATAACCCTCTGCACCAGACGGCAAACTCAGTATTGGTGCTGTGGTCAGACGCCTCTTTAATTCTTCAAAAGCTCGTGCACACTCCGGTGACCAAACGAACTTCTGATCATTCCTCGTCAAGGTGGTGAGAGGTAGAGCGATCCGAGAAAAGTTCTCCATGAAGCGCCGATAGTAGCCGGCAAGTCCAAGAAAACTCCTGACTTCCGCTACTGTTGCTAAAACGGGCCACTTCTGGATTGCATGGATCTTTGCTGGATCCACTGCGATACCCTCGCCACTAACTACGTGACCAAGGAACGCTACTGAGGCTAGCCAGAACTCGCACTTAGAGAACTTGGCATAAAGCTGACTAGTGACTACGTCGAAGGGTTTCCAACACATCGCGCAAATGTATCGTATGCTCTTCTTCAGACTGAGAGTACACCAAGATGTCGTCAATGAAGACAATGACAAACCGATCAAGGTACTCTCAGAAGGTCCTATTCATCAGATCCATAAATACTGAAGGCGCATTCATTAATCCAAACGGCATCACTGTAAACTCGAAGTGTCCGTAGCGGGTACTGAATGCTGTCTTGGGGATGTCACAATCCCGAATTCGCAACTGGTAATAGCCGGACTTGAGATCCAACTTTGAATACACAGTTGACCCAACTAGCTGATCAAATAAGTCATTGATTCGAGGAATCGGATACTTGTTCTTCTCGGTCAGCTTGTTCAATTCTCGGTAATCAATGCATAGACGCAGGCTTCCGTCCTTCTTCTTCACAAAAAGGACCGGAGCACCCCAAGGAGATGTACTTGGTCGGATATAACCCTGCTCTAGCAACTCTTGCAACTGAACTTTCAATTCCGTCATCTCCTTTAGCGCAATCTGGTACGGAGAGCGTGAAACAGGCTTGGCACCTGACACCAGCTCTATAGTGAAGCCAATCTCTCTCTGAGGTGGCGCCCCAGGAAGATCTTTTGGAAACACATCTGGATACTCTGAAATCACAGGAACATCACTCAAACTGGGTTGAGACTTTGCAGCCCCCACTAGCACAACGCATAATTCTGCGCCTTGCCGAACCGCCTTGACCACTTGGATAGCAGACATCAGTGTCTCGCTTGATCCATGCAAACCAGCAAATGTAGTCGCACGTTCGGTATTCCGCCCCAGTGTGACTTCCTTAGACGTGCAATCGATGTAGGCCTGCTGCGCTGACAGCCAGTCCATACCAAAGATTACATTGAACTCCGAAAGCGGGAGTATCAGTGCTTCCAAGTCAAAGTCTTGACTCCCTATTCGTACCTTTACCACATAACTTTGATCCACACGCATCGAACACCCATTGGGTAGCAACACATCTAAACGTTCCTGTCTGAACAACGAAGGCACTCCAATTTGATGTATGAAGGCCTCCGATAGAAAGGAGTGTGAAGCACCTGTGCCAAATAGTGCTCTCGCCGGACAATTAAAGATCAGGACAAAGCCTAGTACATAATCAGTTAATAAACAATGCAAATAGGTATGAAGTATAAAAAGCAACAAAAGCTATATACTATCGCATACTTGTCACCACATCGTTCTGTTTGATGGCCTCCTGCTGGCCAAGGTTGTATACTCTCGGCTGGCCCGGAGCAGCGCGGGATGCGGTTGACTCTGCCGCCTTCCCTTTCTCTGCCGCATAGTCCGCAACCAGCTTCTTCCCACTACGACAGTCACGAGAATAGTGCCCCGGTCGACCGCAATTGTAACAGATGAGTGGGCCTCGCCCAGTCACTCCTGATGCTGTCGATTGAGCTGACCCAGATGGTCGCGCTCCTTTCTTCCACTTGCTTCGTCCTGACCTAGCCGAGCTCGGTTCTTTGAACTCTGGCTTAACTACTGCTAGTTCCTTCCTACTGCGGGACCGCTTCATGTCTTTCTCTAAAGAACGAGCTGTGTTGACCAGGGTCATAAACCCCTGCGTCATTGGCCCTGTCAGCAGGAACCGCAACTCCTCTCGCAAGCCTTCGTAAAACCGATTTGTTTTACGCGCTTCATTTGCAAATGTCACACCTGCATAACGTCCCAACCGTGTAAACTCATGCAGATAGTCGTCGATCGTACTATCACCCTGAGTCAAGCGGTTGAACTGATTCTCCATTTCTATCTGTTGGGCCTGTGGCAAATACCTCGCCAAGAAGAGTCTGGAAAACTCATCAAAAGAAACATCTGTCAGCTGCCTCCCTGCTAGCTGATGTATCTCCATCTCGTCCCACCACAGCTGCGCCTCCCCATCCAATAGGAAGGTTGCCAAAGTAACTTTTTGCTCTTCCCCTGTATCTGTGGCCTTCAGGGTTTTGCGCACCCTTGAGAGCCAATCCTCTGCTTGCATCGGGGTTCCTGCCCCCGTGAACGTAGGAGGGTGGAAACTCAAAAAGTACTGCAGCTGTTGCTCGGGAGCTCTTCGTGCCCTAACGGCACTGGCCTTTCCACTGCAGGTTCGGCTGCTGGAGCCGGCACTGGAGCCGCTCCAGGAATAGGAGGTTGTCCAGGGACATGCCCTCATGGTTGCGCCGTGAACATTGCAAACACTGCTTCTGCCACCATCCTTACAGTTTCAGCTGAAGGAGGAGTCGGCACCGGAGTTGGTGCACTACTTGCAGTCGAACGAGGGGGTCGAGAAGGACCCGCTCCACTCCCAGCCGCCTATATATGTATTCAAAGCATAATTAACGACTAAGAGATAGCAAGAAGCAATAACACAGAAGTTCCATCAAAATACACACAAAGTTACGGCACTCTTCCATAGCCCGGTGCAATGAGGGGCGACCTCTACACCACCACTACAGGGGGTTTGGCTCAGCTAGGCCCGCTCTCAATTATCGTAGTATACACGATACGGGTAAGCTTCACCCAATACCCACTCTTAAAGCTGGGGTTTGCAAGTTCCACAACTTTACTGTTGAAACCAGCAACTGGTCTCTTGAGTTCGGACCCACTGGGGGGTGTAGCCACTGCTTACTTCTCCCTCACTAGACTCTCCTGACGGTGGATGTGAGAATAGGAATAGACCCAAGGCTGAAGCGAGGAGGTCCCGCCACACACCCGGAAGATCTTAGAGAGCTTCCCCTCCCAAACCAAAGCTCAACCCGGCACCTTGGAGGGCACTGGCTGCCAACCAAAACTAGCCTAGGGGAGAGGATTCTCTAAAATCGGATCTCCTCCAAGGTTCCCTTAAGGCTCTATTTATAGGTTTTCCCAGGCTGGTCTGCAAATAGCATGAATCCGCCTTTTAATTTTACTAATCGCATCCCAAATTGGTCTACAGATAGCCTAATTCCGCTGTTCTGAGGAGCTATTTGCAGCCTACCAGGGGCATTAGGGTCATTTCCCCCTCAAAACCTTAGGGGCGAGTGGTCCATGAGAGCACCACTCGTCGAGCTCTCGCTCAGCAGGGCGAGTGCCCCTTCCTCTGGGCGAGTGGTCCGCGAGGGCACCACTCGCCGAACTCCTTCGATCTCGCAGCGAACCCCCACTAACCCGGGGGTCTCTCCACCTGTCTTAGCCTAGGCGAGTGGTCTGGCTGACCCAGATCTCACCAGTTGGCTTGAGGGACCCACTCGGCGAATACGGGTTGTACATTTACCTGCTACACATCCAATTTTTAGGACTTTAGGTAGCACGGAAGCACACACATTGTGCTGGGAGCTATCGCCGGCAATAACGCTAGCGCCCTGCGCTAGCAACAGAACTTAGTTCTGCCCGGTACTGGTAACAGCAATCTGTACTGCCACCTCTGGGAAAACACCTCCAGATAACAACACTGGTAGCTCACCTGGAGCTACCGCCGGCGCTAGCAACAGAACCTAGTTCTGTTACGAATTTTCGGGTACAGCCTGGGAAACACCTCCAGGTCCTAATTTTTGCATCATATTATTCACATGACCCAAATCACAGCACGTACACGGAATTATTTCCGGCACTTTCCACGCACTAATCATCACCAATCCGGCACGACCTGTCCAGATGGGCTTCACACAGCATGCCTATGTCCGTACTACCGTTCCGGACGCTTGATGCAATTTATGGGGAAATCATTTCAACCCAACGGAAGATCCGATCTACTATTTCGTAGAAGTCTCCCTACATATATGCAAACTAAAGGACGTTCATGTCCAAGGCTGAGGGAGGAGAATCGTTACCCTTGTAGGCCGTTTCGGTGCCATAGAATTGAGAGGGAGATGGCTGGAATCCGCGGTGGCACACGTACGCAGACGCTTCTTCACAAATCCCTCCTAGCACGACGGAAGCTCAACTCCAAATGGATCTCCCTCCTTTCTCCCATCCCACTACCCTCAGGATTCCAGAGAATTTCAGAGAGAATGGCTGCAAAAGTCGGGATTTGGGGTATTTAAGTTTTATTGCTACCGTCGGCGCTAGTGGCTAGCGCTGACGCTAGCCCTAGAGTCGGTACCGCTTAAGAGCCGCTACCGCCGGCGCTATCACTAGCGCCTGGCGCTATCGACAGCTCAACGTCTCGACACCTCGACGCCTCGACGTCTCAACGGGTGCGCTACCGCCGGCGCTAGCACTAGCGCCTGGCGCTAGCTCCCTTAATTCAGTTCATGCTCATTTTTGGTATTTTGGGTGCACTTGCTATTTAGGGTCTTACACCACGGCCGTGTGACGTAGGTTGATCTTCAGATCCTCGCACATCTCTGTGAAGGACTTCCCAGTAAATTGAGTGCCGTTGTCGGCAATGATCGTAGCCGGGATGCCGAAGCGGCAGACGATGTTCTTCCAGACAAATTGTTTGGCGTTTTCTTCCGTGATTTTGGCTAGGGGTTCCGCCTCCACCCATTTGGTGAAGTAGTCGATGGCTAGGATGATGAACTTCCTCTGCCCGGATGCTAGGGGTAGGGGGCCGAGGAGGTCGATCCCCCACTGTACGAATGGCCACGCACTTTGCAGCATGGAAAGCGAGACCGGGGGTTGATGAGGTATGTTGGCGTGCAGCTGACAACTTTTACACCTTTGGACAAAGTCGGTCGCGTCCTTCCTCATTGTCGGCCAATAGAAACATTGACGCAGTATTTTTCGCGCCAATGCCTTCCCGCCTAGGTGCTCTCCGCAGATTCCCCCGTGCACTTCTCTGAGGGCGTAGTCCGCCTCGCCCGCTGGTAGGCATTTTAGATATGGTCCTGAGAATGCCCGTTTGTAAAGCTCCCCGTCTATAATAGTGAACGATGCCGCCCGCATTCGTAGTCTTCGCGCCTCTAAGCGATCTTCGGGAAGGTGCCCGTGCTCGAGGTAAGCTCGTAATGGGGTCATCCAGGATGACTCTTCCTGGTGGATGGCTACGATTTCCCATGGTCCTTGGATGCTTGGGATCAGGACTTCTTCGATTCAGCGTCTTCGAGACTGGTAGCTGGAGGGTGAAGTGGCGAGCTTGGATAGAGCATCCGCCCTGGAATTCTGCCCTCGGGGGATGTGTAGAATCTGATACGATGAGATCTTCTGAAGAAGTAATTTCGCGAATGCGAGGTATTTTGCCATCTGTTCGCTCTTAGCCTCATAGTCTCCTTCAACCTGTGAGACCACGAGTTGAGAGTCTGTGTAAATCGTCAGGTTCTCAGCTTTGCAGTCGATAGCGAGTCGGAGACCGGCGATCAGTGCTTCGTACTCTGCAATGTTATTTGTTGCGGGGAATTTCAGCCGGAGTCCGTAATCCAGGGTGATCTCTTCGGGGCTTATGAGGAGCAATCCTGCTCCGGCCCCTTCAGCTCCAGAGGCGCCGTCGACATAGAGGGTCCAACGGGGGTTGGTGGTGTCTTTGATGAGGGTTGTTTCTGGCGGGATGGTGTATTCCACCACGAAGTCGGCGAGCACCTGTGACTTGATGTCGGGTAGAGGCAGGAATTGGATGTCAAACTCGCCGAGTTCTACGGCCCACTTTACAAGTCTCCCCGAGACTTCCGGCTTCTGGAGGATTGCCCGCAATGGGATTTGCGTCAATACTTTAACCGCATGAGCCTGGAAGTAGGGTCTAAGCTTTCTAGCTGAGAAAACAAGAGCCAAGGCTGTCTTGTCTGCTGCCGGATATCTGGTTTCGGTGTCGGTGAGGACTTTGCTGAGGTAATAGATCGGTCGCTGCACTCCTCCTTCGTGTTTCACGAGCACCGAGCTAAGAGCCATAGGCGACACGACCAGGTACAGGAACAGAGTTTCCCCGGGGGTGGGCTTTGACAGAAGCGGTGGCGAAGCCAGGTACTGTTTGAGAAGCTCGAAGGCCACCTGGCACTTGTCCGTCCACTGGAAACCTGAATGGCGTGCTCCTCGGAGGATTTTGAAGAAGGGGAGGTACTTGTCTCCTGTTCGCGACAGGAAACGGGACAACGCATCGATCCTCCCGTTTAGGCGTTGTACTTCCTTAATTGAGCGAGGTGGCGACATATCCTCCAACGCCTTGATCTTCTCGGGGTTGGCCTCAATTCCCCGATGGGTCACCATGAAACCTAAGAACTTCCCTGCCGTCACACCAAACGCACACTTGCTGGGATTGAGCCGCATCTGGAAGCGACGGAGAAGCTGGAAGCACTTTTCCAAGTCTTCCAAGTGGTCGCACCGGTGGACGCTCTTTACTAGCATGTCGTCTACGTAAACCTCCATCGTTTCCCCGATGAGATTCTTGAAGACCTTGTTCATCAGCCTTTGGTAGGTGGCTCCGGCATTTTTAAGGCCGAAGGGCATCACCTTGTAGTAGTAGACTCCTCGGTCGGTGCGGAAGGCGGTATGCTCTTCGTCCGCGGGGTTCATCCTTATCTGGTTGTAACCCGAATAAGCATCCATGAAGTTGAGCAGCTCATGGCCTGCCGTAGCGTCGACGAGCTGGTCAATCCTCGAGAGGGGGAAGCTGTCTTTCGGGCACGCTTGGTTCAGATTGCTGTAGTCGACGCACATTCACCACTTTCCTGAGGCCTTCTTCACCATGACTACGTTGGCGAGCCATGTGGGATATTCTGCTTCGCGTATGAATCGTGCCTCCAGGAGCTTAGCTACCTCCTCCTCGATCGCCTTCAAACGCTCGGGGGCAAAGTTCCTCTTCTTTTGAATCACAGGTCTGCAGGCGGGGTTGATGTTTAGCGAGTGATAGATAACGCCAGGATCTACCCCGGGCATGTCTTCCGGGCTCCAAGCGAAAATGTCTTCGTTCTCCTGCAGGAAGGTTGTGAAATTTTCTAGCTCTTCTTGTGTCAAGAGTGACCCGACCTGAACAGTTCGAGTCGGGTCTCGTCGGGAAAGTGGTACTTCTACTAGCCCTTCAATGGGCGCTCCTCGTTGCAAAGTAGCTTCGTCTCGCAGGTCGAAGTTATTGATGTTGAGAGCGGTCGCCCTTACTGGTTGGGCCTGCTTCAGGTAGCAGGTCCTGGCCGCCTCTTGGTCTCCTCTTACGACTCCTATTCCCGCAGCAGTAGGGAACTTCATAGCTAGTGGTGGAATGGAAGGGATTGACCCAAAGATTGACTGGAGCGGTCTCCCGAAGATGGCATTATAGGCGGAGGTGGACTCTACCACCATGAACTGGATGTTGTGCGTTGACTGTCTTGGAAATTCGCCCAATGTGACTGGGAGAATGATCATGCCTTGCACCGGGACAGGTCTGTTGTCGAATCCGTAGACGGGCCCGGCCGCAGGACTAAGCTGGTCTTTCGTGAGCTTCATACTCTGCAAAGTGGAGATGAACAAGACATCGACCGAGCTTCCGTTGTCGACCAGTATTCTCTTCACCTTGCAGCAGGGATCCCCGATCCCTGCGCTGATCACGAGTGGATCCTGGTGCGGAAGCCGCAACCCTTGCAAGTCTTCATCTCCGAAAGTTATCGTAATATCTTGCTTGAGTTTTTTGTCTTCGTGGTCTCTTACAGGCTGGGCAATTGAGAGGATCTGTGATGCTAAGACGGGGGGTCCGGCGATCGTCTCGATTTCTCCTACCATCGGCCTTCCTCCACACGCGCCTCGGGGGGGCGGGGGGCTGCTCCCCTGCATCCATAGGCTGCTGGGGCTGATTGGGAATCTGGCCTTGTAAGAATCTTCCCAGGAGTCCCTAGCGGATGAGGCGCTCGATTTCGTCTTTGAGTCTGGTGCACTCCTCGGTGGTATGCCCGGTTCCCCGATGGAACTCGCAGTACCTGGACTGGTCGCCCCTTGGATTTGGCGGGGGTATCCGGGGCATGCGGAGCTCGGGGTTGTTCTGAATGGCGTAGAGCACATTCGTTCTGGTGGTGTTCAACGGGGTGTAGGTCCTGGGCGGCTGCGGTCCCAGATCCCTTTGGGGGTTACGCCGACGTTCATCGCCGCGATGATCCTCGTCGCGACGTTCCTCCCGTTCGCGAGGGGCTTGATCTGATCGCCTTTTTCTTCCTTGGCTTCCTTCGAACTGCCGACGGTGCGCTTCGATGGCCTCATCTGCAGCTATATGTGCTTCAACCTGATGAACGAGGTCGGGGTAACTTGGTACGGTTTCTCTCATGAGAGCCGAGTAGAAGCCACTTGGGCGGAGTCCTCCCAGGAAGACTCCTCGCAGGAGCTCGGGGTCAACCCCTGGGATCTGCCGAGCCTCGGTGGTGAAGCGTCGGAAGAAATCTTTGAGCGTCTCTCCGTCGTTCTGGCGGGTCCCTGAGAGATGAGCGGGATCCCAGACAATTCGGCGTTTGGCGATGAACTGATCCACGAACTGCTGCGCCATTTCCGTGAAGTTGTTGATGGCCCCATTCCGTAGAGAATGGAACCAAGTGCGCGCTTGTCCCTTCAAGGTTGCCGGGAATACTTGGCAGAGGAGCTGATCAGGAGCACTGTAAATCCTCATGACGGTGGTGAAGTGATTGACATGTTCCAACGGATCGTCTGTCCCGTCGAATGTCTCGATGTTGGGAAGCTTGAAGCCATTCGGAATTGGATGGGCTAAGACTTGAGGCGATAGCGGGGAGCCATGATGCGCGGGACGGCGGGCGAGAGCGGCGCGTCGCCCTGCTTGGGCATACTCTTCCTCTATCATGTTGCGTATTTTTTCTCGCGTAGCTCTTTCCACTGCTCGCTCAGGGGCAGCTCTTCCATGGTGATAGCGGCGGTGGCCAGCTTCTGGGCCTTCAGCTGGCGGGGCAAGGTGAGCGGAACTCGCCGCATTGGAGAATCCTTCTGAAGCTTCGTCTTCCTGGACGGCCTCCCCGTTCAGGGCATGATTCAGAACTGGGGGCGGTGGCGCGTCTGGAACTGGCGGCTGAATCGGAACTTGAGGAACCCCGAGATTCCTTACGAGGGCCAACATCTCAGCTTGATGTTCTTCAATCTGCTGCATGCGCACCTCCAACCCAGCTGCGGGTGCAGGCAGTGCCTCCTCCGTGGGAGGTGCATTGATAAGCGAGTGGGAGGGAGCTGGGTCGACGCGTCCTTCCGGCATCGATCCTTCAGTAGTGCGAGCACTCTTTCTTTCCATAGTAGTTGGCTCTCAAAGAGTTTTTGGGAATGTTCCCACAGACGGCGCCAAACTGTTGCGGAACGCTTAGGGCTCTTGGTAGATCGGTCCAATTGAACCACCTTAGCTCGGGAGCGAACTAAGCGCGCAAACAGTTAATTTCAGATTCGTTGAGTACACTGGGGCTTTTTAACGTGGAAAACCCGGAAAGGGTAAAAAACCACGCGGCCGGAACTGTGCCAACCAAACTTCACTATCTTCTGGGGGTTACAATTTGGTAATTAGAACTTGAGCGTGACAGGCCGCTGCTCGTTACGATAATAGAGAGAGAGAGAGCTCCGAGGGTGACAGGGCATCTCTCGGAAAAACTAAGTCTTTTTTCCTTCTGAGAATTCTGGAGAACAAAAGTGAGAAGACCCGGAGAACAAAAGTTAGAAGCCTCCGAGGAACAAAAGTGAGAAAGCCCGGAGAACAAAAGCGAGAAGCCTCCGAGGAACAAAAGTGAGAAGCTGCGTCGCCTTTCGGGATGAAGGAAAACTTCAAGTCCCGCAGGAGATCTTCAAGCGCCGAAGGAGAATTCCGCAAAAGTCTGCAAGGAGCTCTCCCGGGTTCCGAAGTCAAGGCCCTTTCAAATGAAGCCTTGGGGCTCCTTTTATAGCTTTGGCCGGGGGCGGTCAGGTAATTTTGCCGTTTGCAGTTTCCATAAATGCTCGGTGGACGAATCATATTTTCCGGTTCGGGACACACAGATCGCCATTTTTCGTAAATGACCACCTTGCCCTTCGGGCAGTTTGGGCGGCTTGGGCAGCTCTGTTGGAGGCGAAAAAGGCGACTGGCCGTTCCTGAAATCTGAGAAGCCTGAAAGATAAAAAGTGAGAAGGCTGAAAGACAAAACGTGAGAAGGCTGAAAGACAAAAAGTGAGAAGGCTGAAAGACAAAAAGTGAGAAGGCTGAAAGACAAAAAGTGAGAATGCTTTCTAACTGCGCTCCGAACGCGCGCCAGCGTTGAAGCGTTATGAGCGCGTAGCGGACCACGGGGACGCCCCGGACGGAACGGGAAGCCGCCCCCCAAGGAGGAAACGGAATCCTACGCACCCGACGGGGGTGCGAACGCGACGGGGACCCCTTCGAGCCCCCCTACGGAAAAAGGCGTGGAGAGGGCGCCGGGCCGCACCCCAAGGGGGGGGGTGGGCTTGGCCGCACCCCCCAAGGGGTGCGACTTGGCCGCACCCCAAGGGGGGTGCGGCTGGGGCCGCACTTCTAGGGGGTGTGGCTTGGCCGCACCCCGGGGGGGGGGGGGGGGGGTGCGGCTTGGCCGCACCCCGGGGGGGTGCCGGTGGGCCGCACCCCCTTGGGGGGTGCGGCTGGGCCGTACCCCCAAGGGTGGTGCGGTCGGGGCGCGACCGGGTCGCTCCCTCGCGGCGGGGGGTGCTGCCCGCGTGCTACCACGCGTTTTCGTGCGCGCGGTAGCGTACGTACCTGCGGCTTGCGCGCTTTGACCGTTGACCCAACCTCTCTTTAGCGGGACTTTCTTTAGACGCGTCTCAAGGTCTTTACGGGTGTAGACAACTGTAAAAACTAGAAAATCGATAACTTCACAAGGTTATTACGCTTATCGTCAAATCAATGGTCTTCTCACCACAGGATCCTATTTCTATAAAAGAAAAGCCATTTTTCTTGTTTCTCATAAGAAAACTTTGTTAAGAGATAACAGAACACAAAAAATGTTGTTTCATTTCACGTGGATTAAAAGCTTAAGATGTGTCGTTCAAGTTTGTAAATCCAAAAAAATTTGCAAAGAGTGTATATTGGAAAACAGACCTTGCAGCTTTTTATAATTTGAATAATATAATGTGCTAAGAAGGAAAATAGTTGATACGTTGAATAGCCAAGAATAGAGACAATAGATTGTGTTTGGGTACAAATATCGTATTTGGGTACAAATATACGTGAGTTACAAATAGTCATTTATGAGGTAACAATAACAACACCCTTAAAAAATAACTTAAAACCTTATTTTATTTTATTTTTCAATCTCTTGCACGCGAAAATTTTCGGCTCGGCCACGTCTCCAGAATTGGAGATGAGACCGTTGTGATGCTGCCACATGGAAAACTTATTTATTTAATATTAAATTTTCGCATACTACTACTATATGGGGATACAATATTGTATCTGCCCATACTCATGTTCTAACATATCCGTTGGGAGCTTTTCCCAGCCAGATATCAAGAGCCCCATCTTTCCCGGTTCACCTGAAGAGAGGATTTGATTTATCACTTACATAATTTTGAGCGTGCCATATCTGTGAAGAATTTAAGTGATGGGATTTGTTTCAAGTTGTTATCTATGACTTTTGATGGGAAGATCACAGATTGGTTTCTTCAATTACCAATCCAGTCACTCAATTCATTTATGGTCCGTTCGTTTGAGCAGAATTGTAATTTGATATTGGAATTCAATATTGAGATTCGATATTCAGAATTGGAATTGGTCTAATTCCAATTCCAGTGTTTGCCTAGAAAATAATTGTTGCGGCTTCTCAACATCCTCGGTAGACCGGTTTAGATTCGGTCCGTCTTAGCCCGGGCGGTTGAGCGCGCACACAGTCAGAATGTTGCAGAGAGTAAATGTTGAAAATTGTACACACAGATATTTAGCGTGGAAAACCCTCCAAAGGGTGAAAAACCATGTGGCCAGGGCGGTGCTGGCCGAAATCCACTATATTAGGCTGTTACAGTGCTTTCTTGGAAAATGCGAGAGCGACATGCCGCGCCTCGTTCCAATTGTAAGAGAGAGAGAGAGATAGAACTCCGTGGGTGACAGGCCACCGCTTAGGAGTTGAGCGCCTTGCTGCGCGTCTGGTGTGGTTGCGCACTTGTTGGGTGAGCACTTCGCGGAGCGCCTTGACTTTGCTGTTCGGGTTCGGGGCGCTCGCCTTGAACGGTGCTGCACTTCTTCCCTGGTGAGAGGCGCTCGTAGGAGGAACCTGTCAAGTAGTAGAAAAGGAATGGCGGAGTGTAGAGAGAGAAGCTCTGAGGAGAAGTAGAAATGAAGAGAGAGAGAGTGGAGGAGAGAATGAGAGATCCCTTTGAAAGGAGGCATAGGGGGGTATTTATAGGGCCTTGGAGTGGAAGTTACGGTGGTTACGGTGGTTATTGTGGATAACCACCAAACGGAGGACCGAGATCGTTTGTGACGATCGAAAGGCCGTGATCGCGTGAGGCGATCGGAAGGCTGCGAAGGTCCGCGAAGATCGGACGGTGGAGAACAATCCAACCACGGGGGTGGTTACCGGCCGGTCAATGGCGGCAGCGGTGGCGGCAGCGGCGGTCGGCGGCCGACCGGCCAGTGGCGGCGGCCGGCGGCGGCCGACGGCCGACGACTGGCGGAGGCGGAGGCGGCGGCTGGCCGGTGGAGGCGGCGGCGGCCGGTGGAGGCGGCGGCAGCCGGCGGAGGCGGCGGCGACCGGTGGCGGTGGCCGGCGGCAGCCGGCGGAGGCGGAGGCGGCCGGTGACGGCGGCCGTCGGCCGGCGGCGATGGCCGTCGGCCGGCGGCGATGGCCGGTGGAGGCGGAGGCGGCCGGCGGAGGCGGCGGCGGCCGGAGGAGGCGGCGGTCGGCGGAGGCGGCGGCGGCCGGCGGGGGCGGCGGCGGACGGTGGCGGAGGCCGGCGGCGGAGGCCGGCGGTGGCGGCCGGCGGGTGGCGGCGGCCGGCCGACGGCGGTTGGCGGCGGTTGCGATCCCGCGCGGGGCGGTTGGGATCCCGCACGAGGTGGTTGTGGATCGTTGCGCGGTGGTTTGGATCCGCCGCGTGGTAGTGGGATCCGGTGCAGGAGAGTGGGATTCGGCGTGCGGTGGTTTCGGGATCCGCCGCGCCGTGATGGGATCTAGTGCGCGGGAATGGGATCCGGTGCGCGGGAGCTACGGTTTTTCCCATAAATAGAGGGGAACCCATCATTTGCCCCCCAAATCCTTCGCTTGGAGCGCACGGAGAGCGATAGGATTTTTTCCTTTGTGACTTGCATTCGTGAGCGATGGCCGGAGTGAACTCGGGTGCGGAGGTTGGCGGTGATGATGGCGGTGCCAAGGTGAGCGTGCAGGTGAAAGGTCCAACTTCCAGAAAGGCGGGCGCACAAGAGGCGCGTGGAGGGAACGGGCGGCCTCGCGCTTGCGCGGAGGGGCGCGCGCGCGCGGGCCGCACCAGCGCTTGCTCGCGCGGCAGGGCGCGCGCGCGAGTTGCCGCGCGGAGCACCGCGCGGGCTACCGCCTGGCGGTGGCGCGCGGACTACCACTCGGCGACAGCGCGCGTGCAGGCTGCCGCGCTGCGACAGCGCGCGCGGGCTGCCGCGCGGACTACCGCGCGGCGACAGCGCACGCGCGGGATGCCGGGCGGTGACAGCGCACGCGCGGGGTGCCGCGCGGCGACAGCACGCGTGCGGGCTGCCGCGCGGGCTGCCGCGCGGGCTGCCGCGCGGGCTACCGCGCGGGCTACCGCGCGGGCTACCGCGCGGGCTACCGCGCGGCGATAGCGCGCGCGCGGGCTGCCGCGCGGACTACCGCGCGGGCTACCGCGCGGGCTACCGCGCGGGCTACCGCGCGGCGATAGCGCGCGCGCGGGCTGCCGCGCGGGCTACCGCGCGGCGATAGCGCGCGCGCGGGCTGTCGTGCGGACTACCGCGCGGGCTACCGCGCGGCGGTAGCGCGCGCGCGCGCGGGCTGCTCCTGCGGGGTCTGCCGCGCGGCGACAGCGCGCGTGTGGGCTGCCGCGCGGTGACAGCGCGCGCGGGTTGCCGCGCGGCGACAGCGGGCGTGCGGGCTGCCGCGCGGACTACCGCGTGGGCTACCGCGCGGCGATAGCGCGCGCGCGGGCTGGCTCGCGGACTACCGCGCGGGCTGCCGCGCGGCGATAGCGCGCGCGCGGGCTGCCGCGCGGCGATAGCGCGCGCGCGGGCTGCCGCGCGGCGATAGCGCGCGCGCGGGCTGCCGCGCGGACTACCGTGCGGGCTACCGTGCGGCGGTAGCGCGCGCAGCGCGGGCTGCTCCTGCGGGGTCTGCCGCGTGCTCATGTGCGTGTCCACGGTGCTTACCTGCGTGCGAAGTTTGCGTGGCGGTTAACCTTGCGGATGGACTCTCCTTATCCTTTTCTGAGGTTCGTACTGACGCTTTTTTCCTTTGTCTTTCAGGCTTTTCGGCGTGGAGGGCAAAGTCGCCAAATGCGACTGGCCTCGAGTTTTACTCTTGATCATGTTGCCATATGGAGGAGGCGCTTCAACCTGCCCCCCGGATTGGAGATTCGGATCCCGGGTCCTGAGGAGCGAGTACAGAATCCGCCTCGGGGTTGGATGACCATTTGCGAGTCATCGCTTCAGAGCGGCTTTCGTCTCCCGGCGTGCGAGGAGGTGGTCGAGATCCTGAAATTTTGCGGCGTCCCAGTGTCACAGTTTACGCCTCAGGGGATAGTGCGGATCATGGGGCTGATTGCCTTCTTCCGAGAGCATGGCACGAAGTTCTCCTTGGGCCTTTTCAAGGAATGGTGTGAGGTGCGGGTTGATGTCGGAGGTCGCATTGAAGTCTTTAGCAACAAGAGATGGCTGGAGTTCGAGACCCGGGTGGATCGCCGTCACGGGAATACTTTATTCGGCTACGTCAGGAACCCGGAGGGACTACCGGAGGTGTGGAACTCTTTACCAGATCGCTGTCGGCGCCTTAAAGGACGTGAGCGAGAGTTTTCTCCCGTTCTCGGATTTTCAGATGCTCGAGAGCTGGGGAACATTCTGCACAGTATTTCCCTGTTCGTGGATGAGAAGCGACTGCTTCTATGCGGGCTGTCCGTTGATGCTGGTCGTGCTGCTGCCGCTCCTCTTGTTCGAGAAAGAAAGAGGAAGTTGGTGTTTAAAGGTCTTGGGGAGCCAAGTCCTGCTCCTCCACCGGTACAGGATGTTCCTCAGGAGGAGGCGGCTCCGTGTGCGTCTGTTGCTGATGGCGAGCCGGCTGATGAGGAGGTCGAGGTCCTGGGATCTTCTGCCCCCCCAAGCTTTCCCGGAGCGAGGCACAACTCGAAAGGTGTCGGAAGGGAAGAGGGTCTCTTCCTCTCTGGAGGCCATGAGCCAGGCGGTAAGCAGGATTTCTTCTTCCTTTTGTATGGCATCATTCTGAGGTTGCGGCTCTGACTTATATATTTTCTTTTGCAGATGGAGGCCCAGACATCGATCGCGCTCACGTGGAACGATCATTATGTGAGCTTGAAGGACGGGTTTATGGCCATCCAGGGTGTGCTCCGGGAGGCGAGGAGCGCCCTTGCAGAGGCGGAGAGACGGCGTGATCGCGACGTCTCGCGCTTCAGACGGATTGGCTTGGAGATGCAGGATGAGCTGGAGAGGACCAGGTCCGGGCTTGGCGCGGAGAAGGCGGCATTGGAGGAGGCCTTGCGCTCCTTAGAGGCAGCCCATGGTGACGTAGTGTGTCGGGATGCAGAGCTGGAGCAGTGCCGAGCTGAGATAGCGCGTCTTTCTTCCGTGGAGCGGGAGACCGAGCTGAAGGCGGCTGGCTTGGCCGAGTACCTGAAGTCGGTTGATTACCTGCGGTACCGCTGCTTGATTTCTGAGGAGGTCCGAGACGTGATCTGGACTCAGGAGGTGGAGCCTCATCTGGAGGACTCACGAGAGCTTGCCCTTCGACAGGGAGCGTCGAAGGCTCTTCGGATGGTATCCCGGAAGCGGGGCTATGATGTCAGTGGCCTCAGATTTGATGACCTGTCAGAGGAGGAGGACCATAGTCCTGACGAGGAGTGATTTCTTTAGCTGCTTGTAGCTGTGTTTGCCGGATGTGGCTGTATCTCTTTTATTGTATTCGTCGTACTTGTTCATCTGCTCGATCTTGTTAATCTGGTTGTCGGCATCTGCATAGTTTGATCATTTTCAAAGTTACAGATGAGTTTGCGCGGACTTGAGCTCGCGGCTTTTATATAAAATAGGTGCACGGGTCTGGCCCGCGGCTAAAATAGGTGCACGAGTCTGGCTCGTGGCTAAAATAGGTGCACGAGTCTGGCTCGCGGCTTTTATATAAAATAGGTGCACGGGTCTGGCCCGCGGTTTTTTTGCACGAGTCTGGCTCGCGGCTTTTTGCACGAGTCTGGCTCACGGCTTTTTGCACGAGTCTGGCTCGCGGCTTGGTGCACGAGTCTGGCTCGCGGCTTTTTGCACGAGTCTAGCTCGCGGCTTGGCCGGTGAATAGCGTTTGTATTCAAACCGAGGGTAAACGTAAGGGGGCAGGCCCCTACGATGCACGAGTCTGGCTCGTGGCTTTTTGCACGAGTCTGCCTTGCGGCTTTGTGCACGAGTCTGGCTCGCGGCTTTTTGCACGAGTCTGGCTCGCGGCTTGGTGCACGAGTCTGGCTCGCGGCTTTTTGCACGAGTCTGGCTCGCGGCTTGGCCGGTGAATAGCGTTTGTATTCAAACCGAGGGTAAACGTAAGTGGGGCAGGCCCCTACGATGCACGAGTCTGGCTCGCGGCTTTTTGCACGAGTCTGGCCCACGGTTTTGTGCACGAGTCTGGCTCGCGGCTTTGTGCACGAGTCTGGCTCGCGGCTTGGTGCACGAGTCTGGCTCGCGGCTTTTTGCACGAGTCTGGCTCGCGGCTTGGCCGGTGAATAACGTTTGTATTCAAACCGTGTACGAATGTAGGAGGGGCGAACACTTACGACGTCGGGACCTTACTGCGGTGGAGAAGGGCGAACCTTTAATCGACGGCAGTGAGAGATTGTTGTGAGCGCGCTGCCCGGAGGCAGTTGCTGTTCATTAGCGCACTGTCCGGAGGCAGGTGCTGTTCCTTAGCGCACTGCCCGGAGGCAGGTGCTGTTCAGTAGCGCACTGCCCTGAGGCAGGTGGTGTTCACTAGCGCACTGCCCGGAGGCAGGTGCTGTTCACTAGCGCACTGCGCGGAGGCTGTTCGTTAGCGCACTGCCCGGAGGCAGGTGCTGTTCATTAGTGCACTGCCCGGAGGCAGGTGCTTCACTAGCGCACTGCCCGGAGGCAGGTGTTGTTCCCTAGCGCACTGCCCGGAGGCAGGTGTTGTTCACTAGCGCACTGCCCGGAGGCAGGTGTTGTTCACTAGCGCACTGCCCGGAGGCAGGTGCTGTTCACTAGCGCACTGCCCGGAGGCAGGTGCTGTTCACTAGCGCACTGCCCGGAGGCAGGTGCTGTTCACTAGCGCACTGCCCGGAGGCAGGTGATGTTCGTTAGCGCACTGCCCGGAGGCAGGTGGTGTTCAGTAGCGCACTGCCCGAAGGCAGGTGGTGTTCACTAGCGCACTACCCGGAGGCAGGTGCTGTTCACTAGCGCACTGCCCGGAGGCAGGTGCTGTTCACTAGCGCACTTCCCGGAGGCAGGTGGTGTTCACTAGTGCACTTCCCGGAGGCAGGTGCTGTTCACTAGCGCACTGCCCGGAGGCAGGTGCTGTTCACTAGCGCACTGCCCGGAGGCAGGTGCTGTTCACTAGCGCACTGCCCGGAGGCAGGTGCTGTTCGTTAGCGCACTGCCTGGAGGCAGGTGCTGTTCCTTAGCGCACCGCCAGGAGGCAGGTGCTGTTCGCTAGCGCACTGCCCGGAGGCAGGTGTTGTTCCCTAGCGCACTGCCCGGAGGCAGGTGCTGTTCATTAGCGCAGTGCCCGGAGGCAGGTGCTGTTCACTAGCACACTGCCCGGAGGCAGGTGCTGTTCACTAGCGCACTGCCCGGAGGCAGGTGCTGTTCACTAGCGCACTGCCCGGAGGCAGGTGCTGTTTACTAGCGCACTGCCCGGAGGCAGGTGCTGTTCATTAGCGCACTGCCCGGAGGCAGGTGCTGTTCGCTAGCGCACTGCCCGGAGACAGGTGTTGTTCCTTGGGGCAGGGCCCCAAAGCAGTTCCTGCAGTAGAATAGTTTAGAACAGATGAAGGATAACTAGTAAATAAATATTGATATATGCGTAAGTGCAATCCTGTGGCTTTCGAGTCAGTAGGTTTTTGATACAAGTTTTACGAGATGAAGAAGTAATGTTGCGCTCCCTGTTGCGCTGCACTTGCCCGAGCTTGCTCAGCATGGTGGGCGGCTGTGACTCGGTGGCTGATCCTCGGTGGCACCCTTCTGTGTTTCTTTACGGAAAGCCTCCAGGTGTCCCAACTGGACGAGACGTTCAATTTCTTCCTTCAGATTTGCACAGTGCTCCGTTCGGTGTCCTCGGCCTTTGTGGAAGTGGCAAAACTGGGATTTATCTCCCCGGTGCAGGGAGAGAGGCCTGGGCCAGTTGATGACCCTGCTGTTACAGATTATGGACAAAATGTGCTCTCGGGAGGTGTTTAGCGGAGTGTAACTCTGGGGGCTTTGACTTGATAGTCCTTGGGAGCGGTCTGCTCGGTTCTGAGTGAACAGTTCGAATTGCTGCTGCTGGCCCTTTCTCTTGCGACTTGCATCGATTGGATGCAGATTCGTCGGTGCCTGAGGTTTGGCTTCTTCTGCCAATGCGAGATTTGCGCGGTCCTTTCGCGGGCTTAGCCTTTCAGACTTTGGCTCTGGTGACGGGCCGTCGTTGACCCAAGGGAGCTTGGAGTCAGGTGTATTGAAACCATGCATTGCGTTCCTGAGGATGTTCCTTTTGTTGGTCATGCGCCCGGACATGAAAATGTCGTGGTCCAGGGCGTCTAGCAGGAGACTCCTGAATATCGCGTCGTAGGGGGAGTCGCCGTTTGCAACGACGAACTGAACGTCATACTGGACCTGTTCCGGGTGCATGCCTACTTGGCCCGGAAAGGTGATGATTCCTATGGTGGGTACCATAGTTCCGTCGGGGAGCTCCGCGTTGCCGGTCCTGAGCTTGAGGTTCCCGCTTAGGGGTTTGAGCCGTACTACGTCAGCTAGGAATAAGAGGTTGAAGGAGATGCAATGTGTTATCAACGCTCTCCTTAGCTCGCAGGGTGGACTGCCTATGCTTGCGTCTAAGGCGAAGTCCATCCATGCACAGGGACGTTCCTGGCGAATATTTGTGCGGATCTTCTCTTGATGGTTGCTCCATTCTGCCCCCCTTAGGCGGGGCGGTTCGTCCGTGCTAGGCTTTTCTCGCTCTTCTCGAATCCTTGGCGAGCGTGTCTCGTGCCATTCGACGAACAGTCGAGATAACTCGATGAAGTTGTGAATTGCTCCGTTTGGCAAAGATTCGTACCAGCGGAGAGCATCTCCACGCAGTGTCTTGGTGAATATCTTGCAGCCAATTTGGTCGGGAAGTCCGAGCGTCCGCATCGTTATCAGGAAGTGGTTAACGTGTCCGTACGCGTCCTCTGCTCCGTGGAACTCTTTGTCCTGTGGAGGCTTTAGCCATAACGGGACCGGGTATTCCAAAATTGACTTTGAGAGGGGGAATCGCCTTTGTCGATGCGTATCGTCGCTCGGATCCTGTCCTGCCATAAGAGGTGCCGGCTTGCTAGTTGACCCAAACCACTGTGGCAGAATGGATGCGGCGATGGGCGCTCTTCTCACCGGGTTCTCCGGGATTGAGGAACTGCATGCGTCAGATAATTCGGGGGAGGTGTCCACTTTTGCTGGTTCCGTGAACTCCGGAGAAGCGGGTGCTACGCTCGGGAATCCTTTGCTTGGTTTTTGGGAATCCATTCCCACAGACGGCGTCAAATTGTTGCAGCTTCTCAACACCTTCGGTAGACCGGTTTAGATTCAGTCCGTCTTAGCCCGGGCGGTTGAGCGCGCACACAGTCAGAATGTTGCAGAGAGTAAATGTTGGAAATTGTACACACAGATATTTAGCGTGGAAAACCCTCCAAAGGGTGAAAAACCACGTGGCCAGGGCGGTGCTGGCCGAAATCCACTATATTAGGCTGTTACAGTGCTTTCTTGGAGAATGCGAGAGCGACAGGCCGCGCCTCGTTACAATTGTGAGAAAGAGAGAGAGAAAGAACTCCGTGGGTGACAGGCCACAGCTTAGGAGTTGAGCGCCTTGCTGCGCGTCTGGTGTGGTTGCGCACTTGTTGGGTGAGCACTTCGCGGAGCGCCTTGACTTTGATGTTCGGGTTCGGGGCGCTCGCCTTGAACGGTGCTGCACTTCTTCCCTGGTGAGAGGCGCTCGTAGGAGGAACCTGTCAAGTAGTAGAAAAGGAGTGGCAGAGTGTAGAGAGAGAAGCTCTGAGGAGAAGTGGAAATGAAGAGAGAGAGAGTGGAGGAGAGAATGAGAGATCCCTTTGAAAGGAGGCATAGGGGGGTATTTATAGGGCCTTGGAGTGGAAGTTACGGTGGTTACAGTGGTTATTGTGGATAACCACCAAACGGAGGACCGAGATCGTTTGTGACGATCGAAGGGCCGTGATCGCGTGAGGCGATCGAAAGGCTGCGGAGGTCCGCGAAGATCGGACGGTGGAGAGCAATCCAACCACGGGGGTGGTTACCGGTCGGTCAACGGCGGCGGCGGCGGCCGGCGGCAGCGGTAGGCGGCGGTCGGCGGCCGGCGGCCGACGGCTGGCGGAGGCGGGGGCCGGCCGGTGGAGGCGGCGGCGGCGGTTGGCGGCGGCCGGCCGGCAGAGGCGGCGACGGCCGGAGGAGGCGGCGACCTGCGGTGGAGGCGGCGGCGGCCGGCGGGGGCGGCGGCGGCGGCCGGCGGGGGCGGCGGCGGCGGCCGGCGGGGGCGGCGGCGGCGGTCGGCGACGGCGGCGGCGGTCGGTGGCGGTGGCCGACGGCGGAGGCCGGCGGTGGCGGCCAGCGGCCGGTGGCGGTTGGCGGCGGCGGTCGGCGGCGTCCGGTTGGTGGCGGTTGCGATCCCGCGCGGGGCGGTTGGGATCCCGCGCAAGGTGGTTGTGGATCGTTGCGCGGTGGTTTGGATCCGCCGCGTGGTAGTGAGATCCGGTGCGGGAGAGTGGGATTCGACGTGCGGTGGTTTCGGGATCTGCCGCGCCGTGATGGGATCTAGTGCGCGGGAATGAGATCCGGTGCGCGGGAGCTACAATTTTTCCCATAAATAGAGGGGAACCCCTCAATAATATTGGTGAAAATTGTGGAATTGATCAATTCTTTTGTTCATTTGTTAAATAAAATTTAATCTGAGAATTGAAAAATATTATTAAGAATCTAACATTCTATCACATATATTATGGAAAACCTAACATTCTATCACATATACTGACATTAATTAACACATAATTTAAGAACCTAGCATTAATTTCTTGCATGCATAAATGTAAGAACTGGTTGTGGATAAAAAACAAGTTTGGCATAAATATAAGAACGTTGAGAATAAGAATTATGAAGATATAGAAAGTAATCTTGTATGAAAAAAAGTGCGCGTCCAAGCGAAAAATGAGTGCTCACGCTAAAAACACGCGCCCGGGCAAAATACGCTCGCCCGGGCGAAAAATGAGCGTTGTGGCGAAAAATGCACGCTCGGGCCAAAAAAGTGCGCCCGGGTGAAAAACGAGCCCAGGGAGAAAAATGCGCTCTCGGGCGAAGAACGCGCACCCGAGCGAAAAAACATGCGCCCGAGCATCCAACGCTCCTTGAGCGAAATAAACGCGCGTCCGAGTGAAAAACACGTCCCGAGCAAAAAACACCCGCCCAGGTGACAAATGCGCGCCCGAGAGAAAAATGTGCGCCCGAGAGAAAAAGTGTGTGCGCTGGCTAAAACACGCGTCCTGACAAAAAAGTGCGCGCCCGAGCGAAAAAGTGTGTGCCCTGATGAAAAAGTGTGCCCTCAACCGAAAAACACATCCCCAGCAAAAAAGTGCGCACTTAGGCGAAAAAAGTGCGCGCCCCGACGAAAAATTTGCTTTGTGGCAAAAAGCACGCACTCAGGCCAAAAAACTGCGCCCGACCGAAAAATGCGTGCCCGGCAAAAAGTGTGTGCCCAGGCTGAGAAGTGCGCACCCGCGCAAAAATGAGTGACTGAGCGAAGAATGCGCCCATGGGCGAAAAATGCTCGCCCGACCGAAAAATGAGCGTTGTGACGAAAAACGTGTTCTCGGGCGAAAAATATGCGCAAGAGTGAAAAACGCGCGCCCGGGCGAAAAAAGCGCGACCGCACGAAAAACGTGTGCCCGGGAAAAAACACATGCCCGGGCGAAAAAAAAGTGCGCCCGGGCGAAAAACTCACAGCTGGGCGAAAAACGTGCTCCTTGGCGAAAAATATGGGTCAGACAAAAAATTGCGCTCTCGAGCAAAAAAAGTGCACCGGGGGAAATAGTGCGCGCTCGGGCGAAAAATAAGCGCCCGAGAAAAAATTTGAGCTCCCAGGCGAAAATGTGCGCGCCAGGGCGAAAATGTGTGCACCCGGGTGAAAATTGAGCGTCCGAGCGAAAAACGCACCTCGGAGAAAAATACGCGCGAGCGAAAAACGCGTGCCCTGGTGAAAAACGTGCGCCAGGGTAAAAAATACGTGAAAGGTAAGAAGTGTGTGCCCTGCAGAAAAACACGCGCCCAGATGAATAACACGCGCCCGGGCAAAAAACGCGTGCCGAGGCAAAAAACACGCGACAGGGCAAAAAATGCACGCACCGGAAAAAATAAGCTCTTGTGGCGACAAGGCACTAATGAATATTTTCATTACAAACAATGGTTACACATTATGTTCGTGTGGGCTTCAATTTATTTAAGTTTTTATGACTTTAAAGCTTTCATAAGTATTTTACATTATGATATGCGGTTACTCAACTGTCGTTCGCACTGTGAAATTTTTTCAAATCTTTATGGAGCAAGCATGAGCTAGTTAACTTAGAGATAAAAGCCAAAACAACCAGAAACAAATGAAGGCAAACAACTGATCTTTATTGATAGCAGTACTTCAAAAAATTACAAGGCGATGCATGCTTGACGAGACATGATTTCGTCAACACAAACACAAAGGAAAGATACAATGTTGAAGACAACTTGAGACCGCCCAGACCGCGCGACCTCCCTGCGATCTCGATAGCTGCCAGACCGCTGCTACTCGACGATCACAGAACACCACCTGCTCCCAGCCGCTTACTTCTCCAGACCGCCTGATTCTCCCGAACTCCAGCACCACAACTCCAAGCCGCAGACCGCCCGAACACTTTCAGAGGAAGAGGTGATCGCTGCTGCCCACACTATCCGCAGAAGCTGCACAATAGAAGTTCAATCAGGAGACCGCCCGATCACATAAACACAGACCGCAGGAAAGAGAAAAGTTTAGCTTACGCTTGGTGTGTCTTATTTGCTGCTACAGTGGCCTCCTATTTATAGGCGTGGGACCTGATCCAGTCACCACCTTATGAGATAGGATCACCACCCCTCAGACCGCACGACCTGATCGGTCACACCGCGCGATCAGCAACATTACTTCTGCTTCATTTTGGTGAACCCGCCAGCTTCAATATCACCAAGAGAGACCGCCACTCTCTCAGCAGACCGCGACTCCATAAGGAGCTCGCCAGACCGCCCGAAGCTATTCACCACCTGTGTTCGCACGAGACCGCGAACACAGTCAGTTCGCCATCAGACCGCGAACTCCTGTCCGCATGCCGATCTCCTCCTGAGACCGCGAACAACAACCAGCTCACATACCAGTCTCTTCCTGAGACCGCGAACTGAGACCGCGCGACTAAGACCCTTAGTCCGCGAATACCACCAGAAAGCCCGGTCAGCTACCAGACCGCATTCTGGAGAAGACCTGGATCAAGCTGTGCGATCACACCAGACCGCCACAGCCTTGAGGAGGACAGCACGCCACGCGATCAGAGACAGACCGCGCACACCTGAGGACCGCAGCTAGGCTAATGACAAGCCAGACCGCAGAGGCAGACCGCCGAGTCGTGCGGTCACACCAGACCGCCCGACCTCCTCCTGACCGCCCAGGTCCAACAGCCCTCCAAACTTCCACTTCAACAATTTCAACACTCCCCCTTGAAGTGGGAAGTTGAAACTAGCCCTAGTAGGCTCCTTAGCCATGTGAACGGCCCCTTTGCCAGCGCCTTTGTGAAGATGTCCGCCACGTTGTCCGCACTCCGCACATGCCCGACCGAAAGAGATCCCTCCAACACCTTCTCCCGTATGAAGTGATGCTCGATCTCGATATGCTTGGTCCTCGCGTGACACACTGGATTGGTTACCAGTTTGAGAGCACTCTCGTTGTCACCGCGTAGCAGAGTCGGCTCCCGAACCTCCTTGTGGACGTCTCCCACCAATCTCCTAAGCCAGATGGCTTCCTGAGCTGCCAAGGCCGAAGCCTTGTATTCCGCTTCTGTGGTGGAGACCGACACGGAATCCTGCTTCTTGCTGCACCATGATATAGCTGTAGGTCCCGCCATGAAGACGAATCCAGACGTCGACTTCCGATCATCCGAATCTCCCCCGTAGTCAGCATCCATGTACCCGTGCACCTCGAAGTCCGCCTCCCTCCTGTATAGGAGACCCATGTCCGAGGTCGCCTTGACATACTTCAGAATGTTCTTGGCCGCTAGCAGATGAGGTACCCGTGGCTCCGCCATATATCGACTCACTCTGCCAACTGCATATGCAATATCCAGCCTCGTGATCGTCAGATAAATCAAGCTCCCAACTAGAGCTCGGAACACCAACGGATCTTGCATAATCCTCCCCTCATCTTTCCGAAGCTTCATAGCCTTGTCCAGAGGTGTGGAAGTGCACTTCCCTTCCTTCATGCCGAACCGCTCCACGATCCGCTCCGCATATCCGGCTTGGGTCACCAGCACTCCACCTTCCTTCCTCTGCACCTCAAGTCCAAGGAAATGGTGAAGCTCACCTAAGTCCTTCATCTCGAACCTGATAGACAGCTCGGCCCGAAGTTGCGCTACCTCCTCCTTCGAGTTCCCCGTCACGATCATATCATCGACGTATAACAACACGATGACCTGAAGCTCCCCGCTCTTCTTGACGAACAAGCTTGAGTCTGAGTCTGAAGCAACAAATCCACAGAATAGGAGATATTCTGCGATCTTCCCGTACCACGCCCTCGGCGCTTGCTTCAACCCGTACAGGGCCTTCTTCAGCTTGCAGACATGCTCCGGAAAATCTTCAGACACAAAACCTGGTGGCTGGACCATGAAGATGTCCTTGTCAATCTCGCCGTACAAGAAAGCGTTCTTGACGTCAAGCTGCCAAATCTCCCATCCACTGAACGCTGCCAAGGCAATGATGAACCGAACTGAAGTCATTTTTGCCACCGGACTAAATGTCTCATCGTAATCTTCACCGTATTGCTGCGAGAACCCCCGAGCTACAAGACGAGCCTTGTACCGCTCGATGCTGCCGTCAGCCTTCTTCTTAAGCTTGTAGACCCACTTGCATGTAACAGGAGTGGTGCCCTTGGGCTTGGGCACAAGAGACCAGGTCTCGTTCTTCTCTAGAGCTGCCATCTCTTCTTGCATTGCAACATCCCACTCCTTCACACCTCTGGCCTTCTCAAAGCTCGACGGCTCCCTCTCATCCAAGGGACCAGCAAAGAAACATGAGACGAAACTCACGACATTTCCTCCTGTATAGCGATCAGGGGCTACGATCGCTCGCTTCGATCTCCAAAGCTCCTTCCCCTGAACCGCATTATCTTCAGCTGCTTCTTCCCTAGCTCCTCTTCCAGACGTGCTAGGAGCATCGCTCCCCCTTATCCCTGAACCAGAAGCCTCTGTCTCAGAACTAGAAGGAGATGGTCCACCTGGCGACACAGGTAACACCACTTGAAGATTTTCCACAGCTTTCTCCGGCACCTCCACCCTGCTCTCTGGTAACTCCACATCAGAAGACCCCTTGTACGATGTCACCTCATCGAACACGACGTCGCGAGATACCACAAATCTCCGCGTTTCCGGGTCCATGCACTTCCAGCCTTTCTTCCTTTCATCGTATCCCACGAAGACTAGCTTACTTGCTTTCGCATCTAGCTTCGTCCGAAGAGCATCTGGAACATGTACGTAGCAGGTGGAACCAAACACCCGAAGGTGTGCCACGCTTGGCTTCTCTTTGAACATCATCTCATGTGGGGTCAGCATGTTGATGGGGCTCAAAGGCATCCTGTTGATGACGTAGGCAGCACAAGACATTCCCTCCGCCCAAAAGGACTTTGGGATACTCTTGGCATGCAACCAACACTTGCAGGTCTCCGTCAGATGACGGATCTTCCGCTCTGCAACTCCGTTCTGTTGTGGAGTATGTGCACAAGTGAGCTCTCTCCGGATGCCTGCCTTTCTGCAAAAAGTAGAGAATTCACTAGAGGTGAACTCCCCTCCGTTGTCAGTCCTCAGCTTCTTCACCCGCAGTCTCAGCCGGCCCTCCACGAGCTCCTTGAACTCCAAAAACTTGGCAAATGCCTCCGCCTTCTCCTTCAGGAAAAATACCCAGACATATCTGGTGTAATCATCGATTAGCACCAGCATATATCTGTTGCCTCCGAGGCTTGGGTAGCAGTAGGTCCCATCAAGTCACCGTGGATGCACTCCAACGACACACTACTCCTTGTCTGCGACTTGTCAAACGGTAGTCGATGAGACTTGCCGAACTGACATCCCTCGCACACATGACCTTCTCCGTAGGAGGATAGACTTGGCAGGCCCTTGACCAGACCTCTCACCGCCATTGCTTTCAGCTTGTCCATTCCTACGTGCCCCAACCTCTAATGCCATATAACGGCACCATCATTCGTCTTCATCTTGTCGACGTAGGAACTTGTTGATAAAACAAACAAGTCCTTTGCCTGTCTCCCAACATGGATGACTTCCGCCTTTACGACCTCAACATTGCGTAGAAACTTCACTTCTGTTGGGCCGAACAGAACGTGATACCCAGCGTCTACAGCGTTGGTCATGGAGAAGAGATTTTTCTTCATACCGGGCACGTGATAGACACTCTTCAAAGTAAGTGGCCCTCTATCACTGCCCAAGGAAACAACCCCAACCTTCTCTACTGGATGCACAGTATTATCAGCAGTAATGATTGCATTGTTACCTGTATATGGCTGTGCAGAAGAAAGCTTGGTCCCGTCTCCGGTGAGGTGATGACCACACCCTGAGTCCACGATGCAATCCTCCAGATAGTTGATAGGAGCAGAAGCTCCAACAGAAGCCGAAAAGTCTCCTCCCCAACCTCCTTGAATGTTCCTGGCCTCAGCTTCCTCCTTCTCCGCAGCATGCCCAGCTTGGGTGACCACCTTGCAATCCTTCCTGATGTGGCCAAACTTGCCACACTTGTAGCACTTCGGACCTTCTCCCTTCTTCTTCCCGTCAGCTTTGGGAGCATACCCCCTTTCTAGCTGCCCAGAAGTTGAAGGCCCATAGCCACCTCCAGCGGTCTTCTTCTTCTTGTACCACTTCTTCTTCTTCCCCGAGAAGAGAACTTCGCCATCTCCCCCAGCCACCGACACCCCCGCCATCTGCCTTGCCAAACTTTCTTGCGATGCAAGCAAGTTCTCCAGCTCCAACAGAGACGGCTGATTTGCCCATCCCTGCACCGACGTCACGAAGGCAACATATTCCTTCCGCAAGCCGCGGATGATGTGCCTCTTCAGTTTCGCCTCAGAGATAGGCTCATCCGGATCCAATGCTGAGATTTCAGCGCACAAGTTCTTCAGCTTCAGAAAGAAAGTGGAGATAGAAGGATCACCCTGAGCCGACCTTGCCAGCTCATTCTCCAAGAACTGCAGCATTGCTACATTCTTCTTGTTAAACAGCCCATCCAGGGCTCTCCAGATCTCCGCAGCTGATCCACACCCCAAGATGTGATCAAATAGGTCAGGTGAGATTGCCCTCTTCAGAGTGAACTCTGACTTCGCATTCGTCCTCCTCCAAGTTCTCACCTCAGCTCCATTATCCCCTGCCGGGACAATTTCTTGCGTCTGATCTCCTCCAACAACTTCCCAAAGGTCCTCACCAACAAGATAGCTTTGCATACACGACTTCCACTTCTTGAAGTTAGTCGATGTAAGCACCTCAATCCCAAGACCCTTTGCAAATCCACCTTCCATTGTTCTTCCACTGGTTCCTTCTTCACAAAGGCGATGGCTACTCTAAGTTACTCACTGCTTAACCACTCCAACCTACCTCTGATACCATGTGAAATTTTTTCGAATCTTTATGGAGCAAGCAGGAGCTAGTCAACTTAGAGATAAAAGCCAAAACAACCAGAAACAAATGAAGGCAAACAACTGATCTTTATTGATAGCAGTACTTCAAAAAATTACAAGGCGAGGCATGCTTGACGAGACATGATTTCGTCAACACAAACACAAAGGAAAGATACAATGTTGAAGACAACTTGAGACCGCCCAGACCGCGCGACCTCCCTGCGATCTCGATAGCTGCCAGACCGCTGCTACTCGACGATCACAGAACACCACCTGCTCCCAGCCGCTTACTTCTCCAGACCGCCTGATTCTCCCGAACTCCAGCACCACAACTCCAAGCCGCAGACCGCCCGAACACTTTCAGAGGAAGAGGTGATCGTTGCTGCCCACACTATCAGCAGAAGCTGCACAATAGAAGTTCAATCAGGAGACCTCCCGATCACATAAACACAGACCGCAGGAAAGAGAAAAGTTTAGCTTACGCTTGGTGTGTCTTATTTGCTGCTACAGTGGCCTCCTATTTATAGGAGTGGGACCTGATCCAGTCACCACCTTATGAGATAGGATCACCACCCCCCAGACCGCGCGACCTGATCAGTCACACCGCGCGATCAGCAACATTACTTATGCTTCATTTTGGTGAACCCGCCAGCTTCAATGTCACCAAGAGAGACCGCCACTCTCTCAGCAGACCGCGACTCCATAAGGAGCTCGCCAGACCGCCCGAAGCTATTCACCACCTGTGTTCGCACGAGACCGCGAACACAGTCAGTTCGCCATCAGACCGCGAACTCCTGTCCGCATGCCGATCTCCTCCTGAGACCGCGAACAGCAACCAGTTCACATACCAGTCTCTTCCTGAGACCGCGAACTGAGACCGCGCGACTAAGACCCTTAGTCCGCGAATACCACCAGAAAGCCCGGTCAGCTACCAGACCGCATTCTGGAGAAGACCTGGATCAAGCTGTGCGATCACACCAGACCGCCACAGCCTTGAGGAGGACAGCACGCCACGCGATCAGAGACAGACCGCGCACACCTGAGGACCGCAGCTAGGCTAATGACAAGCCAGACCGCAGAGGCAGACCGCCGAGTCGTGCGGTCACACCAGACCGCCCGACCTCCTCCTGACCGCCCAGGTCCAACAACCCTCCAAACTTCCACTTCAACAATTTCAACACGCACAAGACATGTTTATATGCATACTAAATTCATACCATCTTAGGGCCCGTTTGGTTGGCCGTCTGGGCTCCGGTGCGGCTGGAAAGAAATGGAGCTTAGAGCAAACGCAGAGTTTGGCGCTCCGGTTGGATCCAAACGGCGTTTACTTAAAAGCTCTGTTTCTTTTATTACAGCAGACGCGGTCGAGGTCCCCAGTCCAGACGTGAGCGCTCTCCCGTGGCTAGGGTTCCCTCTTCTCCCCCCGATCTCTCCTTCTCGCCCCCGTTGAAGAAGACATTTTGCGGCGATCTCCGACGACGATCTCCGGCGTTGACATTGGCGGCGGCTGCAAGGCGTCTGGACGGTTGCGTTTCCATTCGGCAGTCCATTTCTTTCTAGCGTCTAGACGGCGGCTGCAAGGCGTCGACATTGACGACGATCTCCTACCCCAGGCTGTTACTTCCGCACCGTGCTCAGGTATATCCATTTGTTTTCTTTCCTCCTCCAACCTCTCTTCGCAGCGATTTGATAATTCCTCATTCCAATAAGTTTTAGAGGAGATTCCAACAAATTTGTTTGTAATTTTTTTTGTTGATTTCACCACATTCGTTTGTGTTTGTGCTATATGTGTATGTGTGTGTGTGTATGTTATGTGTGTGTGGTTTGTATATGTGTATGTGTTTGTTTGTGTGTATGTGTGTTATATATATGTGTGTACGTGTGTGTGTGTGTGTGCGTGCGTGTTTGTGTGTGTTATGCGTGTGTTTGTGTGTGTTTGTGTGTGTGTGGTTTGTATGTGTGTGTGTGTTATGTGTGTGCGGTGTATGTTATGTGTGTGTGAATGTTATGTGTGTGTAGTTTGTACGTATGTTATGTGTGTGTGTGTGTGTGTGTGCTATATATGTGTGTGTGTGTGTTTATATGTGTGTGTGTATGTGTGTGTGTGTGTGTATGTGTGTGTGTATGTGTTTGTGTGTTGTGTGTGTATGTGTTTGTGTGTATGTGTGTGTGTGTGTGTGTGTTTGTGTGTTTGTGTGTATGTTTGTGTGTTGTGTGTGTGTATGTTTGTAGGTGTCTTGAATTTAATATCTTGTATGTTTAGTTAATAAGTGTATTTTTTTTAAGATGAGTATGTCGAAAGACGGTGGTGTCTCTGCTATATGGGATGCAAATGATGTCCTGATTTTTTTGCGACATATGCATTCATGAAATAAAATTATTGGTATTTTTATCTATTATAGTAACTATTATCAAGATTGTGTATTTGATGTGTATCGATTTTTTTTTTCAAAAACTCCATTTGACCCAAACAAAATTTATAAAACTTCATTTCAATAAGCACTGAAAACTCCATTTGACCCAACCAGTTTTCTAACAAAACTCTTCTCAGAAACAACTCTTTTTCAAAACTCCATTTCTGATCAGCAACTTTTCATCAGCAACAGCCCAACCAAACACACCCTTAGTCGCAGTGTTGCGATAATCATTATCTAACTTGGCATTCAAATATCAAATATATATATGAAAGCACACAACTACTCAAAAGGCATTCACACAATCTTAGGTTGATTAATGTAATTTTGTCTTTATAAATGTCCTTATGGACGGCTAACGTTTGTGGTTCTTTGTTCGACATCCACCTAGCCGCCATAAAATACAAATATTTATTTTTCTCAGTGACCGCGAATGACATTAAAGAAGCCGCCGACCTATACATGCAGAAATATTCCTAAGATGACATCAACGGGCATTCTATTCGTTAGAGATAATGCGGTTGTAATTATTGAGTTCGCCCAAGCTATTCATCAAGAGGTATGCCATCATATTGCAAGTATTTCAATATTACATATGTACTCGTAGGTACAAATGGTGAATTTGCAGAGATAAGACAAGAAAGACAAAGATAACAAGTTGTCACTTCATCAATACTTCTTACAAGTACAGTGTCCACGCTTGCAAAATGTTGTGCGAACACTCTTCAAAAGAAAAACCAAAATACAATGGATAAATTAATGATCATTCGAGGGTGGCCTCTGTTTGGCCCATTGCTTACTTTTTCTTTGGCCGCGCGCATATATGGAGAGCATGTGGATGAAGGTCCCGAAGAGATGGATCCGTCGAGCTTGATTCAATCTACCCATTAGAAGCCCCCTCATCATCAATACTTGAAGTTGCATCACCATTCACGCTATCCTATTGCGAAGTAGCAACTTCGCCCCTGACACTGGTCTACAAGCTTGCCTCATCTCCTTGTTTGCCAGAGCTCGTGTAGACTGATTATGAAATCTCAATGCCTGCGACCTATGTTTATAGAGCGATAAAGTCAATGCCAACAAAATCCTCCTTAAACACATTTTTCTGCTTGAGAAGACGGATGGTATAAATACCAGAGAGTCTTTGTTATGCATATGCATAGCCTCACAGAGCCGATCATTGTCAAGAGTATTGGCTTCCTATAAGAGAGAAGATATAACTAACCACGCCGATATGTAGTTAGCAACCGCGACGTGATCAACTTATTGCATTACCTTTAACTCTTTCCACAAACACTTGATCTCCCAGATGTGTGAATTTCATATAACATTTTAGGCACTCATTTAACTTAGTTTTTATAGGTTTTAGCTCGTCTTTAGTGTACAACCTCGTATTCGCCGAGTGGGCCCGCAAGCCTAAAAGGAGGGACCAAGGGGAGAGATCCAGGTCCAGCAGATCACCCGCCCAGGCCAGGAGAGCGAGGGTGGCCTCGCTCGCAGAGCACCAGCATGGCGGCAAGGGGGTGCTGGCGAATGAGGGGAAGCAGGACGTCGTCCGCGCCAGCACGATGGAATGCCAGACGAGTGGTGCCTACACGGACCACTCGCCCGGTGGGGCGTAGCAGGAGGAAGGACCTGCGAGTGGTGCCTTCGCGGGCCGCTCGCCTAGAGCTCAAGAGCGTTCAGCGAACGTCGGTCTGCGTCCGACGAACGAGAACAGGTCGAGCATCTCGCGCGAGGGCACTCGCCCAGCCAAAGGTAGCGCGAAAGGAGTCTGACGAGTGGTGCCCTCACGGACCACTCGCCTCCAGAGGTTTTAAGGAGGAAATGACCTAGATACCCCTTATGGGTTGCCAATAGCCCTTCAGAACAGCGGAGTTAGGCTGTTAGCAGACCATTTTGGGGTGCAGTTAACAAAACCAAAAGGCGGATTCACGCTATTTGCAGACCAGTCTAGAGAATCTATAAATAGACCCTTAAGGGCACCTTGGAGAGAGGCCAGATTTTTGGGAATCCTCTCCTCCAGGCAAGTTTTGGTTGGCTGCTAGTGCCATCCAAGGTGCCCGGCTGAGCTTTGGTTTGGGAGGGGAAGCTCTAAGATCTTCCGGGTGTGTGGCGGGACCTCCTCGCTATGGCCTTGGGTCTGTTCCAGATTTCTCATCCACTGTCCGGAGAGTTTAGTGAGGGAGAAGTAAGCATCGGCTACACCCCCCAGTGAGTCCGAACTCAGGAGACCGGTAGCTGGTTTCAACATTTTTGGTGCGGTGAGCGTGGACCGTAGCCGGTGAAGGAAAATCTTAAGCTGGACTCGATGACAGGAGATGGGGGAAATGGTTCTGACTCAGGCCACTCGCAGCCACCAGCAACAATGGAGTGGCTGGAGATGTTTGAGAAGTTCAAGCGAGAGGTCTTACAGACGGTTCTCGCCGGAAGGGGCGAGTGCGAAACACCAGTAGTCCCCGTGGTTCCGCCCCCGCAGGTTGGCGAGAAAGCTCCGGGACACCGGCCCGGGAAGGAGGTGCCGGCGGAGGCGAGTGCGCGAGATCTCCCCGGGCGGCAGCTGTTCAGCTGCCCGGCGAGTGCAGAGGTGTGCGAGCTGGCTCTGCGCGAGAGGACCGCTCGCCGAGCAGGGGAAGGGAGCCCCTTCTGCGAGTTGATCATCTCGGCCCCAGTGCCGGAGGGGTTCCGAGGGCCGGAGATGTACTATTATACCGGCAAGGATGACCCAGTCGTGCACCTGCAATGGTTTGAAGACATGGTCTCAATTCTTCCCATGTCGGATGTCTTTCAGTGCCGACTCTTTGCGACCACTCTAAAGGAGAAATCTAGGGACTGGTTCCACCATCTCCCCGTGGGTTCCATCTATGCGTTCGACAATCTGCGCCGGAGCTTTCGACTGCGCTTCTCGACGTCGAAGAAGAGAAAGAAAGATGCGGAGGCTCTCTTCAAGATCAAGCAGGGGCAGGGGGAATCACTGGCACATTACGTGGACAGGTTCCAGGAGAAGGTCCACCTCGTGCAAGAGGTGTCGGGGTTCACCCTCAAGTTGGCATTCATCGTAGGGTTGAGAGATGGGTTCTCAAGATGGACCTGAAGAGAAGGGCTCCTCTATCCTTTGAGGAGTTGATGAAACGTGCAGCAGAGGAGATAGAAGGGGAGGCGACCAACCCGGAATTCTACAAGAGGTTGGCAAAGATGAGCGAGCCTGAGGTGAGGCAGCAAGAAGGAAGGAGGAGAGAGGAACCCAAGGGTCAGGGGTTCGATAGGCAGCGAGATTGGAGACACCAGGAGCCCAATAATCGGCTGGCCTGGATGCGTTAGGAGGGACCGGCGAGAGGCCAGGAACGGGGGTACCGAGGGAGGGATCAGGGGGGTCAACCAAGGCTGGAGGCAAGGTCCAAGACCCCCTCACCCACCCTCGAGAGCAAGCTATGGCGGTAGGCCGAGGTAGAGGAGGAAGAGGAGGAAGAGGAAGAGGGGGCAGAGTGGCATTGCCTTACTGTGACTTTCATCAGGAGGAAGGTCATGCAACGGCCACTTGCTCGGAATTCCTGGAGATGAGAGAGAGGGGACAGCCACGACAACAGCCGGTCAGGATCGAGGAAGTGTTCCCAGAGGGGGAGGAGGACATGTGTGAAGACAGGGCGGGCGTATGAGCCAGGGGAGGGATCGGGGTGATCCACGGTGGGGTCGGGATTGAGGCAACTCGCAAGAGGAGCTTCCAGGCGATGTTCAGGAGAGGCGTCGCATCGGCTTCCCAGACCCCGCCCCCCTCGGAAAAGCTCACCTTCTCGTCGGAAGACATGCCCGACTATGAAGACCCATTCTGTGACGCCTTGGTGATCCAGACGGCAATAAAGAACTTCATAGTGTCCCGGATCTTGGTGGACAACGGGAGCTCCGTGATTGTTATCTTCAAGAAAGCTTTCGACGCGTCGGAGGTGGAGAAGAAAAGGGTGCAGGCCTCCGACGGGCCATTGTTCGGCTTTTCGGGGGAGAGAAAGGAGGTCGAGGGAGGAGTTGGCCTCCAGGTGACGTTGGGAGGGGTCCCGAGGAATTGCCGATTCGTCATTGTGGACTCCCCGAGCAGCTGCAATGCCATATTTGGACGTCCCCTCATCAGCGCCTTCCGGTGCGTGCCCTCATCCTTCCATCAGTGTCTGAAGTTCCACAGCGGAGGGGTCCAAGTCCGGATCCGGGGGGATGCGAAGGTGGCGAGACAGTGTTATGTTACTGCCGCCAACACCATCACATGGATGGCGGAGGCTGAGAAGATGGATGGGGAGATGAGAGGGTCGGAGGGACCAGAAGAAGAAAGGATGGAGGGGAAAGTCGGGGAAGAAGGCGACATCCGAGGAGAAGGGATGGAAGTGTCTCAGGGGGAGCGAGTCGAGTCCGTGGAGGAGGAAGCTGCGGCGGGAGAAGAGATCCCGGCTGAAGGAAGCAGTGCAGGGGGCAGGTGGGAAGAGCTGGCCCGACTTGAGGCGGCGGAAGAAGTGGTTGAAATGGAGGTCGTCACCCAGGGAGGAAGGGTGGAGAAGGTGTGGATCAGTGGGGGCCTTAGCCCGGAGGACAGGAGGAGGATGCTGGAGTGCATCCAAAGGAGCGTAGACATCTTCGCATGGAACGCGGCAGACATGTCGGGCATCGAGGCAGACGTGGCCTGCCACCAACTCAATCTTGAGCCAGGGGCCCGCCCCATCCGACAGAAGAGGAGGACCATTGCCGACAAGCTCGAAGAACCGATCTGCGAGGAGGTGGCCAAGCTCCTCGAAGCAGGTTTTGTATCGTAGATCCAGTATCCAGGCTGGGTCTCCGATGTCGTTATGGTAAAAAAAAAGGCGATGGCCGCTGGCGTATGTGTATTGACTTTTTTTGTTAAACAAAGCCTGCCCTAAGGATTGTTATCCCCTGCCTCGGATTGACGCGCTGGTTGACTCAACCGTCGGTTTTTCTGTGATGAGTTTTTTGGATGCTTTTTCAGGTTATCACCAGATCAGGATGCACCCCCCAGACGTCAAAGACGTCTCGTTCATCACCAGGGAAGGGTGCTACTGCTATAAGATGATGCCCTTCGGGCTGAAAAATGCAGAAGCAACCTACCAGAGGATGATGGACCAGGTCTTCCGGGAGCAAAGAGGAAGGAACTTGGAGGTTTATGTAGACGACCTCATGGTAAAAAGCAAGAGCGTGAGCTCTCACCTCCAGGACCTCGAGGAGACCTTCGCTACCCTGCGCAAGTACAAGATGCGGCTCAACCCCCTGAAGTGCGTATTTGGGGCCAGCAAAGGAAAGTTCCTGGGTCACCTTCTCACTCCTTCGGGGGTAGAGCCTAACCCAGATAAGGTGAAGGCCATCATGGAGTTGGGGTCGCCGCGAAGCGCCAAGGAGGTCTAGCGACTGACTGGGAAGCTCGCAGGGTTGAGTAGGTTTCTCTCCCGGGCAGGGGAGAAATGCTCCCTGTTTTTAAGGTGTTACGAGGCAACCGGAAGTTCGAATGGACGAAGGAATGCAAGGAGGCCTGGACTCCGCTACTCCAAGGTCCCAAGGAGGGGGAGGACCTAGCCTTGTATCTCGGAGTCGGGGCTGAGGTCGTAAGCTCCGTCCTGGTCCGGGAAGAGGGCAAAAGGCAGCTACCAATCTACTACGTGAGTAGGGTTTTGAAGAAGGCGGAACTTCGATACCCGATTTTGGAGAAGCTAGCCTTCGCCCTGGTCATCTCGGCAAGGAAGCTCAGGCCGTATTTCCAGGCCCATTCAATTCGAGTAGTAACGGATCACCCCCTTCGCAGGATCTTCGAGGGGGTGGATCATTTAGGGAGACTCGCGAAATGGTCGATAGAGTTGAGTGAGTTCAACATCACCTTCCTCCCGCGGTTGTCAATGAAGGCCCACGCGGTTGCAGATTTCATGGCAGATTTCGTGGTTGAGACGGAAGAGGAGCAAGTCTTGCGCCACATCCCCTGGAAGCTGCTGGTCGATGGAGCCTCAAGCAAGAATTCCTTAGGAGGAGGGGTAGTGTTGGAAAGCCCTCACGGAGTGAAGATCGAGCAAGCGCTGGTGATACATCTCCCCGTGACGAACAACCAGGCAGAGTACGAAGCGGTGATCGCCGGCCTGCGCCTGGCCCAGGAGCTAGGTGTTCATGACGTGGAGGTTCTCACCGATTCAATGATAATAGCCTCGCAGGTCAAGGGAGAATTCGAGGCAAGAGAGCCCGCACTCGTACGGTATCTCGCCAAAGTGAGGGGTCTCATAGGAACATTCAAAACTTTCTCCATCAGGCACGTCCCAAGAGAGGAGAGTGCCTCGGCCGATCGGCTGGCCAAGTCTGGTCCTCGGGTCGGGGGGACCTTGGTAGATCTGTTCCGCCCTTCGATTGAGGAAGGGGAGCTAATGGACATAGAACAACGGCCCTCGTGGAAGGACCCTTTCGTGACCTTCCTATCAACGGGAAAATTTCCGGAAGAGGTCCCAGATCAAAGACGCTTTCGGTACAAGTCGGCCTACTACGCACTCCATGAAGGGGACTTGTATCGGAAGACCCTCTCAGGATTCCTAGCACGATGCATCTCAGAGGAGGAGGTCCCGAGGATCCTGGAGGAGATCCACTCCAGCGAATGTGGCAGCCATTCGGGGAGCCAGACGTTGGAGGCAAGGATAATGAGGCAAGGGTACTTCTGGCCGACACTGAGCAAGGATGCGGCAGAGTTCGCCAAGAAATGCCGAAAGTGCCAGCTATTCTCTCCACTTCAGCTCTTGCCCGCTCAGAGGCTAAGGAGCATCACGACACCCTGGCCCTTCGCCATATGGGGGATGGACCTGGTAGGACCTTTCCCTCAGGCTAGCGGACAAAGAAGGTTTCTCTTAGTCATGATTGACTATTTCACGAAATGGTTGGAGGTCAAGGCGCTTGCCAAGGTTACCTCCCAGGTGGTCCGCAACTTCGTATGGGGGGATATCATCTGTCGGCATGGACTTCCGCAGGCCATAGTAACCGACAATGGACCACAATTCACTAGCGAGGAGTTCATCAACTTCTGCAGTCAGTTGGGGATAGACCTCAGGTTCGCATCTGTCCACCACCCTAGGAGCAACGGACAGGTAGAGGCCGCCAACAAAATCATAGTGAACTTACTCAAAAAGAAGGTGGAAAGTTTGAAGGGGAATTGGGTGGTGCAACTCCCCTCGGTTCTCTAGGCTCTCGGGACCACCCCCAACACCGCCACCGGGGAGACCCCTTTTAAGCTCTCTCACGGTTCTGAGGCCGTCATCCCAGTAGAGCTTGAAGTCGAGACGCCGCGGGTGAAGGCCGCCTCGATCGGTGATGAAGAATGGAAAGCAGGAAACGATGAGGAGCTGAGGCTCTCCCTGGACCTGGTCGAAGAAGTCCAGGATCTTGCCACCATCCGACAAGAGGAAGTCAAGCGGCGGATGGCCAAATACTTCGGCAAGCACGCCCGGATCAAGCAGTTCCAAAAGGGTGACCTCGTGTTGAAAAAAGTCGACGCGGCTGGGAGGTCAGTCGTGGTGGGAAAACTCAATCCCAACTTGGAGGGCCCTTATTGTAAGACCCCATTTTTTTTTTTTGCAAAAAGCACCGGGTCTTAGGCCCAGAACCGCCGTTTTGCGGTGACACTCTTACTCGGAAAGGTCGCCACTACAAAACGCCGATCCTGCCGGCCAATTCGATCACAAAGAAAAGTAAGCTTAACTGAATAAACAACAAGTCCACATCACATATAATTAACCAACAAAAGATGTCCACATACATAACTGAAATAGAAGATAAGAGAACAAGGGCTCCTGCCCGATACATCAATAGCCTAACTACAAAGGTCACTCGCGGAAGCAAATCAACTAGGACAAACACTCACAGATCCTGTCATCTGAGCTCCTGAGCTAGACTGCCCCGCCTCCATTTGCACCGGCCTCTGGTGCTGCCCCGTCGCCGTGGTCCCCTAAAATGATAAGGTCCACCGACCGTCAGTCAAAATGACTCAGCCAATTCCCCACCCCTCCCCCCGAGGCTCCTAGGCACCGTATGGGGAGGAGGAAGCGGAGGACAAACAAGGGGTAATACATAAGCAGATGACAAGGTGAGTTCTACTCTACACAGGTGTTATATATATAAATGAAACATGAAATAGAAACAGCAGGTTAAAGTGTACAAGTAACGGTAAGCAGTAAGACTAGAGACAAGTAAGCTTTACAAAAGTAACCATTGATTTATAGGAATGTCCATACAAACCTATAGACCAAGAGGTCGTTTAGCAGAGCCTATCGTATAAAAAGTCCCATACCAATTTATACGATAGGTGTCGGGGGTTGAATGCTATGTTTATGCTATGTCATGCAGAGTACGTTGTTATGTTATGTACATGCAGGTGCAACTCACACACTACGACTCTATGCGCATAGACCTTTAGTTCCCCCTTTTTGGAGCGAGCTAGACTCCCAGGATACTTCCGTAGTGGCAAACGGAAGCGGTGGGTTGGGCCTCGCCCACCTCTAGGTTGGTATTTGCACTACCTAACCTAGACCTATCGTATGCCTCCACAAAACCCGCGGAGCGTCTGCGTACTCTTACTGACTGGACCGCCAGACTTTTATGGCTAAGTGTAAATACCACACTTGCCGAGCCCAAGTGTTAACATCGGTGCAACGATTGCCAACACGAAGGACCCACCACCTTATGCACATGCGACATATCTTCCAATAACACCGAGCTACAAGCTCCGTGGGCTAACCCGCCCGTCACCAATAACCACCTCAGAAACAAAGATCACCGGACTAAACCGGCCAGAAATCTATAAGAAAACCCCCATAATAACTTACTTATACCAAACCTAGGTGCTCTAAGACGCCAACAGGAAAAGACGATCTTTCGTCAATCCGGGACGACTTATTCCAAGGGTGACACCCCACCACTGCAGGACTCACCAGACCCTAGCTACTCCAGGGATCCCCTCATAACTACAAGATTACCACTCAATCCTCACAACTCTAAATCAAGACCACCAGTTAGACCCTTAATCCTAAATTTGCTAAAGTTGCTAAACGCAGACCACCCTTAACGATTTGATGCTCATGAAGGGAGGTACCTCAAATAATCAGTTCTGTGACTCAATGGATTTACTGGGGGTCCATGCTACATATTTAAGATCAAACCCAGAGTTTCATAATTTCTCCATCAATATTAATAATTAAAACAATTTTTTCCCAAGGGCAAAAACCTAAGGTTTGAACTACAAGGTTACTTTTCTGACTTCCAATGCCTTCCCAAATTTTTACATAAATCAAGGGTACCTAATAATCAGTGGATACAAATTTTTAGAAAAAACCAGCAAGATTTACTATTCTTAAAAATTCCAAAACTCATTCATTTCCTATAAATTCCAAAGGAGGTACCCTCATATGATCTCTAAACCTTATGCAAATTAATACAGAGGTGCTTCATAATAAAATATTCAGTCTTACAAAGTTTGACCATGCTCCACAGAGGGTACATTTGTAATTTCCACAGAGGATCTATTTGTAATTAATTCCAAATTGAACTAGAGGTACCAAAAATATTAATCCATAAATTTTGAGAACAAAACAGTGGGTACAAGTTGGTATAAAAAGGCTTCCAGCAAAGTTCCATGCCATTACAGAAATTTAGCACCCTAAAATTAATCATCCCAAAAATTGCCAACAATATGAAATATTACAATTTGGACCTGCAAAAGTTTTCTCTTGGTCTAATAGAATGTTCCAGGGATTAATAACATTAAAACTAAGTTTGTGACAGAGGATGGTTAAACATTAAATGTTAGATCATCCTAAAATCCAAAACCCTAATTATTTGCAAATCTACCCAAGGGTTTATGACCTAGGATTGGCAACTCCAAATCCCTCCAATTCCTCACAGTAGCAATCTATGGTCAATAAGATCATCTCCCCAAAATTTCAAGTCAAAACATTAAGGTTTGACCCCTCTTCCTTCATTAGCCCCTAATTGCACCCGGTTAGGGTTTAGCCTAGAGTTAGGGTCTAAACTTTTCCAAATCCACCCAAACCTCTTGTGAGGGTATTATAACACTCTTAGAACTCAGAGAGGGCTATTGCACTTCTCTCCATGGACATATACTCTATGTCCTTCACAACCCCAAATTCCACTCCATAGGGATCAACCTTATGGCCTTGAGCAAATCAACTCCAATGCTCACCAATCTTCCTCATGGGGTCTCAAATTAATCCCACTGACCTTCCCAAGAAGACTCAAGCCCCTATGGACTCATTTGGCCAATGGATCTCTACTTGGCTAAATGCACCCCAAAGTGCTCCATCTCCATGCCCTAGGGCATCCCAACTCCCCATGACCCCATAACTCTCTTAGAGGTGATTTGGGTGACATTAGGGCAGTGGCCAAAATCCCACTCCAATTGGAGGTGGTTTGACCATGAAAAATCCCAATTAGCCCTTAATCACAAGTTTCCCCTTAATGAGCAAAACTTTGGCCCAAAGACTACCTAATCAAATGAACCCCAAATGAGTTGAAATTTTAGCCAGGGGTTTAACATGACCCTAATAACACCCCACCAAAATTTGGTGGAGATTGGAGGTCATTTGACCATCCAAATAATTTATGCAAAGATTATTAAATTTCTACTAAAACTTTAGGAAAATTAACTCCTAAAAATCTGATACTCAAACCTAATCTAGGTATAGGGCACATGCATGGATAGCCAAAATATCAACTTCATCAGATTTGTCATTTAAGAGCTATACCAATTTAAAGGTCTGGTTTGAGTTTTGACCAGCCTCACTAGAATGAGTGCTATGGGTCCCATACTTAACCAAATAGCCTGATTCCACTCCCATTAGAAAGTAGACATCAAGGCCTACAAATGTTATCTCTGGGCATTTTTCGAATTAGGACATCTAAGGGCCTTAAAATCGGGTCACAAATCTGTCAATAAGTGTGACATATAATCAAATAATGTGATTTAAATCATTTTGTGGCTGCGTATAGCAATTGGCGGCCAATCGGACGGCTCACAGCCATCGTCCCCGATTAACCTGTGGCTGAGATCTACCGCGCCTGGGCCCCCTTGAGTGATGATTTCCCGGCCACCTGAGCGCCGCCCCGGCCGACCAACGCCACCACCACCTCCGTTGAGGTGGGGGCCGGCGATGAGCGGTGTTTGCTCGGCCGGAGGTGGCCGGAGTCGTGGTCTGGAAGAGGAAGCCCAACCCGATCGACGGGAGGCATGGCTGGCTCGATTCCCGGCCAATTGGCCACGGATCGAGCCGCCGGCGATTGGGATCTAATCCTTAGGGTTCAGGGAGGAGAATAGGACCTGCTGATGAGCTTGCCGGCGGGTTATCCTCGAGTACACCATGGGAGCTTGGGTTGGTTGCGATGCCATGCCGATTCACGCCTACAGCACACGAAATCCTCTGAAAGGTTGGGGGTTTCACTCCTCTCTGGCTTCTGAAGGTGATGGGGGGTTCGAATGAGGGTGATGGTGGCTTTAACCCCCATTGCCATTAATGGCCTCTTCGAATTCCTCCAATGCCGGCCCCCATTCATCTCCCCTGCTTTAATCCTTCTTGGTAACTGCTGAAAACTCCTCCTAATTGACTGAGGAGTTGAATGGGAGAGTTAATTTGGGAGGCCAAGGGGTGGAACTCCTTAATGGCCATGAATGGCCTCCTTCTCTCACTTCAAAAATGGGAAAACCCACATTTTCTCTCTCCTAATCACCATGGCCGGTTTCTACACTCTCTCCTGAGTTTAATGTTAGTCTACATGGGCTGGTTGACCATCCAATTGAGTTAGCCCAAAGGGATTGGGTTAGGTTTGAGAGATTTGACCTAAATTGGGTAATTTTGACTTTTGGTCAAATCGGCCAATTGGGTGACCCTAGGATGGGGCTTTTGGGTCCATTGGGTTCCAAATTAAGTTTAGAAACTATTGGTGGGGTCAATTTGGTCATATGGGTCTTGGTTGACCCAATCTAAGTTGATTTGACCAAAACAGGCTAAATTGACTTTGGTCAAATTGAGCCCTAGGGTTGACTTGGTCATAGGGCTTTTTGGTCCACTGGGTCCCCTATGACATGATGACACTATGGGCAAGGTCAATTTAATATGGTGATGGTCAATTAGGGCACTTTGTGAAGAATTGCCATTTTGACCTAAAAAGGGCATTTTGGTCAATTTGCACCCCTGGGGGTCCCATGATGGGGCTTTTAGGTCTACTAGGTCTCTTATGGTATTCTAGACCTAGATGTGTGATCAATTTGAGATGGTGAAGGTTAATTGGCTCTAAAATAGGCTACTTTGACCAATTTGGGGTTTAGGTTGACTTTGGTCAATTTGGCCTCTTTGGTTGACCCCAGTGGGTCCTTGGTGCCCTGAGGGGACCCCTAAAGGACTAGGGATACTATGGTGGGGTCAAATGGTCAAGTTGATGCCCTAAGGTCCAACCCTAAGCTTGGTAAATGGAAATTGCTATTTGCAGACCAAGGTGGTTTCCTCCTTCTTTCCTAAGCTCTCAAGGTCAAAAGGCTCTTCCAATGGTTTTGTCATGACCTAGTCATGACAAAACCAACTTAGGGGTCTAGCAGTTTGAGGGATGTTACAAATCGCAATACATAAAAAAAAATTCGTCCTCGAAATCAGATAAGCCTGTGGGGTTTCTACTATAGAAGAAAATGTAACATCCCGGAAAACTTAAATTGTACCTGTCGTAAAAAGCTGCGGGTACTTTTGCTGCATCAAGTCCAATGGCTCCCAAGTGTGCTCTTCCTGTCCATGATTCCTCCACAGGACCTTGACCAGCGGAACCTTCTTGCGCCGCAAGACTCGTAGCTCTGTGTCGTCTATTCGAACCGGCTCCAGGTGAATCGATCGATCTGTAGCTACTGGCCCCTCTGAAGTAGACACATATTGCTCAGGCCGAAGTAAAGCCTTCCTAAGTGAGGAGACGTGGAATATGTCATGCAGTCCCTCCAAATCCGGAGGTAGCTCCAGTCTGTAAGCCAGGGGGCCGATCCGCTCCAGGATCCTATAGGGCCCCATAAACCTCTGACTGAGCTTCTTCCGCCCGCGAACCCTCGAGACTCCGTGCATCGGACGTATCTTCAAGAAAACCCGGTCTCCCACCTGGAACTCCACCATACGATGACGCGCATCGTAATACTTGGCCTGCCTGCTCTGGGCCTCCTGCATCCTATCTTGAATCAACCTCACCTGGGCCTCCGGTTCCTCCACGAACTCTGAGCCAAGAGCCTTGGGGTCTTCATCCTGAATCCAAGACAATGGTGTCCTGCACCTCCGTCCATATAATGCCTCGTAAGGTGCTCTGCCTATACTAGCATGGTGACTGTTGTTGTACGAGAACTCGACCAACGGCAACAGTCTCTCCCATGGCTCTCCGAGGTCTAGAATGCAAAGACGCAAAAGATCCTCCAGGGTCCGATTGGTGCGCTCTGTTTGCCCGTCTGTCTGGGGGTGAAAAGTTGAACTGAAAGTCAACCGGGTGCCTAGGTAGGCCTGCACCGCTCTCCACTCTCTAGATGTAAAACGTCCATCTCGGTCCGAAACGATCGTTCTTGGCACACCATGATATCGAACAAACTGTTCCACGAACTTCCGTACCAACACTCTGACTGAATCATCCTTTCTGATCGAAATGAACCTGGCCACCTTCGTCAACCTATCGACGATCACCCAAATCGAGTCATTCCCCGCACGAGATCGGGGAAGGCCGTGAATAAAATCCATCGCTATATCGTCGAACTTCCATTCCGGCACCGGGAATGGCTGTAACAATCCCGCGGGGTTCCGGCACTCCGCCTTCATAAGCTGGCAAGTCTCGCAGTGGGTCACAAAATATACGATGTCTCTCTTCATACCCGGCCAGTACATGGTCTTCTTCAAGTCCGCCGTCATCTTGGTAATGCCCGGGTGGACTGAATACCTACTGCAGTGAGCCTCTGTCATAATATCCTCCCGAATCTGGTCCCCTGCCGGTATATACACTCGAACTCTAAAACTCAACAGGTCGTCCTTCAGCGAATAATCTCCGGCTGAGCCTGCCTCCAAGGCTCTGAATATCGGCTCCAGCTTGGCATCCTGCCTCTGCCCTTCCCTGATGCGGTCTCTAATGTCGTAAGTGGTACCAGTCGCCGCTAAGTACTCCTCGTACAGCTCCGGATCATCCTCAGATACTAGGGAGATCTGCATATCCTAGCTGGCAGGGCCGAAGGCTCACTCGGTGGCAGGTTCTATGCTTCAAAGGTTGGCCCCGAGCAGACCCGCTGACCAGGCTCTCACCTAGCTGGCAGGACCGAAGGCTCACTCGGTGGCAGGTTCTATGCTTCATAGGTTGGCCCCGAGCAGACCCGCTGACCAGGCTCTCACCAAGCTGGCAGGGTCGAAGGCTCACTCTGTGGCAGGTTCTATGCTTCAAAGGTTGGCCCCGAGCAGACCCGCTGACCAGGCTCTCACCAAGTTGGCAGGGTCGAAGGCTCACTCAGTGGCAGGTTCTATGCTTCAAAGGTTGGCCCCGAGCAGGCCCGCTGACCAGGCTCTCACCTAGCTGGCAGGGCCGAAGGCTCACTCAGTGGCAGGTTCTATGCTTCAAAGGTTGGCCCCGAGCAGACCCGCTGACCAGGCTCTCACCTAGCTGGCAGGACCGAAGGCTCACTCGGTGGCAGATTCTATGCTTCAAAGGTTGGCCCCGAGCATACCCGCTGACCAGGCTCTCGCCAAGCTGGCAGGGCCGAAGGCTCACTCGGTGGCAGGTTCGATGCTACAAATGTTGGCCCCGAGCAGACCCGCTGACTAGGCTCTCACCTAGCTGGCAGGGCCGAAGGCTCACTCGGTGGCAGGTTCTATACTTCAAAGGTTGGCCCCGAGCAGACCCGCTGACCAGGCTCTCACCTAGCTGGCAGGGCCGAAGGCTCACTCGGTGGCAGGTTCTATGCTTCAAAAGTTGGCCCCGAGCAGACCCGCTGACCAGGCTTTCACCAAGCTGGCAGGGCCGAAGGCTCACTCGGTGGCAGGTTCTGTGCTTCAAAGGTTGGCCACGAGCAGACCCGCTGACCAGGCTCACACCCAGCTGGTGGAGTAGGAAGGGGAAGGCCTTAAAAAACAAGAAATTGACGTAAGGCAAAATTAGACCCTAGGGGGGCGAATGATACAAACCAAGAACGACATTCGGTCGACGGTTGCGCGGCGAGAGCGCTGCCGACCGGAGGGTCCTAGGAGTCTATTTGCACTCGACGAGCATACAAGCGCGGTAGCGATCCCGACGAAAGTCGAACGAAACGCCTAAAAATCTCAGCATGAGAAGGGCGAGCGGGAGCTGACTATGACCACGGCGTTCCCGTGCGTAAAGAGTCCCTCAACGAGAGTGCCGAGGCCGGAGTCGCGAAGTGCAAGAGCGGAAAACTACACACAAAGCGAGAAGATCCGTCTTCTCACCTAGTACCGACTCCCGCGAGAACCCCAACCTAAGCGAATGATCGGCAAAGGCGAGAAAGCCTAGATTTCCTTCAATATTCGGTGAGTGGCCGGAGCGATCGCACAACGTTGTACCGACCTAGCGAACCTAACAGAAGTAAAAAGCGAATACATCATAATTAACACAGCTATCATAAAATAAAAAGGGGAAATGACCCCGAGTCCATTCGCCAAATGTACCGGCAAAAGCTTCAACACAAAATTATCATCAAAAAACTATCACAAGGGCTATCGATGGGCCCTCGCTCTCATCTGCGGGAAGGACTACCGCTCTCGTCTGAGCCCAAGGAGATGACTTCGTCGTTGGGGGGAAAGTCCTCGCCGTCCGGAAAGGGTATTGGGAGGAAGATGTCCGGCACGACCTGGTGCGCCAGTAGCATCTCGGCCCCCTCCCTCAGTTACCCGCCATCGCGAAGAGCCAGTAGCGTGTGCTCCGCAGCAGCCTGGGCACTGTCCTGCATTAACTCCTCGAACTCGAAGTTTGAATAGGAGTGCCTTTTGATCCCTTCCTCAGGGACCAGAGCGGAACCCGCCTGCAGGCGCCGGATGTCATCCTTCAACCCCCAGTTCTCTTCCTCTAGGCCGGCCACTCGCGCGCGCAGCATCTCGACGCTTGTAGTGTCCTGCGGAAAGGAGAGTAGTTAGAGAAGGGCGGGGGAATGCAGTGGTTAAAAAGCCTAAGGAAGAGGTCGTACCTCCCGGACGGGGCGACTGGCGAGGAGGGTCTCGCCGGCCTCCAACTTCCCCTTTAGCACCAGGACCTCCGCGGAGACACTCGCTCGGGTCGCATCCACCTCGCTGAGGCTTCACGCGAGATTAATGCTGCGGTGAGAGGACATGTGCGCGAGCTCAAGCGCTCGAAGGAGAGCCTGCGCGGTCTCGTCAGCGAGTACCTGGGTGTTCTCGGCATCAAAGACCTCGACATCTTCGCGGCCGTAGAGCGCATAGAGAATGGCGAAAGCCTCGCCGCTGGCGACATCAGTCTCGATCCACGACGGGTGGAGAGTTGAAAGGGAAACCCGGTTGTTATTCCGGTCCCACTTAACGAGGGGAGCTCCCGCCGGGTCCACGAATCTTTCGCCATTTGCGAAGTTACGGTGATCTCTCGGCAGGAGCGCCGAAGAGGTTCCCGCGGGCGGGACAGAGGCCGCGGCTGGAGGACTCGCCCCCGGAACCTCGCACAGGGCTTCTTTTCCTTTGGAGACCGGGGTGGCCTTATCCTTTGATGATTGGGGGACCTTCCCCTTCTTCGAGGAGAGGGGGAGCGCGGCCGGTCAGGCTTCCGCTTCTGGCCACTGTCCTTAGAGGAAGTCAGGTCCCCCCGGCAGGCCTCAGCGGCGGCTCGCGCGGTGGACAGCGAATGGCCTAGCGCCGCTTCGGTTGGGCGCGGGGGGGGGGGGGGGGGGGGGGGGGGGGGAGGGGGGGCAACGGGAAGTCGCGGGCACCTGCATTCGGAGAGGAGCGCTTAACAAACGAAGCAAGAAGAGGGGGAGGGGAAAGAGCATAGTCGCGCGAAGACTGCTCGAACTTACCCTCGCCTGGTGGAATGAGCGGGAGCGAGTCCACGTTCCTCCGAAGGTAGATAACGTCCATCCCTTGCTCCAGGATGAACTGGTGGAGCTTAGACTCATGACCACCCAGCGACGGGGGCCGGAAGGTTGACTCCTCCTCCTGAACTGGCGCGAAGAGAACGTTTCCGAAGTTCCCGCTAACGTACACAAACCGGCGATGCCAGTCATGGTTCTTGTTGGCGAGATCGGCCACCTTCAACGGGTTTTGGCCCGAGAAGAAGGAGGTCCCATGTTTCGCGCGGAAGGTGAAGAGTTTGCGAAAGACGGGGAGGCTGAACTCGGTCCCCTCTTCCCGCAAATAGCAGGCGAACCCCACCAGCATTGCGATGGAGTTCGGGTTGAGCTGGGCGGGGACGACTCCAAAATACCGGAGTGTCTGACGAACCTCTGGCCAGATGGGGAGGCGGAACCCCACCTCAAAATGCTCCAGCGGGATGGCGAGAGTCCCGGGAGAGAAGGAGTTGATGCGATCCCCGAGTTCCGGGCGGGTCGCGGTAAACCCATGCAAGATGTGGTTCGCGATGGTCGCCAGAAAGGCCTCCTCGGTGATGTCCCAAGGATCAAACTCGTGGTCAGCGAAAGCGCTGGCGCACTTACCCCTTCCGTCCTGGTCGCCGCCCATCTCACGAAAGCTTGTAGTCGAGAAGGTCGCGCGGAGGAGAGAGGTGCGAAAGCGGTCGGCGAATGGGGAATGCAACGGCTGGTTTGAAATGTAATAAATGAGGTTGGTGAGACCGCCTATTTATAGAAAAGTAAAAAAATCAATCATTTCATCAGGCGACGGGTGTGCAGATAGTAACTGCACCACTCCGGCGCCTCGGAATCCGAGCCAACCCGATTTCGCCCAAGCATTAGCGAAAGCTCGGCGAATGGTCTTCCGCCCGAATACTGCATGGCTAAAAAATGACTGAGTTAGGCGGAAAGCAAGGCGAGGCGATAACCCTCGGCGAAAGCGAAAGAAGCATAAGAAAATTAAAGCGAAATCATAGGCAAAGCGGCCATCCGCAGAACACAGTGAGAAAATTATTACAGAGCCGAATAGTCTTGCAGAGTTCTCGAGACATTATGAAATAAAGTAGAAGGAGGGGGGTCGGTCGGCTAATGCTCGATCCAGTGCCATCGACCCCGACCTCGCGTCTCAACAGCCGGGAGCGCTCTCGAACGATAATACGCCGTCATCGCAGTGATCTCCTGGTTGGCTAGGTGCAGCTGATCCCTCGCTCGCGCGGCATGCCCGGGAGAAAGCTCCCCGCCCTCAGCACCCAAGCGCTCCACCTCAGCGAGAAGGCGAGTGTAATCCCGCCGGAGAACCTTGAGCTCACGAACGGTCTCCATCCGCTGACCGTCCAGCTGACCGGCGAATTCCCGCTGCATAAAGATGAGCTTCCCCAGCACTTCCTTCATGTGCTCCTTCATGGTATGGACGTCAGTGGGGTAACCAAGGAAATCCGAAAGCTCCCCGGGGGAGGGAGGCGGCGAGACCATCCCCTCTTCACCGTCGTAGAATCCCATGGGGGATGCCTCCCGGTGACCTGCGAGAACAAAGATCATTCGCTCGGGAGACGAGAATAAAACTGGGACAAGGCCAAGGAGGTTACTTACCTGGTACGGGCTCATGCTGCCTAGGGGGCGGGACGTTGAAGGATTCACCTCGAAGATACTGGCAGTGGGATGAAGAGACTTACCTCTCCCCGGACGGAAGGGTTCCAGATTGATGGCGGGAACGGAAGCCTGATCAGCGGTAGGAGGAGCACGACCGTGGTCCAGCGCCAGTGAGCCTCCGCGCCCATTCGCGGAAGTAGGAGTCCCCGGGCGAAAGGGAGAACGGAGAGGAGTAGGGGGCAATCCCGTGGTGCCCGGGACGAGGGCTGCGGAAAGCAACGATTAGAACCAAGAGGCGGTGAGAGCACTCACAGTATGCGAAACGTTACCTGCTTGGGATCGGGTCTCATCGAGGGGGATTGAAGGAGCGAGATTGAGGACCGGCGAGGTTCTCGCATCGGCGGGCGGGGATATCGCAGCCTTCGTCGTAACAGTCCCGCGGTTCTCCTCGGTATCCAACGCCTCCTGCGAATGGTCCCAAACCACAGGGAAATGTCATCTCGAGGGATAGCGAAGAGGCCAAGTGAAATATGAGTACCTGCATTTGGATGTCCGGGGGAGGGTTGACTACCGGACAGGGAGATTCCGAGGCGGAATGTAACATCCCCCAAACTGCTAGACCCCTAAGTTGGTTTTGTCATGACTAAGCCATGACAAAACCATAGGAAGAGCCTTTTAACCTTGAGAACTTAGGAAAGGAGGAAGGAGCCACCTTGGTCTGCAAATAGCAATTCCCATCTTCCAAGCTTGGGATTGGAATTTAGGGCTTCAACCTAACCCTTGGACCCCACCATAGTGTCCCTAACCCTTTAGGGGTCCCCTTAGGGCACCAAGGGCCCATTGAAGTCAACCTAAGAGACCAATTTGACCAAAGTCAACATACACCCTCAAATTGGTCAAAGTAGCCCATTTAGAGCCAATCAACCCTCACCATGTCAAATTGATCACACACCTAGGTTTATAATACCATTATAGACCTAATGGACCCAAAAGCCCCATCATGGGACCCCCAGGGGTGCAAATTGACCAAAATGCCCTTTTAGGTCAAAATGACCTTTCTTCTCAAAGTACCCCAATTAACCTTCACCACATTAAATTGACCTCACCCATAGGGCTATCATGTCATAGGGGAGCTAGTGGACCAAAAAGCCCCATGACCAAGTCAACCCTAGGGCTCAATTTGACCAAAGTCAAAATTAGCCTATTTTGGTCAAATCACCCTAGATTGGGTCAACCAAGAACCATATGACCAAATTGACTCCACCATTAGTTCCTAAACTTAATTTAGAACCTATTGAACCCAAAAGCCCCATCCTAGGGTTCCCCAATTGACCAATTTGGCCAAAAGTCAAAATTGCCCAAATTAGGTCAAAATGCTCAAACCTAACCCAATCTCTTTGGGCTAGCTCAATTGGGTGGTCAACCAGCCCATGTGGGCCCTCACTAAGCTCAGGGGAGAGTATAGAAACCGACCATGGCAATTAGGAGAGAGAAAATGGGGGTTTCACCATTTTTGGAGGAGAGAGAAGAGGCCATTCATGGCCATTAAGAGGATTTACCTCCTAGCCTCCCCAATTGATGCCTCCATTCAACTCCTCAGCCGATTAGGAGGAGTTTCCATCAGTTACAGAGGGGGATTAAGGCAGGGAGAGGAAGAGGGGGTCGGTCCTTGATGTAACCGAAGAAGCCATTAATGGCCATGGAGCTTAAAACCATCACCACCCCCAATTGAACCCCCCTTCACCTTCAGGGACCTGAGAGGAGAGAAACCCCTATCTTACCTGGAGATTTCGTGCGCTATAGGAGGGAATCGGCATGGCTTCTCAACCGACGGCGGCTCCCATGGTGTACTCAAGATTGACCCGACGGCAAGCCCTCCAACAGGTCCCGTTCTCCTCCCTGAACTCTAAGGGTTAGATCCAAATCGACGGCGGCTCGAATCGTGGTCAATCGGCCGTGAATCGAGTCGGCCAATCCTCCCGTTGATCGGGTTGGGTATCCTCCTACAAATCATGATTCCGGCCACCTCCGGCCGATCAAACACCGCTCATCGCCGGCCCCCACCTCAACGGAGGTGGTGGTGGCGTTGGTCGGCCGGGGCGGCGCTCAGGTGGCCGGGAAATCCAAGATCAAGTCGGCCCAGGCGCAGCAAATCCTGGCCGTTGGCTCATCGGGGACGAAGGCTGTGAGCCGTCCGATTGGCCGCCTTTTGTTATTCGCAGGCATGAAATGATTATTTCATTTAATTTAATTATCTGTCACACATTTTGACCGATTTTGTGACCCGATTTTAAGGCCCTTAGGGGCCATAACTCGAAAAATGCTCAGAGATAACTTTTGTAGGCCTTGGTGTCTACTTTCTAATGGGAGTGGAATCAGGCTATTTGGTTAAGTATTGGACCCACAGTACTCATTCTAGTGAGGCTGGTCAGAACTCAAACCAGAACTTAAAATTAGTATATCTCTTAAATGGCTAATCTGATGTAGTTGATATTTTGGCTAAGCATCCATATGTCCTATACCTAGGTTAGGTTTGAGTATCAGATTTTTAGAAGTTACTTTTCCTAAAGTTTTTGTGGAAATTTAATAATCCTTACACAAATTAATTGGAGGGCCAAATGACCTCCAATCTCCACCAAATTTTGGTGGGGTACCATTAGGGTCATGATAAACCCCTGGTTAAAATTTCATCTCATTTGGAGATCTTTTGACTAGGTAATCTTTGGGCCCAAGTTTTGCCCTTTAAGGGGAAAATTGTACTAAGGAGACACTTAGGGCTTCTCAAAGCCAAACCACCTCCTGGTGGAGTGGTATTATGTCCACTGCCCTAATCCCACCCAAATCACCTCCAAGAGTGTTATGGAGTCTTGGGGAGTGGGTTTGCCCTAGGACTTAGGGTTGGAGCACTTTGGGGTGCATTTAGCCAAGTTATGGTCCATTGACCAATTAGGTTCTTTGAGTCTTGTGACTCTTTAGGAAGGTCAGTGGGATGAAGTTGAGACCCCATGAGGAGTTTGGGGAGCATTGGAGTTGTTTTGCTCAAGGTCATAGGGTTGATCCCTATGGGGAGGAATTTGGGGTTGTGAAGGACTTAGGGGAGTTTGTCCTTGGATAGGGGTGTGTTGGACTCCTCTGACTTTTATAAGTGATAAGATACCCTCACAAGAGGTTTGGGAGGATTTGGATAGGTTTAGACCCTAACCCTAGGGTAAACCCTAATGGGGTGCAAATAGGGGTCAATGAAGGGAGTAGGGTCAAACCCTAGTGGTTTGACCTAAAGTTTTGGTGGGTAGGTCATAGTGACCAGAGAAGACTCCCTTGTGAATTTGAAGAGGTTTGGAGTTGTCTAACCTAGGTAATAAATCCTTGGGTAGATTTGTAAATAATTGGAATTTGGGGTTCTAGGAAGAAATAACACTTGGGGAATCACCATCTTCTGTCACCCACTTGTTTTTGAGGATATGAATCTCTGGAGTTCTTACTAGAGCTATTGGAGAAGGTTAGACCCTAACCCTAGGCTAAACCCTAATGGGGTGCAATTAGAGGTTAATGAAGGAAGAGGGGTCAAACCACAGTGGCTTGACTTGAAATTTTGGGTAGAGGGCCTTAGTGACCAGAGAATGCTACTGTAGGAGTTTGGAGGGATTTGGAGTTGCCAATCATAAGTAATAAACCCTAGGGTAGATTTGTAATTATTTAGGGTTTGAGGTTTTAGGGAGAAATAGTATTTATCAATTTACCATCTTCTGTCATAATCATGGTTTTAATGTCAATTATCTCTGGAAGAATTGGTTAGATCATGAGTTAACCCTTGGAGGTCCAAATTGTAATATTCATCATTGTTGGCAATTTTTGGGTTGGTTAAATTTGTGATGATAAATTACTGTAATTGCATGAAACTTTGCTGGTTGCCTTTTTATATCAATATGTATCCACTGTAATTTTCTCATAATTTATAGATCAATATTTTTGGTACCTATAGTTCATTTTGAAAGAAATTGCAAATATATCCTTGGATGGAATTACAAACGTACCCTCTGAATAGCATGGTCAAACTTTGTAGGATTAAATATTTTATTAATAAGCACCACTGTGTTAATTTGCACAAGGATTGGAGTTCATATGAGGGTGCCTCCTTTGGAAATTATTGGAAATAATTGTGTTTTGGAATTTCTAAAAATAATAAATCTTGCTGGTTTTCCCTACAACTTTATATATACTGTTTATTAGGTACCCTTGAATTATGAATAAATTGGAGTGGGCATTGGAGGTCAGAAAAATATACTTGTAGTTCAAACCTTAGTAATGTGGCCTTTTGGAAAATTATTTAAAATACAATTATTAATGGAAAAATTATGAAACCCTAGATTTGATCTGAAGTAGGTAGCATGGGTTCCCAGTAAATCCCTTGGGTCAAGAAGTTGGATATTTAGTGTACCTCTCTTCATGAGCATCAAAACGTTAAGGGTGGGCTGCGTTTAGCAATTTGACAACTTTTGGGGTTAGAGGTCAATCTGGTTGTCTAGGGTCTGAAGTGATGAAGGATGGGTGGTAGCCTTGTATTATGTATGGGCCTCTAGAGAAGTTGGGGTTTGGTAAGTCTTAGGGTGGTGGGATGCCACACTCGGCTAGGTCGTCCGGGAATTGACGAAAGATCGTCTTTTCTTGTTAGCATCCTTTAGCACCTGAGTTTCTAAGGTAGGAAAGTCACTCTGAGAGTGTGCTTGTGGAAGTCTAGCCGGTTTAGTCCGGTGATCTTTTGTTTCTGAGATGTTTATTGGTGACGGGCGGGTTAGCCCGTGGAGCTTGTAGCTCGGTATTGTTGGAAGATAATTGCATGTGCATAAGGTGGTGGGTCCTTCGTGTTGGCGGTCGTTGCACCGACGTTAACACTTGGGCTCGGCAAGTGTGGTATTTACACTTAGCCATAAAAGTCTGGCGGTCCAGTCAGTAAGAGTACGCAGACGCTCTGCGGGTTTTGTGGAGGCGTACGATAGGTCTAGGTCGGGTAGTGCATATACCAACCTAGAGGTGGGCGAGGCCCAACCCACCGCTTCCGTTTGCCACTACGGGAGTATCCTGAGGAGTCTAGCTCGCTCCAAAAAGAGGGAACTAAAGGTCTATGCGCATAGAGTCGTAGTGGGTGAGTTGCACTTGTTTGATCACCGCATAATCACATACTTGCATGACATAGCATAATCATTGCATTCAACCCCTGACACCTATCGTATAAATTGGTATGGGACTTTTTATACGATAGGCCCTGCTAAACGACCCCTTGGTCTATAGGTTTGTATGAGCATTCCTATAAATCAATGGTTTATTTTATAACACTTACTTGCCTCTACATTTACTCATTACTGCTTTACCTTTACTTTACCCTGCTGTTTCTATTTTGTTTTCATTTATATATATATATATCACCTGTGTAGAGTAGATATCACCTTGTCACCTGCATTTGCTTCTACCCCTTGTTTGTCCTCCGCTTCCTCCTTTCCATCCGGTGCCTAGGAGCCCTGGGGGGAGGGGTGGGGAATTGGCTGAGTCTTTATGACTGACGGTCGGTGGACCTTATCATTTTAGGAGACCGCGGCGACGGAGCAGCACCAGAGGCCGGTGCAACTGGAGGCGGGGCAGTCTAGCTCAGGAGCTCAGATGACAGGATCCGTGAGTGTTGATTTAGTTACTTTTACTTCCGCGAGTGATCCATGTAGTGAGGCTCTGATGTATTGGGCAAGGCCCTAGTTATCTTGTCTTCCTTTCTTTCAGTTATGGTTGTGGACATCTTTTGATGATTTATTTTTATATGTGATGTGGACATGTTTTGCTTGCTTTATTCATGTTAGCTTACTTTTCTTGTGATCGATTTGGCCGGCAGGATCGGCGTTTTGTAGTGACGACCTTCCCGAGCGAAGGTGTCACCGCAAAACGGCGGTTCTGGGCCTAAGACCCGGTGGTTTTTGCAAAAAAAAAAGAAGGGGGTCTTACAAGTGGTATCAGAGCAAACATCGATCCAAGGAAAAGAAGTCCACAAACCCTGGGCCACCCCGCGCGAGCTTAGTTTGCGGACAAACTAGCAGCGGAAGCAATGGTGTGCCCATAAGGGAAATCACATGTAAAATTCCACTTATAACTGAAATTTTCCTTCCCTTTAGCTAAGACCCTTATAAGTGCAATCTTTCTTGTGTAGCCGGCAACGGAGCCTTCACCGCAGCATGGAGTCCCGCCGACTCCGAACGTCGTTCCACCACCACCGGCTCCTACCCCGTTCTAGCAGACGGAGTTGGGGCAGACTCTGACTGCCATTTTGGAGACATTCAGAGCACAGCAGGCACCGGCTCCTCAGCAAAACCCTGGAGCCAACTGGCTGAGCATCTTTCGGGGTCTCTCCCCACCAGCATTCATCGGGACGGAGACTGTTGTGAGGACCGAAGAATGGGTAGACATCATGGAGGAGATGTTGTCAGGAATCCGGTGCCCGGCAGACATGGAGGTGCCACTGGTGGTTTCATGCCTGGAATCCCATGCTAAGAGATGGTGGAAGAGGTTCCTGGCTACATCGTATCCGGGATTAGAGGCAGCAGATGTTGCTTGGGATGATTTCAAAGCGGCGTTGTTGGAGCATTTTGTGCCGCAGTCGGCAAGAGATGACTTGGAAGATAGATTTCTGCAGTTGCGGCAGGGGAGTAGATCAGTGTTGGAGTACCATCAGGAGTTCACCCACCTGTCCCGGTTTGCGGTATCCTACCAACTGGACGATGCGGGATATGCTAAGAGATTCTATAAGGGCCTCCGTGACGAGTTGAGGCAGGCCCTCCTTTTTGTCTCCGACGGTTGTATGTCCAGGATTCTGGAGATGGCGAAGAAGCTGGAAGGAGACCAGCAAGTTGTTCGTGGGAGGAAGAGACCCATGGAGGACCAGGGAAGAAATGGCAGGAGAGATCAGCCGAGAAACAGAGACGCTGGAGAAGGAAGGACGGAGGTCCGACCCCGTCAGGGGGAGAGGCAGGAACAAAGGGAGCCGGTAGTTTTGACTCCTCAGCCTCTGCAGATGAGGGAAATGCCAAGGATTGGAGGAGGTGGGCAACCTCCGGAATGCTACCACTGCCACCAGGTCGGCCACATCAAGAGGAACTGCCCCCAGAGGAATGCTCTTCCAGCACCTCAGGCAGCACCTCGGGGTCAGCATCCCGGAGGCCGAGGACGTGGTCGAGGCCGTAGATTTCAGGGTGATGATCGGAGGCACTACAGGGAGCAGGCTTATGCCTTAGATTTGGCCAGGCCCAGGGACCCGGCAAGGGTCATCGCAGGTATTTGTCGCTTTTAAATTTTTTAAATAGTTAATGTTTTGAAAGTTTCAGCTTTACCTTAGCGTTGAACCAATCGTCAAACCCTTCAGGTTTAGTTTCCATTTTCGGCAAACCTGCTTTGGCCTTGTTCGATACGGGTGCCTCGCACTCGTTCGTCTCGGCCAAGTTTATCGAAGACCTAGACCAAGTCAAGCACCTCAAAAGCGACTATAGGAGAGTGAGATTTCCGGACGGATCAAAGGTCTTAACAAATGTAGCATGCCTAATAAGTCTGGAGATTGGGGGAAGGCTGTTCGAAGTCCCGGCAACTGTTCTGAAGATGAGGGATTACGACCTGATCCTGGGCATGAGTTGGTTGTATGAAAACCGGGCAAGGATTGACTGCCCGGCAAGGCGGATCGTGCTAGAGCATAAAGACGGGGTTGTGGCATTCGAAGGTACTCAACTTACCTCTCGTCTCTTTTTATCGTCCATTCAGGCCGTCAAGGCCCACCTGCAGGGAGACGAGGTTTACCAGGTGCTCTTCGAGGCGACTGAAGTCAAGGACTCAGTGCCTAGTATCCCGGTAGTTCGAGATTTTGCGGATGTCTTTCCGGAGAAGCTTCCTGGGCTACCACCGCACCGCGAGAAGGATTTTCAGATTCAGCTGGTGCCAGGGGCCAAGCCGGTGTCCAAAGCTCCTTATCGGATGGCCCCGAAGGAGTTGGTAGAGTTTCGGAGCCAGCTGCAGGAGCTGGTGGAAGCCGGGTTCGTTAGGCCGAGTTCCTCACCTTGGGGAGCTCCGGTGTTATTTGTGAAGAAGAAGGATGGGACGCTCCGACTGTGCATCGATTACAGAGCTCTGAATAGGCTGACGGTGCGGAACACGTACCCTCTGCCAAGGATAGACGAGCTCTTTGACCAGCTAGAGGGAGCCCACTGCTTCTCGAAGCTGGATTTGAGATCGGGATACTATCAGCTAAGGATCCAAGAGGAGGACATCCCGAAGACGGCTTTCAGCAGCCGGTATGGATTGTACGAGTTCACGGTGATGCCGTTCGGGCTCACAAATGCACCTTCAGCATTTATGAGCTTGATGAATCGGGTGTTTGAGCCTTACCTCGACATCTTTGTCATAGTGTTCATCGACGACATCCTCATCTACTCGAGGACGGAGGAGGAGCATGCGCAGCATTTGGCACTAACCTTGGGGAAGCTGCGGGAGCATCGGTTATATGCTAAGTTCAGTAAATGCCAGTTCTGGTTGAAGGAGGTGGCCTTCCTGGGCCACATCATCAGTGGAGCAGGCTTGGCAGTAGATCCAGCAAAGGTTCAGGCAGTACGGGACTGGCCGCCGCTGAAGACGGCCACCGACGTAAGAAGTTTCTTGGGACTTGCCGGCTACTACCGGAAGTTCGTTCAGGGATTCTCTCAGATAGCCCTCCCGCTTACCGCTCTGACAAGAAAGGATGCTGTATTTTCTTGGACGCCGCAGTGCGAGACAGCTTTCCAGGAGCTGAAGGGTCGGCTCACTTCAGCTCCCATCCTTGCCCTTCCGTCGGGGAAGGAAGGATTTCAAGTGTATACGGATGCATCTTATCAGGGGATGGGTGCCGTTCTGATGCAAAACGGGCACGTGATAGCTTATGCCTCCCGCCAGTTGAAGGACCACGAGCGGAACTACCCAGTGCATGATTTGGAGATGGGAGCAGTCGTATTCGCTCTCAAGATCTGGCAACACTACCTCTATGGGGTCCACTGCGACATATTCTCAGATCACAAAAATCTGAAGTATGTAGACACGCAGAAGGAGTTGAATATCCGACAAAGGCGATGGGTGGAGTTCCTATCAGATTACCAATATACGATGCATTACCACCCAGGGAAGGCAAACGTAGTAGCAGACGCTCTGAGCAGGAGAGCTACCACATCAGGGGCAGAGCCTAAGCTGATGGCCATGGAATTGGTGCGAATGTTCGAAGATATGCAGATCTCACTGGTATCGGAAGATGATCCGGAGCTGTACAAGGAGTACCTAGCGGCGATTGGTGCCACATATGACATTCGAGACCGCATCAGGGAAGGGCAGAGGCAGGATGCCAAGCTGGAGCCGATATTCAGAGCCTTGGAGGAAGGCTCAGCTGAAGATTATTCGATGAAGGACGGCCTGTTGAGTTTTAGAGGTCGGGTGTATATACCAGCAGGAGGTCAGATTCGGGAGGATATTATGACAGAGGCCCACTGCAGTAGGTATTCAGTGCACCCGGGTATTACCAAGATGACGGCAGATCTGAAGAGGACCATGTACTGGCCGGGTATGAAGAGAGATATCATTTATTTTGTGACCCACTGCGAGACCTGCCAGCTTGTGAAGGCGGAGTGTCGGAACCCCGCAGGATTATTGCAGCCACTCCCAGTGCCGGAGTGGAAGTTCGACGATATAGCGATGGATTTTATTCATGGTCTTCCCCGATCTCGTACGGGGAATGACTCGATTTGGGTGGTCGTCGACAGGCTGACGAAGGTGGCTAGATTCATTCCGATCAGGAAGGATGATTCAGTCAGAGTTTTGGTTCGAAGGTTTGTGGAGCAGTTTATCCGTTATCATGGTGTGCCAAGGACGATAGTTTCCGACCGAGATGGACGTTTTACGTCAAGGGAGTGGAGAGCGGTGCAGGCCTATCTAGGCACCCGGTTGACCTTTAGTACAGCTTTTCACCCCCAGACAGACGGGCAAACGGAACGCACCAATCGGACCCTGGAAGATCTTTTGCGTCTTTGCATTCTGGACCGTGGGGAGCCTTGGGAGAGACTGTTGCCGTTGGTCGAGTTCTCTTATAACAACAGTCACCAGGCTAGCATAGGCAGAGCACCTTACGAGGCATTATATGGACGGAGGTGCAGGACACCGTTATCTTGGATTCAGGATGAGGACCCCAAGGCTCTTGGCTCAGAGTTCGTGGAGGACACGGAGGCCCAGGTGAGGTTGATTCGAGATAGGATGCTGGAGGCCCAGAGCAGGCAGGCCAAGTATTACGATGCGCGTCATCGTATGGTGGAGTTCCAGGTGGGAGACCGGGTTTTCTTGAAGATACGTCCGATGCATGGAGTCTCGAGGGTTCGCGGCCGGAAGAAGCTCAGTCCAAGGTTTATGGGACCCTATAGGATCCTGGAGCGGATCGGCCCCTTGGCTTACAGACTGGAGCTACCGCCGGATTTGGAGGGACTGCATGACGTATTCCACGTCTCTTCACTTAGGAAGGCTTTACTTCGGCCTGAGCAGCAGGTGTCTACTTCTGAGGGGCCAGTAGCTACAGATCGATCGATCCACTTGGAGCCGGTTCGGATAGACGACACAGAGCTACGAGTCTTGCGGCGCAAGAAGGTTCCACTGGTCAAGGTCCTGTGGAGGAATCATGGACAGGAAGAACATACTTGGGAGCCACTGGACTTGATGCAGCAAAAATATCCGCAGCTTTTTACGACAGGTACAACTTACTTTTCTGGGATGTTACAGTTTTTCCTCTAGTAGAAACCCCCATAGGCTTGTCTGAATTTCGGGGACGAAATTTTTATTTTTATGTATTGGGATTTGTAACATCCCCCAAACTGCTAGACCCCTAAGTTGGTTTTGTCATGACTAAGCCATGACAAAACCATAGGAAGAGCCTTTTAACCTTGAGAACTTAGGAAAGGAGGAAGGAGCCACCTTGGTCTGCAAATAGCAATTCCCATCTTCCAAGCTTGGGATTGGAATTTAGGGCTTCAACCTAACCCTTGGACCCCACCATAGTGTCCCTAACCCTTTAGGGGTCCCCTTAGGGCACCAAGGGCCCATTGAAGTCAACCTAAGAGACCAATTTGACCAAAGTCAACATACACCCTCAAATTGGTCAAAGTAGCCCATTTAGAGCCAATCAACCCTCACCATGTCAAATTGATCACACACCTAGGTTTATAATACCATTATAGACCTAATGGACCCAAAAGCCCCATCATGGGACCCCCAGGGGTGCAAATTGACCAAAATGCCCTTTTAGGTCAAAATGACCTTTCTTCTCAAAGTACCCCAATTAACCTTCACCACATTAAATTGACCTCACCCATAGGGCTATCATGTCATAGGGGAGCTAGTGGACCAAAAAGCCCCATGACCAAGTCAACCCTAGGGCTCAATTTGACCAAAGTCAAAATTAGCCTATTTTGGTCAAATCACCCTAGATTGGGTCAACCAAGAACCATATGACCAAATTGACTCCACCATTAGTTCCTAAACTTAATTTAGAACCTATTGAACCCAAAAGCCCCATCCTAGGGTTCCCCAATTGACCAATTTGGCCAAAAGTCAAAATTGCCCAAATTAGGTCAAAATGCTCAAACCTAACCCAATCTCTTTGGGCTAGCTCAATTGGGTGGTCAACCAGCCCATGTGGGCCCTCACTAAGCTCAGGGGAGAGTATAGAAACCGACCATGGCAATTAGGAGAGAGAAAATGGGGGTTTCACCATTTTTGGAGGAGAGAGAAGAGGCCATTCATGGCCATTAAGAGGATTTACCTCCTAGCCTCCCCAATTGATGCCTCCATTCAACTCCTCAGCCGATTAGGAGGAGTTTCCATCAGTTACAGAGGGGGATTAAGGCAGGGAGAGGAAGAGGGGGTCGGTCCTTGATGTAACCGAAGAAGCCATTAATGGCCATGGAGCTTAAAACCATCACCACCCCCAATTGAACCCCCCTTCACCTTCAGGGACCTGAGAGGAGAGAAACCCCTATCTTACCTGGAGATTTCGTGCGCTATAGGAGGGAATCGGCATGGCTTCTCAACCGACGGCGGCTCCCATGGTGTACTCAAGATTGACCCGACGGCAAGCCCTCCAACAGGTCCCGTTCTCCTCCCTGAACTCTAAGGGTTAGATCCAAATCGACGGCGGCTCGAATCGTGGTCAATCGGCCGTGAATCGAGTCGGCCAATCCTCCCGTTGATCGGGTTGGGTATCCTCCTACAAATCATGATTCCGGCCACCTCCGGCCGATCAAACACCGCTCATCGCCGGCCCCCACCTCAACGGAGGTGGTGGTGGCGTTGGTCGGCCGGGGCGGCGCTCAGGTGGCCGGGAAATCCAAGATCAAGTCGGCCCAGGCGCAGCAAATCCTGGCCGTTGGCTCATCGGGGACGAAGGCTGTGAGCCGTCCGATTGGCCGCCTTTTGTTATTCGCAGGCATGAAATGATTATTTCATTTAATTTAATTATCTGTCACACATTTTGACCGATTTTGTGACCCGATTTTAAGGCCCTTAGGGGCCATAACTCGAAAAATGCTCAGAGATAACTTTTGTAGGCCTTGGTGTCTACTTTCTAATGGGAGTGGAATCAGGCTATTTGGTTAAGTATTGGACCCACAGTACTCATTCTAGTGAGGCTGGTCAGAACTCAAACCAGAACTTAAAATTAGTATATCTCTTAAATGGCTAATCTGATGTAGTTGATATTTTGGCTAAGCATCCATATGTCCTATACCTAGGTTAGGTTTGAGTATCAGATTTTTAGAAGTTACTTTTCCTAAAGTTTTTGTGGAAATTTAATAATCCTTACACAAATTAATTGGAGGGCCAAATGACCTCCAATCTCCACCAAATTTTGGTGGGGTACCATTAGGGTCATGATAAACCCCTGGTTAAAATTTCATCTCATTTGGAGATCTTTTGACTAGGTAATCTTTGGGCCCAAGTTTTGCCCTTTAAGGGGAAAATTGTACTAAGGAGACACTTAGGGCTTCTCAAAGCCAAACCACCTCCTGGTGGAGTGGTATTATGTCCACTGCCCTAATCCCACCCAAATCACCTCCAAGAGTGTTATGGAGTCTTGGGGAGTGGGTTTGCCCTAGGACTTAGGGTTGGAGCACTTTGGGGTGCATTTAGCCAAGTTATGGTCCATTGACCAATTAGGTTCTTTGAGTCTTGTGACTCTTTAGGAAGGTCAGTGGGATGAAGTTGAGACCCCATGAGGAGTTTGGGGAGCATTGGAGTTGTTTTGCTCAAGGTCATAGGGTTGATCCCTATGGGGAGGAATTTGGGGTTGTGAAGGACTTAGGGGAGTTTGTCCTTGGATAGGGGTGTGTTGGACTCCTCTGACTTTTATAAGTGATAAGATACCCTCACAAGAGGTTTGGGAGGATTTGGATAGGTTTAGACCCTAACCCTAGGGTAAACCCTAATGGGGTGCAAATAGGGGTCAATGAAGGGAGTAGGGTCAAACCCTAGTGGTTTGACCTAAAGTTTTGGTGGGTAGGTCATAGTGACCAGAGAAGACTCCCTTGTGAATTTGAAGAGGTTTGGAGTTGTCTAACCTAGGTAATAAATCCTTGGGTAGATTTGTAAATAATTGGAATTTGGGGTTCTAGGAAGAAATAACACTTGGGGAATCACCATCTTCTGTCACCCACTTGTTTTTGAGGATATGAATCTCTGGAGTTCTTACTAGAGCTATTGGAGAAGGTTAGACCCTAACCCTAGGCTAAACCCTAATGGGGTGCAATTAGAGGTTAATGAAGGAAGAGGGGTCAAACCACAGTGGCTTGACTTGAAATTTTGGGTAGAGGGCCTTAGTGACCAGAGAATGCTACTGTAGGAGTTTGGAGGGATTTGGAGTTGCCAATCATAAGTAATAAACCCTAGGGTAGATTTGTAATTATTTAGGGTTTGAGGTTTTAGGGAGAAATAGTATTTATCAATTTACCATCTTCTGTCATAATCATGGTTTTAATGTCAATTATCTCTGGAAGAATTGGTTAGATCATGAGTTAACCCTTGGAGGTCCAAATTGTAATATTCATCATTGTTGGCAATTTTTGGGTTGGTTAAATTTGTGATGATAAATTACTGTAATTGCATGAAACTTTGCTGGTTGCCTTTTTATATCAATATGTATCCACTGTAATTTTCTCATAATTTATAGATCAATATTTTTGGTACCTATAGTTCATTTTGAAAGAAATTGCAAATATATCCTTGGATGGAATTACAAACGTACCCTCTGAATAGCATGGTCAAACTTTGTAGGATTAAATATTTTATTAATAAGCACCACTGTGTTAATTTGCACAAGGATTGGAGTTCATATGAGGGTGCCTCCTTTGGAAATTATTGGAAATAATTGTGTTTTGGAATTTCTAAAAATAATAAATCTTGCTGGTTTTCCCTACAACTTTATATATACTGTTTATTAGGTACCCTTGAATTATGAATAAATTGGAGTGGGCATTGGAGGTCAGAAAAATATACTTGTAGTTCAAACCTTAGTAATGTGGCCTTTTGGAAAATTATTTAAAATACAATTATTAATGGAAAAATTATGAAACCCTAGATTTGATCTGAAGTAGGTAGCATGGGTTCCCAGTAAATCCCTTGGGTCAAGAAGTTGGATATTTAGTGTACCTCTCTTCATGAGCATCAAAACGTTAAGGGTGGGCTGCGTTTAGCAATTTGACAACTTTTGGGGTTAGAGGTCAATCTGGTTGTCTAGGGTCTGAAGTGATGAAGGATGGGTGGTAGCCTTGTATTATGTATGGGCCTCTAGAGAAGTTGGGGTTTGGTAAGTCTTAGGGTGGTGGGATGCCACACTCGGCTAGGTCGTCCGGGAATTGACGAAAGATCGTCTTTTCTTGTTAGCATCCTTTAGCACCTGAGTTTCTAAGGTAGGAAAGTCACTCTGAGAGTGTGCTTGTGGAAGTCTAGCCGGTTTAGTCCGGTGATCTTTTGTTTCTGAGATGTTTATTGGTGACGGGCGGGTTAGCCCGTGGAGCTTGTAGCTCGGTATTGTTGGAAGATAATTGCATGTGCATAAGGTGGTGGGTCCTTCGTGTTGGCGGTCGTTGCACCGACGTTAACACTTGGGCTCGGCAAGTGTGGTATTTACACTTAGCCATAAAAGTCTGGCGGTCCAGTCAGTAAGAGTACGCAGACGCTCTGCGGGTTTTGTGGAGGCGTACGATAGGTCTAGGTCGGGTAGTGCATATACCAACCTAGAGGTGGGCGAGGCCCAACCCACCGCTTCCGTTTGCCACTACGGGAGTATCCTGAGGAGTCTAGCTCGCTCCAAAAAGAGGGAACTAAAGGTCTATGCGCATAGAGTCGTAGTGGGTGAGTTGCACTTGTTTGATCACCGCATAATCACATACTTGCATGACATAGCATAATCATTGCATTCAACCCCTGACACCTATCGTATAAATTGGTATGGGACTTTTTATACGATAGGCCCTGCTAAACGACCCCTTGGTCTATAGGTTTGTATGAGCATTCCTATAAATCAATGGTTTATTTTATAACACTTACTTGCCTCTACATTTACTCATTACTGCTTTACCTTTACTTTACCCTGCTGTTTCTATTTTGTTTTCATTTATATATATATATATCACCTGTGTAGAGTAGATATCACCTTGTCACCTGCATTTGCTTCTACCCCTTGTTTGTCCTCCGCTTCCTCCTTTCCATCCGGTGCCTAGGAGCCCTGGGGGGAGGGGTGGGGAATTGGCTGAGTCTTTATGACTGACGGTCGGTGGACCTTATCATTTTAGGAGACCGCGGCGACGGAGCAGCACCAGAGGCCGGTGCAACTGGAGGCGGGGCAGTCTAGCTCAGGAGCTCAGATGACAGGATCCGTGAGTGTTGATTTAGTTACTTTTACTTCCGCGAGTGATCCATGTAGTGAGGCTCTGATGTATTGGGCAAGGCCCTAGTTATCTTGTCTTCCTTTCTTTCAGTTATGGTTGTGGACATCTTTTGATGATTTATTTTTATATGTGATGTGGACATGTTTTGCTTGCTTTATTCATGTTAGCTTACTTTTCTTGTGATCGATTTGGCCGGCAGGATCGGCGTTTTGTAGTGACGACCTTCCCGAGCGAAGGTGTCACCGCAAAACGGCGGTTCTGGGCCTAAGACCCGGTGGTTTTTGCAAAAAAAAAAGAAGGGGGTCTTACACGGAACCTCCCTCCCCCCGATCCCGTCGAACGGCCAGGGCCCTCCTAGAGCGAAAGGGAGCGTTGGGGTCCCTTCTCGAGGAGAGCCAGGGGGCGAACCTGGCAACCTTGGGGGGATCCTTCTCCTGGGCCGCCGCGAGTGCGTCTACCATCGCTTGCGAGACCGGTTTAGGGGATGGCTTCATGGGAATACTTCAGGGCAGCGAAACCTCGGGATGAGGAGAAATCCCTGCCGATGTAAAAGGAGCTTTTGGAAAAATGGCTCGGGCCAGAGATATATATAAGGTAGAGGTGGGACCCACTAAAAGATTCTGTCCAGGTCAGCAGGCATTCACTGAATACTGGGTTGGACTATTCTTTCCGAGTGGATAACCCGCTCGAAAAGAGCGGGGATTGTGTACAACCCCGTATTCGCCGAGTGGGCCCGCAAGCCTAAAAGGAGGGACCAAGGGGCGAGATCCAGGTCCAGCAAATCACCCGCCCAGGCCAGGAGAGCGAGGGTGGCCTCGCTCGCAGAGCACCCGCATGGCGGTAAGGGGGTGCTGGCGAATGAGGGGAAGCAGGACGTCGTCCGCGCCAGCACGATGGAATGCCAAGCGAGTGGTGCCTACACAGACCACTCGCCCGGTGGGGCGTAGCAGGAGGAAGGACCTGCGAGTGGTGCCTTCGCGGGCCGCTCGCCCAGAGCTCAAGAGCGTTCAGCGAACGTCGGTCTGCGTCCGACGAATGAGAGCAGGTCGGTATCTCGCGTGAGGGCACTCGCCCAGCCAAAGGTAGCGCGAAAGGAGTCTGGCGAGTGGTGCCCTCACGGGCCACTCGCCCCCAGAGGCTTTAAGGAGGAAATGACCTAGATACCCCCTATGGGCTGCCAATAGCCCTTCAGAACAGCGGAGTTAGGCTGTTAGCAGACCATTTTGGGGTGCGGTTAGCAAAACCAAAAGGCGGATTCACGTTATTTGCAGACCAGTCTAGAGAATCTATAAATAGACCCTTAAGGGCACCTTGGAGAGAGGCCAGATTTTTGGGAATCCTCTCCTCCAGGCAAGTTTTGGTTGGCTGCTAGTGCCCTCCAAGGTGCCCGGCTGAGCTTTGGTTTGGGAGGGGATGCTCTCTAAGATCTTCCGGGTGTGTGGCGGGAGTGCGGGACCTCCTCGCTACGGCCTTGGGTCTGTTTCAGATTTCTCATCCACTGTCCGGAGAGTTTAGTGAGGAAGAAGTAAGCATCGGCTACACCGCCCAGTGAGTCCGAACTCAGGAGACCGGTTGCTGGTTTCAACATTTAGTTAATTTTATCATCGTATAATTTAAATTCTTTAAAATCCTCATATGAGCATATTTGGGCTAGATAAAACATATTTCGTGCATTTCATGCATGAGGGAGATCACATCTCCCTCTCAATAATATCTGAGTTCATCTGTACTTCTGTCTTCTGTGATGCATTATTTTACACGTTGAACTGCTATATTATTGTTATTCATGTGTGTGTGATTGTTGTGGTGGAGTTCGGGATGTCGTTGACTGTGTTTTCCTGGAATTGCTACTGCTCGTGCGATTTGAACTCGCAGGGTCATGGGTTTTTTCTTGCACGAGCATCTGCTGTTTATATTGCACATGGTTACGTGCTTGTGCTTGCACGGTTATCGATGCCCATGCAAGTTATTTTTTCCCCGTTTTCTCCCGAGAAGTCGTAATTTATCGCACGGGCACACATTTTTCTTCTCGCACCGTTATCGCTGCTAGTGTGAGTTATTTTTGGGCAAATTTCTCCTGAGAACTCGATTATATATCACATGGGCATGCAATTTCCTTCGCACACATTTGTCGACAGCCATGCGAGCTTATTCGTGGATTTTCCTGCCACTACGGCCAGGGCTCCAAGATTTCCCACCGAGATTTCATTCCCTTATGCACTGTTTGGCGTACAGTCGTGTGCATGACCATGCATGGACAATTTTTACTGGAGTCTATATATACGCATTTTGATGTTTCATTTCGGGGACCCTTCGAAGAAAAGCTTCCTTTTGCCCAAGTTTTGTCCCAACAGTCTGGGGCTTGGCCCTTTTCCTCCCCATCATCCGGAGCTTTATGCAAGGTGATTTTCCTTCAATATACTCTGCTGAGCAAGGAAAGGAAGAGGATCGACATGGACGGCGCAAAAATACCAAGAAGATGGGTAATGGCAAAGTATCAGACGTTGTTTGTGTCCCTCCCAATCTCTTCCAACTCACTAGGTGTAGTTGTTGATTTCTCCTTACATTCTGATGATGGTAGTATTATCATGAACACAATATTGTAACTTGTCTATTCATTGTTCTTACAATGATTAGTACTTGTTTTTGTTCATGGTATGCTTTTGGATATGGCTATGTTTTTTTAGTTGTTGTGTTACTTGCAGTGAGTGACGAGGTGTTTGCGTCTCTCACCCCTTATTTCCGTGTGATCTGAGTTAGTGAGCTGCTCGGCTGCGCGTGAAGCGGTGCTGTCGACTTGCATTTGTGTTCATGAAATCAGACTGCTCTACAGCAAGCGAAGCGGTGCCGAAGACCCGCATTTGTGAGCTTGAGATTGTTGGTGCCGCTCTGCAACGAACGAAACAGTGAAGGCGACCCGCACCTGCTTAGAATATCTTTTTATGCATGTTAATTTAGAAAATCAAAAACCTCCAAAGAATATCATAGTTTGAAGTCTTTATAATAAGTTTTTCAAATCGATTTTAAACTCAAGCATTTTGATCCCAATTCCATTTTTTGCGTTTGTTTGGGCTATTTTCACTAACGAAATCAATTTTTACAAAAACAGATCTGTTTTGCTCTTTTAAAAAATATGCATGCCCGAAATTGACCTATTTAGGTTGATTCTTTCTCAAGGTGAAGGTATTCCTGCACGATTCTTCCTCGTCAAGATCTTTTACATTTTGATCCCGCCCTCCCGACCCAATCAATCTTGTTGGTTTCCCTATCTCGACTTCCTTAAATTGTTTCTCGAATCCAAGATTGAGCCGTCATTGGACCTGCAACCATTGTTCTGGAAAAAATCTACTCCGCATCCGACTTTGTTTGGAGCTTCGTCCATATAAAGGCCAATGTTTTGGATGAAATGGGGGAAAGGTAGCATGAAGCTCCAACCCCAGAGAGAGTTTTCATGAAGATCAACACAACAACATTCCTTCCACTTTGAGCTTCTCTGTCAGAGCTTCTCCTTATGAACAAGTATAATCTAAACCCTATTTTTTTTTCAACTCTTCCCCCTTAATATTTTTCTGCAAACGAACAAAACAATTTGTTGAGGTATATTAAACACAAGCAATCAATGAAGAGAAACTGAAGGGACACAGCCACTCAAGAGGTTCATGCAATCAATGCTGCCATAATGGTTTACGAAGAGACACAACCACTCTTCAATACATATTGGTTCACGAAGAGACATCCCGCCATTATTATGTAATTCTAGAGAATTCATACAGCCATTATTATGTACTTCTAGAGTATTCTTCCATCTATATATATATATATATTGCTGTAATAGACCTTCAAAGGACAATAACAAAGAATAATATTTCTCTCATCCATCATTTTTCCAATACGTTATTATGGTATCAGAGCAAGACAATGCTCCACCGAGCGACTCCACCACCCCACCGAGCTCCTCCCTCACTATTCGTCCATCATCCAACACAACCACCTTCAATCTACCCAATGCTCACCACTACATATCTATCAAACTTACCAGTAAAAACCTCCTCTTTTGGAAAGCTCAAATCGAGTCATTCCTTCTAGCACAAGGTCTCTTCGGCTACCTCGACGACACCATAACACGGCCAACCACAACAAATGAAGAAGTCACATGGATTCAACAAGATGTCATGATTCGAAGCCTCCTCACAGCTTCCTTATCTGAAGAAGTTTTCCCAATCATCATCGGGAAGGACACAAGTAGAGCAATGTGGGATGCCATTCATGAAGCTTATGCATCAACCTCCAACTCCCGAATTCTCTCCCTCCACCTAGCCCTCCAAGATCTCACCCATAAACCTGATGAAGATGTCTCAACGTTTCTCCTACGTGCAAAATCCATCGCAGACGAACTTGCAATCTCTGGCAATCCCATCACCACAGCCAATTTCAATCTCCACATATATCGTTCTCTCAGGAATGACTTTCGTGAAATTATTCCTGTACTCGTGAACAATCCAACTCCACTACCATTTCCCGATCTTCAAGCAAAACTCATCAGCCATGAATTTCTGCAAGGCTCTCAAATTCAAAAGTTATCTCTCATCAATAACTCCACTCCACCGACAGCGAATGTACTTGAGCAATCACACAACAAGACTGACTACCACAACAACAGAGGCTGAGGATGAGGCCGTGGAGGAGGTCGTCAAACTCGACAAAGTCGCCCATGGTGCAACATTTGCAACCGTAACAACCACAGCACACAAAATTGCTACTTTCGCAATCAACGTGCTCCACCGAACCGGCCTTCCACAATGCGATTTCCTACAAATCCAACAACTCAAGTCACCCAATACTATCCACAATATCAACCGATAGTGAGCAACTACATCTGGATCCCATACACTGGCGCAACTCACCATGTTACTCCAGATCTACAGTCCCTCTCATCATATGATCCTTACAACGGACCGGAACAGGTTCAAGTTGGCAATGGTATGAATCTACCCATAAAACACACTGGCTCCATCACCTTGAAATCCCCTACACGATCACTACATCTCAATAATGTGCTACATGTACCATCAATAACTAAATCTCTTCTCTCAGTTCAGAAATTTGCACAAGATAATCATGTGTTCTTCGAATTTCACCCATCTTTCTTTTGTGTGAAGGACAAATCAACCAATCAAATGATACTATCCGGACCGAGCCATAAAGGACTCTACACCCTACCTCCGGTCTCCTCAACGCCTACATCAACTCCATCAGTCCACACCGCTACCAACGTCTCCACAACAACATGGCACAATCGTCTTGGTCATCCGCACTCGCAAGCTCTACGCCAAATCATCCGCCGCAACAATTTACCTTGTAACTCCTTTAAAAGTTCTACTTGTATGTCTTGTCCTCTCGGCAAATCTCATAGATTGTCATTACCATCTACTCTCTCTAGAAGCACATCTCCTTTAAATTTAGTGTTTAGTGATGTATGGGGTCCATCTCATTTTACCTCGGTCAATGGATTTCGATATTTTATCATTTTTGTGGATGACTTTACAAAGTATATTTGGTACTACCCCATGACAAATAAATCTGAAGCATTGCCAATATTCCAAAAGTTTCACAAACTTGTTGAAAGACAATTCAACACGAAACTCAAATCCATCCAAACTGATTGGGGCGGTGAATTTCGCAATATCTCAAAATACCTTGAAACCTTGGGTATTCATCATCGCATTGCATGTCCTCACACCCATGAACAACAAGGGTCGGTTGAACGCCGCCATAGGCACATTGTGGAAATTGGTCTTACTCTACTTGCTCAAAGCAAACTCTCACAACATTATTGGCATTTTGCTTTTGAGACTGCGGTCTATCTAATCAACCGTCTACCTACCCGGAACAACAACTACAAATCCCCCTTTGAGCTCCTCTACAATCAACCACCAAAATACAACTTCCTCAAAACCTTTGGTTGTTTATGTTTTCCATTCCTACGTCCATACAACTCTCACAAGATGGACTTCAGATCCACCCCATGCATTTTTCTCGGTTATAGCCCAAATCACATGGGCTACCGCTGTATGGATCTAAAGAGCCATAAAATATACATAGTTCGTCATGTTCAATTTGATGAACACACTTTCCCACTACAAAGCACCCATCCGATATCCCCACCAAACACACACAATAACATACTACCATGGGCATCTGCACCTCTCCTTCCTCCCCCCATCACTCCTAATATCGATCCAACGCCATACCAACCTCCACCTCCAACTCCAGCACCGAACCAAACTCCCCCTCCACCTCCACTGTCACCTATACAGCCACCTACAAACTCACCTTTACCCAGCCCTACCACCAGCTTAAGTCACTCACCCCCACCAAAAAGGACTCAATCACTAGCCCAGATCTACAATCGCACTCAACCCATGCCAAACCCAGAAATGAATCTCACCACCACCTCCAACTATGAACCTACATGTTATACTCAAGCAGTAAAGTTCCCCGAATGGCGCACTGCTATGGCGGATGAAATCAACGCCCTCATTCATAACAACACTTGGACACTAGTACCTCCAAAACGTGGATCAAACTTGATTGGATGCAAATGGATATTTCGCATCAAAAGGAAAGCTGATGGGTCTCTTGAACGCTACAAAGCTCGCTTGGTTGCTAAGGGATTTCACCAACAATGTGGAACTGATTATACTGAAACATTTAGTCCAGTCATCAAGCCTACAACCATCAGAACTGTCCTCTCGATTGCAGTCTCCAAAGGATGGACGATTCGTCAACTGGACGTTCACAACGCATTTCTTCACGGACACCTTAAGGGAGAGGTATACATGTCCCAACCTCCGGGCTTTGAAGATCGTAACTATCCACACTATGTTTGCAAACTAAATAGATCACTCTATGGCCTCAAGCAAGCCCCCCGAGCCTGGTTTCATAGGCTCTCTCACTTCCTTACTCAGCAAGGTTACAAATCGTCTAAATCAGACTCATCTCTATTTGTTCAACACTATGAAGCAACCACGACTTATATTCTGATTTACGTGGATGACATCCTCATCACCGGCAGCCACGACACTCAAGTTACAAACATCATAACTGCACTATCCACAACATTCCATTTAAAGGATCTTGGCCCCTTGCGATTCTTCCTCGGGATAGAGGCTGTTCCACAGCCACAAGGCCTGCTCTTGACCCAAAATCGGTACATTGGGGACATTTTACACAAGGCTGGAATGGATGATTGCAAACCAACAAACACTCCAATCGCTACTCTAAAGAATACAAGAAAATCTGAACCACACCCCAATATCACTCAATATCGGTCTGTAGTTGGTGCTCTCCAATATCTAACACTCACTAGATCGAACATTTCATTTGCCGTCAACAAAGCCTGCCAATTTATGCATGCTCCAACTTGTGATGATTGGACCCTTGTCAAAAGAATTCTTCGCTACATTAAACAAACAAAGAATCATGGACTCTTCATTCATCGTTTCTCCAACTTCCAACTACAGGCTTTTTAGGATGCTGATTGGGCGGGTGACCCAGGTGACAGAAAATCAACTGGTGGATATGCAATCTTTTTAGGCAAGAACCTCATTAGCTGGTCATCTCGAAAACAAAAAACAGTGGCTCGCTCCTCAACAGAATCCGAGTACAAATCTCTTGCTGACACCGCGGCAGAAGTCACGTGGTTACAATCATTATTTCATGAGCTTGGCATCTCACAACCATCACCACCACTTTTGTGGTGTGATAACATCGGTGCACTATATCTATCTGCCAATCCTGTATTTCACGCTCGCACCAAACACGTCGAAATAGACTTTCATTTTGTTCGTGACAAAGTGGCCAACGACACTCTTGCCGTACGCTACATATCCACTCAAGATCAAATCGCCGATATTTTCACCAAAGGCCTTTCTACAACACGATTTACTTTCCTACGAGACAAGTTGCAAATTCGACACATCGAATCCTTAACTTGCGGGGGCGTATTAAACACAAGCAATCAATGAAGAGAAACTGAAGGGACACAGCCACTCAAGAGGTGTTGGGAATGAGAGCTAACACTCCCGACCAGTGCACCTGTTGGCAAATTGAGCGAGCACCTGTGCGACCGCGTTGAGCGGTATGCAAATACGCAAACGAAAAATACAATGCAGAAAATAATAAAAGCACACAGAAAGTTTAACGTGGAAAACCCAATTGGGTGAAAAACCACGGGACGATCGGAGTCCAACCCGGAAAGCCTCCACTAAAAATGTGTGATAAAACACACGCACGGAATACATGCTTTCCCTCCACCGATCCACAAAGGATCTCCACTCCTCCACCACAAAATAATCCACAAAGGATTTTACAACACCCTCTTTCCAACACGATACAAAATCACAATATTGAAGCGAGAAAAAATAAACACGGTGATAGAGGCGTTACCCGAACGGATTGGATAATCCGTCCAACGTCGAAGATGACGTTCTCCAAATCCACGAACAAGGACGGCTACGAATAGCCCCTTCCAACTTCGTCTTCAACCTCCAAGCGACGGCGATAAGATCCCAGGCGGCAGCGGCGACCCGGATCCAAGCAGCAGCGGCACTTCTCCTCCAACAGCAGCGGCGGCTCCCTGCACTGCTCCAGGCGGCGCCCCCTCTCCAAAGTTGGCCGCGGCAGTCTTCCTCCAGGCGGCGGCAAAAAACGAGAGGGGGAGAGAGAGAGGTACGGGCGGCTATTCTGAAACGGAGAGGAGAGAAAAATTAGGTTTTCAATTTAGCCTATTACAGCCTTTTGTATGCCCAGTCCAGCGGTTACGATCTGAAAAAGAATTAAAAATTCGCAGGTATGTTGCAACACCTGATTTTTGGTGTTGCAACACCTGGCTCCCAGAAAATTCAGAGGGTAAAGAGTTATGACACCCTGTTTTGGTGTTGCAACACCTTTGCCAAAAAAAATTCAGCAAACTGCATATTACGTTCCAGATAAAAGCTAGCGCGTGCCCGGTGGTTTTTACCGACTCGGATGGGAACCACACCCAACAAGAGGTTCATGCAATCAATGCTGCCATAATGGTTTACGAAGAGACACATCCACTCTTCAATACATATTGGTTCACGAAGAGACATCCCGCCATTGTTATGTAATTCTAGAGAATTCATACAGCCATTATTATGTACTTCTAGAGTATTCTTCCATCTATATATATATATTGCTGTAATAGACCTTCAAAGGACAATAACAAAGAATAATATTTCTCTCATCCATCATTTTTCCAATACGTTATTAAGGTAGTATGAGGTGTTGGGGAGGCGGGAGGCGACATCACCTTTCTTCATTAGTGTCAAGGGAGTATGAGGTGTTGGGCGTCGAGGGAGGAGCGACGTCGAGTGTTGAGGGAGGAAGGAGGATGCGCTACGGGTTCTAGGTCCTAATTCACAAATTGCAAATTAGGGTTGACCGACCCGCGCTTAATATTTGTCGAGTACGTTTAGATATTTTTAGGTGTGCATACATACAAAAATAATGTGCCTATAATATTGCTCTTTAGACATCTTGACTAAGTTTTTTGATCTTGTATAAGTTGGATAGGGGCAAACAAATCTCACACATATACTCCTATTGGTACAGAGCCATCCAATCGCACGTCCACTCGTAAAATGCCCTTAGGTTGATCTGGGCGGACTGCTCGGGCCCGCCAAAGTAGGGCGGCCAACAATGACGTTCGTCCGCCTGAAAGATCAAACTTCTGAGAATGCGAAGGAGCTTTCCAAAAGTGTTAACCTCATCTTCATGAGCCTAACTCGATACGTTTCTACGATTGCAGAAGTAAAACTCATGTAATCCTTGTTCAAATTTATTAAACTCGAAAAATTTCATCCTCAAAATCTCCATCAAAAATTTCGATTAAGGTGGCCATTTTGTGCATTTTCTAGCACGAGTCCACTGCCACCTCCGGATTCGAATTTTGTCAAGGGGCTCAAAATTTGAACTCGAGAAGAAGCTTCACGTCGGAATCAGAGACGTGCCTTCTTGACATGTACGCCAAGTGCGACAACATGGAAGAAGTCCGGAAACTGTTCGAATAGAGGCTGAACATCTTCGCTGGGAAACCCAGCAGACGCCGCACATGAGGGAGGAGTGAATCAAGTTGCGATGTGTGTAGCGAGAAGGAATATTTAGGTGCTAGCAACACACCGTGCTTAGGTGCGAGAGAAAATCAGGCCATATATTCATAATCCAAAGATGGATATTTTGTGGGGCCCATTACATTTTCGACCAATCAAGCATCCGAATTCATGCATACAGAAAATATACGGAAAATTTTGAATCTCCGCCCGTAGGTGTGAGTAACACACGAAAAAGTTTTTTCATATATTCATAAAATTAAGTTCTAAGTTATTTTTTTTTTGTTTATTTTTGAGAACTTTTGGCACTTTGCACCCTGTAATTAAAGGGTTTTGGCACTTTGCACCCCACCTTTTAATATTTGGCACTTTGCACCATTCAAAACCAATATTAGAGCACTTTGCACCCTGTAGCGGATTTTGGACATTTTAAATATAATCTGAAATTAATTTGGGGGGTAAAACTGGAATTCGAAAAGCTTTTATCTCCCTGCCATTCCAAAACCCTGAATCTCCCGTGCCATTCCAAAACCCTCGCCGCTATCTTCTCCCGCTCCACCTGCGCCCTTCTCGCGCTCCGCCTCTCAGCGAGCCAAGCCCCGATCATCTACAACAGAGAACCTACCGGCGATCTAGGAGAGAGAACCACCGGCGGCCCCGACCCAAATACCCTCGCCGCATTCTTCTGCGCCCTTCTCCTGCTCCGTCTGGCATTACATTTCTTCTTTGCTGCTTCATCGAACCAAGATCTTCCTGCTACAGGAGAATTTTTTTTGTGTTCTGCTGCTACAACCAACCGCCGGCGAAACTCATGCATCTTGTCTGATTGCGGCTGAACCGAAACAGTTTTTTCATCATCATCTATTCATCGTGGAAGGTATAACATTTGAAATCCCAAATTTTTAAGGTTATAAGCAATTATTTAGGATGGTTTTTGTGTTTCCTTTTTTTTTTAGAATGGTTTGGGTAATGCGAAATCAAGAGTCAAATGAAAGGGCCTTTTACATGCCATATGAAGCATCGTTGTTCACTGTTAGAATGCATCATTCCGGGTCCTTTTTTGGTTCTCAAGCTATATTGCTACTCAATAATCAGTTACTGCGCCATTTCATCACAGTGAGATTTCTTAAATTTCTTATGTGTTTGTTTTGTATGTGTTTATTTACAATTTCTTAAATTTCACACAAACTTAAATATATTTTTATTTAACAGGTGAGGAAGATGTTTGGGATGACACCGCATAGGAAGTGCAGAGTTTCAGCATTTAGAGATTATATTGAGATTATGTGCTTGTTTTGTATAATGAGATTTGGGATGCATCTTTCGTATTGTTCTTGTTAAACTTTCAAATTTAGACTAAATATATTATCTCTATAATGTTGACATTTGGACTACAATTGCTATAAGAACTAACTACAAAACAACTATTTTTAAATCTGGACATTCAACTAAATTCTATACTATGCCAAATATTTTATAAGATCGGCACCTTGATCTTTACTTGATAAGTTAATCGCTTCGACGTCAACCGGCTGGAGAAACAATCACACAATTTGATGTTTCAAAATTTTAATTTAAATAAAAAAAATCATAATTTATTATTCAAATGAACTTTTTTGTTATTTTATATCGTAGCGATGAGATTAAGTAAAATTATATCTAATAAAACCACATGTATTGCGCATGAGATGTACCAAATGCACAGTTTGTGTGGTCTGCGTATAGCAGCGCATGAGATGATGAAATTTCAGCTCAAAAATATAATGGTCTGCGTATATCAGAGCATTAGAACAGACCAAAATTCTGCAAAATTAATTGTTTGGTTTGCGTATAACCCTAAAGGTAAAAGATATTTGCGGAAATTAATAGAGGGTTTGCGTATGGCTGTAAAATGTATAAGAATTAAATATAAAAGATAAAAGAAACAACGAATATTCAAGAAACAACTGATTGCGGACCAAAATACCCCCTTCAATTACAAATTCCGGGATTTAATAAATCTAAAAGAAATAATAAAATAACTGGAGGGTGCAATATGCTTCATTAATGACTTTAAAAGATGCAAAGTGCCAAAGTTTAAATATAAGGGTGCAAAGTCAAGAAACCCTAATTAAAAGTTGCAAAGTGCCAAAGGTTCTATTTTTGATGTGCACGCACCAGCACTCTAAAAACAAATCTGCCGTGTCTCTCGCAAAGCAATGGTCGGTTTTCCCCGTGCTCCGAAGTTTCTGCCTTCGTCCGCCTGAAAAGTTTCACCCGCCGTCGTTCGCCTGAAAAATTTCACCCGCCGTCGTCCTCCTAAAAATATTTCGCGCGGAGGGATTGCCCAAAAATTCTAGTCCTGCTTTTCTACGCGCGATGGACAGCCCTAGAATCGATTTCGAATCGCTGAAGAGTACATTGGCCACGTGGAAGAGTAAATTGGCCAACATCAACTTTTTCCGCGCAGATTCCCGATTTCAAAAGTGTCAGCACTCTCGACTGTCCCTCTCATCTCCATTTTTCGATCTTCCTTTTCCTTAATATTTACATAGAACACTCACTCTAGCGCAGTATACCCTTATCTGGTAGCCATTCGTACTTCTGCTCTTGGTTCAGTTTCTCCCTCACCTCCTGCCTGGTACATCTCCTTCAAGTAATTTTCTTCTGCTAATTGAAAATCCCCATTGATTTATTTCTAACCTGTAAACCTTGCTCTCTTTTACCTAGGGAAGCGTATTATAGAATTTTCGCTATTCTTAGATTTGGACTTCCTGTTGGCTTGTGCATGGACAGTTTCAATCTTCTGATTGAGTTAGACAAGGTTTTAGACCATTTCTCCTGTAATTTTTTTCCAACGCTGATCTCGTGAAATCAAAATTTGAATTGTATATGACCATTTTCTTCTTTAGTGCTATCCTAGAGTTTATTTAAATTATCCAGATAGTTTGGGAACCGATTCTAGTGGAGGTGGAGAACTTATGGTGAATAAAAAGGTAATATGATATTTTAGTGTTATCAAAACTCTTTGAGGCTAAAGATCACACATCTGCTCGCCTGTGCATGTAGATGTGGTCCCCATTTATAGTTGAATCAGAGAACTTCCATGATGAGGCTACCACACGTTCTTTGTATCAAAGATTTCTGATTGATTTTAGGGTGAGCTAAATTTTCCCTCATTCTGTAATTTTTTTCATATATTTATACAATGTATTAAAGAAATTATCATATTTAGAGATGGCACTATCAAATTCATCACAACAGTCCGATTGTTTTATAACAATGTTAAGGGCGCGATGCTCATTCACAGTTTGGGCCAATGTTTTTTACTTCGATTTTAATGTAATCATCAAAACTCAATCTGAATTAGTTTTGCAATTAAAAGTATCATCCTTTTGAAATTATAATTTTGTTGTACTTCATTGTAATTTTGTACCGAATCTGTATTGCCAACATGTGAGCTAATAGACGAAGTTAGTTTGATATCACTTTGTTTTGTTTCCATTATTTGACTTGTTTTCTCTCTCCAACTACTTGCATCCTCCACTAACATCTTGAAAGGTGGTATGAGGGAGAGTGAAATTCAAGTGACATGCAGATATATCTAATTTAGTTTTTTTCTTCATCGAAACCATCAATAAAAGTTTATTGTGAAAGTGGACATGCAAAAAATTCGGCCTCTTAACTTATTTTAGTTAGTTGCATTTCTTCCACGATCCCAACATATAACAGGTCCATGCCGCTTAGTAGTCAACAATAAGATTTTGTATTTTAGTTTTTTAGTTCCATGAATCTTTATCCCAGTACTCTCTAATTCTGCCTACTTGTTTGAATCATCTGAAGTTTGTACCATCATTTTATCATGTAGTGTTTTTATTCTCTTAATTAGATTTTTCTAATGTTTTTCAGTGTTTTGTATTCCCATAGATTGATTCTATGATTGATGTTTGTGAATAATAACTGAATAATTTAATGTGTTATTTTGCACCAGTACTTTTCCAGTCTTGTCGATGCTATTGTGCGTGGAGCATCATCAGAGGTAATTTTGAATGGTTTCTAATAATCTTTATCTACTTAGTTTACTTTCCTTTAATTTATTATCTTTTATTTGTTTTAGAGACTAACACATTCAACACAACTTATAATTATGCCAAGTGCATCAGTCGACCAAATAATAAAGTGATGAGTGAAGTATCATCCCACAATGTTATCATTTTATGGAAAATTTCATTTATTAGATTTTTAATAATAAGCATATACAATAATTGATTAAAATAAGATAGTCTCTTGGATAAAATCTTAAAAATGATTTAGTTTTTAAATAAAATTAAGATAAATTTGTCATGATAAAAACAAAACTTTCATTAGTAATTGGGCCACTAACTAGTGAATTGGAGCTTGAGGGCTCAAAAGATTTGTTGGTGTAACAAATTTTTGGGATGTCATACTTGCTCTCATGCATCACACTTCACCTGGAAGTCCTAGGAGAAATCTGGATGGTGTAGGACTGACACCGTGATTAAGGCATGTTGGACCTCCTGGAAGGCCTTTGTCGCAGTGTCCCTCCCACACGAAGACGTTCTTCCATAGTAGAGCCACCGATGAATCGACAATATTGCTGTAGCCACGAATGAAGCGGTGGTAGCAATCTTTAAGGTCGAGAAATCCTCATAGCGCACGCGGTGAGAGGGCATGAGCTAGGTGGTCAAGTCGTGGATCTTCTTTGTCTCTGTTCGACCTCCTGGCTATGCACCAAATGTTCTATTTAGGTCAACATTGTCAATGGTGAACAAAGATTCTTTTGTTGCTTTCAAGGATATGCAATGTTGGCGGATCAGCTGGAAGACTGTGCGAAGGTGCTCGAGGTGCTTGGGACTGTGTGGTGGCTGGGTTATTGAGCCGTCATCAATGACGGTGTTGTTTGGTTTTGATGCCAGGTAATTATGTGCTTCCGATTGATTTCTCGTGTGAGGGCGAGCGAGGGAGAAATCCTGGAGAGGATTGATGTTTCCCTTCTTTGAAATCTTATGCATTATGATGGCAGCAGTGAAGGGGAGTGTCGTTCACGAGGTGCGTGGCCTGCGTTCGTCGGCTCGGCTAGGTTACCGAATAGGGAAGGGGATTGAGGGGGGCGGGGGGAGAAAGATGGAAAATATAATTTCATTTCATACTTGCCAAAATGTTCGCCTTTCCTCTAAGTGACAAGTGAGTATCGATATGATAAAAACAAAGAAACGACAAAAATAAAGAAACAAATGCAAACATTAACCGGAAACCATACCTCTCTTTTTTGGTACGACCTACATCGTGCTCATTCAAGCGTTGTCAGATATTGAATATATCATCCCTGCATCAAGTAATTTGATCACCTCATCCTTCACTCCCTCTTGTATCTTTGGATTCAAGAGGTTGGACCAACAGCATGTTGTTCTCCTCCATCAGTATTTTGTGCTATCATCCATTCAAAATCCTTCTTGTCATCTCTGAACACTCCCGATAGTTTCTCTTCTATTACACCTGACAAACATACAAAAATAATTAGAGGTAAGCATGAAGAGTCTCTTGAATAAAATCACTTCAAATACAATAATAGACTTTGAGTTCAAGAAGGGGTTATTTTTCATTGCAACTATCATCTCTTGACGATTCCACCACACAATTTTCAAATTATGCATGTGCACAAAAACTGAAAACTGCTTAAATAGCTGGAACTGTCAAAACTGAGCCAAAATCTATACCGAACTGCCAAGTTCGGTGAAGAGGTAATTTTTTTCTTTAGGATAACTTTCATTTTTTGGTTCGATGCGGTTTTCGATTCTTAAAAACCGATACTGAACCGAGTCACCTCTAGATCTATTGAATATGCTGGTCAATCCATTATCATTTACTCATTATTTCAGTGGCATGATGACATCATTATATATTTTTGTATTTTGTATTTGAGACTTTTGAAAATTTATGCAATTAATATGATCAGTAGAGTCTTGAATACTTGAGAAGAGTTGGAGTATTTTTTTTATAATTGATAGTTCGCCCTCTATGTATTTCAAATATTTGATTATATATTTTTGCCATTTATGTTTAAGTATTGAATGCTTGTCTAATTAGAGTAACAGCTAAATGTAACTGTTATCCTTTAATTTTGTATTAAAAACAAGTTAGATATAACTACTAATTATTGTTTGACAGACAAAGAAAAGAAATAGAAAGTTGCGTCTAATTGGTTGCTTTACAAGGCAAAAAATGAAACATAAAGTTACATTTGATGGCAAAGTAGCATTTGAAAGATCGACACTAAAGCGAGCTTAAAAGAATCTTAGTGAGTCTTTTGGGGGTGCAAAGTAGGACAAGTTGAAGTTTAACATTATATTCTTAATATTATTTATTCAGTTTTTATCACCTCGGTCTTCAATTGCAATTTTGTGCCTTAAAAATTTAATAAACTGAAACTGCCTTGCACTACTCCCTAAGATCGCCCCGATTATCAAACCGAATCGATCGACTTAGTTTTGGTTCAGTTTGGAAAATAAAATAACCAACCTCTTGCACCTGGGTTTTCAAACCTATACATTTTTAAAATTCTCTTAACTAAAAAGTCATCAATCATAAAACTTGTATGATCTTCAGGAGGATGTTTCGTTGCATTAAAGACATTGAAAGTGACTTTATCATCCCTTATTCTAAGCATTAGGCCATCTTGGTTCAGTAGCCAAAGAAGGCCTTCCTAAGATTAGTATCACTTTAAAATCTTCTGCCATTTCTCAAACAATGAGATCAACAAGAAAAATAAATTTATCTACTTCAATGAGCACATCTTCAACTATCCCCCTTGGATACTTGATTGATCAATCTATCAATTGGAGAGATACAATTGTGGGTTTGGATTCCTCCGGTCCTAGTTTCTTTAGGAATGTAAGAGGAATTCGATTTATTGAAGCACCTAAATTATCAATAGCTTTATTAAAGGCATGCCTATTAGTGGTGCCAAGAATAGTAAAACCCACTTAATGCTTTAATGAAAGCAGCTGCAAACTGATTTTTAATGGAACAAACAAGATGTAGATTTTCCCTTTTAAAATCTTTTCTGTTATAAAGTCTCTCAACTTCGATATATCAGTACGATTATATTGAACTGGCTTGTGATGATACCCCTAGGGTTATCAGAAGGGAAGGGGGAGGCGGAAAACTGAAGTACCCCTCTAAGATAGACTTCTCTTAGACAACCCTAGGCTCATTCTCATTCAAAATAAAAGACCTCCACGTGGCACTCCTCGGGAAGATGTTGAAGGACGACATGTGGTGGCCGGCCATTGACGTCCTGGAACGGATTCATGCCGACGAAATGGTGGAAGAAAGTGTTGTAGGAGAACTCCGCCCACCTCAACCACTTGCTCCAAGCCCGCGTCCGGTCCGAAGTAAAACAACGCAAATATGTCTCTAAACTACAATTCAGGACCTCTGATTGACCGTCCGTCTGCGAATGTTATGCCGATCTCATTCGAAGTTGTGTCCTCGACAGTTTGAACAACTTTTGCCGAAAGACGCTCATGAAGACCTGGCGCTCATGAAGTACTGACAATGGATCGAGGAAACCCATGGAGGCGCATCACCCCGATGATGATGTCTTGGCCACCACTGACGCTGTGAAGGGGGCGCCACAAGGGAAGAAAGTGACCGTACTTGGATAAACGGTCCACCACCATGAAAATGCAGTCGAATCCGGTGGAGCATGGAAGGAGCATGATGAAATCCATTGCTAAGTCCTCCCAAATGAGCTCGAGAATGGGCAAGGGATGCAGGAGCCCCTTGGAAATGTCGCCTTATACTTTGAGTGTTTGCAAGCCAAACAGGCGGCGACGTAGTCCTCCACATGACGCATCATACCCTTCCAAGAGAGTGCGTCTGTGATGCGGCGGTATGTGCGGAAAGCCCCAATATGACCGACGAAAGGAGTGGTGGTATTCGACGAGGAGACAGGGAATGCTGGGGGAGGAGTCCGAAAGGACCATGTGGCCCCTGTAGAACAAGTGATCCCCAACAAAGGTATGTGGAGGGCACGAGGAGGCATCGACATGTAGATGGTCGATGAGCACCCGCAGCGTCGGATCGACTTCAACTTCCTTCTGCAATGTGGCGGCCTCTTGCCAAACAGGATTGGAGATGGCTGTTAGCTCTGCAGCACCCGGTTGGCGCGATAGTGCGCCGCCAAGTTCATCTTGCCAGAACGGAACTCGGCAGTGAACTCGTGCCCCAACGGTTTTGTCATCCAAACTTGTTGCGAGAATGTAGTCATCTTCTGACTGAGGAGGTACCGCAAACTATGGTGGTCTGTTCGCACAACGAAGGGCCGCTCAAGCAGGTATGGTCGCCAATGCTGGACGGCGAGAACAAGTGCCATCAACTCGTTGTCATAAGCAGAGCATGAATGGACGGTCACATAAGAAATCTTGCTGAAGTAGGCAATGGACCGTCCGACTTGCATGAGGACCACCCCAATGCCGGTGCCCGACGCGTTGCACTCCACCGTGAAGGGTTGAGCAAATTACGGCATCGCCAAGATCGGGGTCGTCACGAAGGCCTGTTATAATTCCACGAATGCATCGGCTTGCCGTAATCCCGAATGAAACGACGGTAGTAGCCCGTTAGGCCGAGGAAGTCCGGGACATCCCGGATGGCCTGTGGAAGTGGCCATTGCAAGACCGCCGCGAACTTGTCGGGGTCCATGGCAACCCCCTTTGCCGACACCATATGACCCAAGTAAGAGATCACATGTTGTCCGAACGTGCACTTCTTCATGCTGACCGCTAAGGCGTGGCGGCGAAGCATCGCCAATGTGAGCTGGAAGCCTCGAAGTGGCGTAAGTGGTCTTGCCATGTCAAACTGTATACAAGGATGTCGTCAAAAAAAAAAAATACTAGAACATACACAGAGGACCGACTAAAAATGTCGTTCATGTTCGCCTGAAAGGTAGCTGAGTCGCTGTTTAGGCCAAAAGGTATAACCAGGAACTCATACTGTCCGTCATGGGTACGAAAAGTGGTCTTCCGAATGTCCTGTGCACACACTCGAATTTGATGGTACCAGGATCAGAGATCGATCTTGGAGAAGTAGGCCGTGCCACACAACTCGTCCATGGGCTCCTGTATGACAGGGATGGGATACTTGTCGACGACGGTGGCTCTGTTGAGCTCTCGATAGTAAACACAGAAATGCCAACTGCCATCCTTCCATATCAGGAGGACCGTGCTCGAGAAGGGACTAGCACTAGGGTGGATCATGTCACCAGTCGACATGCCAGACACGGGCCGCTCTATCTCATCCTTTTGGACATGCCCATAGTGGTACTGTTGGTACACACAAAACGAATTGCCCGGGTACCGTTCTGAAGTGGAATGCGGTGGTCAGTGGGATGTGGTGGTGGAAGATCCAGGATTCAAGAAAAGACGAAGGCAAATCACTCCAAGAGTTGAGATAGCTCGGGCGACGACGGATTCAGCTTTGGGATGTCGCCCGCCGTTAGCGTGATGTGACACGACAGGGATTGAAAGTCCACTGAGTGAGTGCCCTGAGCTGCATGCAGAGAAACGACGACAAGCTGGAGGGCGGCTTCCCCCACGAGTGTACATGGACGATGGACCCACTGAAATGTCATCTACGTGGGGGCCTAGTTTTGTTGAATGTTTCCCAAAGTTTGCAACCATGCCATACTGAGAATGACATCCACCCCTTCCAGTGGAAAGTCTAAAAAGTTCGCGGTTGAGTTGTACTCTCCCACATGGAGCGGAACGCCATGACAGAGGCCTCATGTGCAGGATCGTAGGCCGTCCCAAAGGTAGATTAGGATAACGGATTTCAGGTCGGCAAGCAGCTGTAGATGTGCCCCCAAGTCCACAAAGATAAAATTGTGCCTCGCATCATTGTCAATCATCAGTGCCACCGGGGTTCCCTGGAGAAACCCCTTAAGCTTCATGGTCTGTGCATTGGAGATGCCCCCAAGAGAGAAATGTGATAGATCCAACCTCAGAGCCCCCCAGTGCCAAGTCTTCCGGTGGTTGATCCTCCAGAACCAGAGCATCAAAATACGCGGCTGTGACCTCTTCCTCCCCGCACATAAGCACCCTCAACTCCTTGAGATGGTAGTCTACCTTGCACGAATACTTAAAAATGCTCTGCGTATCGGCTCGGACGCGTATCAGATACGGGAAACGCTCGGAAACGCTCGGAAATGCGTTTCCGAAACTCTAGGAAACGTTAATTTAATTAATAAAAAAAAATTAAAGGGGAATCGCGTATCCCGCTGGCGGGATACGCGATTCCCGTGCGATATCAGACCGCTCACTGCTCTTTTATGTCACGCCGCTCTTTTATTTTAGGTTTACGTGATATCAGACCGCTCCTGCTCGCCGCTCCTGCTGCTCGCCGCTCTTGCTGCTCGCCTGCTGCTACTCGCCGCTCCTACTGCTGCTCGCATGTACTACTTCTTTCTTTGCGGATTCATTGTTGTAGAAATTCATTGTTGTAGGTTTCTTTCTTTGCGGATTCATTGTTGTAGGTTCCTTTTAGTCTGTAGAAATTCAGAAATTTATTGCTGTAGAATTTCAGAAATATTGCTGTAGGAATTATTGCTGTAGGTTTGTTTCTTTGCTGATTTATTGCCGTGGTTAGAAATGCATTTCTTCTTCTTGTGCTGATTTTTGCATTAGAAATACAGTTTACTGATTTTAGAAATGTTAGAAATGCAGTTTACTTATCATTGAGATTATTTGTTGTTTAAATTAGGTCTTAACTTGCGTAACATGGATTCAAGTAGCGGTGTTGGTGTTAATGAAAATGACGAAAAGCCGCTTTGGAAATATGTGACAAGAGGGAACAAGTTAACTGAAGGTGGTGAAAGTATAAGTTGGACTTCTAATTTTTGTGGTAAGCCTTACAAAAGCTCATACACTCGCGTGAAGGGCCATTTATTGAGGATCCAAGAGTAGCGGAATCGGAGTATGTAACAAGGTTCCGGCTTCAACATACAAGGACATGTTGATGGAAGATAAAGATTCCCAAGAGCTTATTGAGCTACGACTTCCAAAATTTATACCGGTGGCTCCAAGTACTTCAAGTGGAGTTGGAAGTGTTGGAAGTGTCAGTGATACGCAGAGAAGAAAAGATGATCCAAGCGGTAGCGGAAAGAATACAATTTCTAGTGCATTCAATAATGAGGATAAAGCTCATTTGGATGCTTTAATTGCTAGAGCATTTTATTCGGCGGGGTTGCCTTTCAATCTAGCAAGAAATCCTTATTGGAGAGAATCATATTCTTTTGCTGCTAGTCATAACCTTGCAGGATATGTACCACCCGGATACAATTCACTAATAACCACCTTGTTGTTGAAGGAGAAAATAGAAATTGAAAAAAGATTAGCTCCCATTCGAGGGATGTGGGTAGAGAAAGGAGTTAGTATTGTAAGCGACGGATGGAGCGATCCACAAAGAAGACCACTCATTAATTTTATGTCAATAACCGATTCAAAAGAAATATTCTTGAAGGCGGTTAATTGTGAAGGTCAAACTAAAGACAAGTACTTTATTGCCTCTTTGATCAAAGTGGTAATTTTAGAAATCGGATATGAAAAGGTTGTTCAAGTTATAACGGATAATGCGGCAAATTGCAAGGGGGCAGGCCAACTAATTGAGAGTGAGTTTCCATCAATTTTTTGGACTCCTTGTGTGGTACACACTCTCAATCTAGCTTTGAAGAACATATGTGCCGCTAAGAATTCGGAGAATAATGCGGTTACGTACGAAGAATGTTCGTGGATTACTCATATTGGTGATATTGGCATGTTCATTAAGAGCTATATAATGAATCATTCCATGAGATTAACTATGTTTAATGAGTTTGTGGGCTAAAATTATTATCCATTGTCTAAACTCATTTTGCATCACTGATCATCATGTTAATACGATACAAACTTATAAAGAATGGACTCCAAAGAATGGTTATTAGTGATCATTGGCTTCTATATCGTGACGATGATATGGAAAAAGCGAGACATGTGAAAGAGAAGGTGTTGGATGATGATTGGTGAGATTCCATTGAGTATGTTCTTTCATTCACCGCTCCTATATGTGACATGATTCGCTTTTGCGATACGGATAAGCCTTGTCTTCATCTTGTATATGATATGTGAGACACAATGATTGAAAGGGTGAGGAAGGCTATCTACTCTCACGAGAGGAAAAGAGAAGAAGATTTGTCTATCTTTTTTGAGGCAGTACATGCTATACTTGTGGATCGTTGGAACAAGAATAACACTCCGCTTCATTGCTTTGCGCATTCCTTGAATCCAAGGTATTTATCTTTTTAATTATAAATATATTTTGTCTTTTGTATGATTGATTTTTAACTTAATATTTTTTTTAAATCCACTAGGTATTATAGTGAACAATGGCTAGCGGAGGATCAAAATAGAGTTGCTCCGTATAAAGATCCGGAAGTTAGCAAGGAAAGGATTAAATGCTTGAAAAAGTATTTTCCAAGCTTAATGGAACGCAATGTGGTCGCCAAGGAGTATGCTGAGTTCATTGACAAATCGAGAGATTTTAACGATTATGATTCAATTTAAAATCACTATCTCTTAGATCCAAAGAGTTGGTGGATAAATCATGGCTCGCCGGCCCCTTCACTCCAAACCATTGCATTGAAGCTATTAGTACAACCATCATCTTCTTCATGCGCCGAGAGAAATTGGAGTACTTACTCCTTTATTCATTCAATGAAAAGGAATAGAATGAAACCACAACGTGCAGAAGATTTAATAAACATCCATAACAATCTTCAACTTCTTTCTAGAAGAGATTAAAAATACAATGAAGGAGAGTCTATATTGTGGGATATTGCGGGCGATGGCTTTGAGTCATTCGAAGATGTAGGTACACTTGAGATAGCTAATCTATCGCTTGATGAACCAAGGTTGGAGCTCTCCATTATTGAAGAAGATTATGAAGTTGATACTATTGGAGAGAATGTTTAATTTTTAAACTTGATATTTGCATGTGAATGTAACGAAACAATGAGAATTGATGTAATGATGTGGACATGTGATATATTATTTTTTATGATGCTTGTTTCCTTAAATCTTTTCTATATTCTTATAACATTATATGAAATGTTATTTTTTGTGATGCTCATCATTACATATTATGTGAAGAGTTTGTTTATGTGAAGAGTTTGATGGTCAACATTACATCTTATTGATGTAGTGATTGAGATGATACCTTAGTTTGTTAGTTGTATTTTTTTATATTGATTAATACTTATATTAAAATAATTAAAAAAAATTAAAAACGTTTCTCGTATCCGCATTTTTTTAAAAATCACGTTTCCCGTATCCGTTTCGTAACGTATCCCGTATCCCGTATCTCGTTTCCGTCTCCGTGCAACGTAGATGGTAGTCGCGTGTCTGTGAGTAGGGCTATTTGCAACGGAAACACGTCTTACTGCGCAGATCATTGTACTCTTGATAGGAGAGGCGGTTAAGCACCGATGACCGAGGCGGGCGATGAGGAGGGGGCGGTTTAGGAGGTAGATGGGCAGTCATGGCAATATCTCTTACAAGTGGCCGCTGAGGGGTTGGTGGAAGGAAGGAGACGCGTGCAAATGAGTAAGTGGTCGTCGGAGCCACGAGACTGGTCTACAGGACGAACAGAAAAGTCGACCTCGACTAATCGGGTGATCCTCATAGAATCAGAGATGTCTTGTTGATGATGAGTCCGAAGATGGGAGCGAATTTTGTAGTGGAAGCCCTTGTAGGAAGAAGCCAATGCAATGATCGGGGGGGGGGGGCATGCCGGGAACATGGTTGGCCAACTCAATGAAGTCATTAATGTATTGATCCACCGAGGATGTGTGACGGAGTGCGCACAGGCTCTCGACGACTGCTCGAGTAGCGACTGTGGTAGCATTTGACTAACGCCAACTTGAGATTGTCCCAAGAGAGGAGCCGTGAGGAGTTGCGGAGGCACCATACCCAATAACGCGGAACCTTCCATGGCGAGAAGCATCGGAGAGACCTTCTGTTGGTCGGGTGCCTCTTGGATATCGAAGAATTGCTCGGTTTTGGCGATCCACACAAGGGGGTCGAACCCGTTGAAGAGGCAAACTTCAAGGACGCGGGGAGCGCAAGACGTGGCAAGCACGACCAATGTTGGAATAGGTAACATCGTTACCGACAACTCACGAAGGAGGTGGGATAGTCAAATGGTGAGGGCTGCGTAGCTGAACTGGAGCCGCGGTCGTCACGTGAATCCATTTTCTGGAGATTGGCGAGCATGGAGGCCTGCAAGGAGGCCAATGTTGGAATAGGTAACGACGTTACCGAATAACTTACGAAGGAGGAGGGATAGTCAAATGGTGGGGGCGGCGTAGCTGAACTGGAAGTGCGGTCATCACGAGAATCCATTTTCTGGAGATTGGCGAGCATGGAGGCCTGCAAGGAGGCCAGGCGGGAGGACTCATCTGCAAGGTTGGACGACTGCTCGCCCAGTCGACATCCAGACGGTGATCGGTCATGGCTCGCTTGGTCGGGCTCGAGATGGGGGCGCCTGCTGCGGATAGTGGAACGACGGAGAAGCGACCTGCACTCAACAGTTGCAAGGTGGTGCAATCGGCGACAACGCAGGTTGCGAGGCGCGACTGGACGAAGCAACATACACACGTGCGATGGGGCAGAGCGTTGACGTCGTCAACGCGAGAGGAATCATCATCGTCTTTGTGAGGCAGAGGGTCGAGGTTGCCCGTGCGGGCGCGAGGGAGTCACAAGAGGAATGTGGCTGGAAGAGCTCGCGAGTCGCGGCAGTACGCAGATGGGGGTGCGACCGTGCGAGGAAGTTGTGGCTGACGAAGGCCCGACGACTGACGTAGGGAGCGTTAGAGGCTGGTTGGACCAATGATACCCCTAAGGTTATTAGAAGGGAAGAGGGAGGCGGAAAACTGTAATAAACTTCTAAGTGCGACTTATCTTAGCCAGCCCTAGGCTCTTTCTCATTCAAAACACAAGTCTAAAGATAAACCTAATACAAGAAAATGGGATATATATATCTCTACATAGTGGCAACGCGCAAATAATACAAGATACCCTTTAAACATTAAAAAACATAACATTCATAATAGTAGCAGCCCCTATCTGATCGGCTCATGTTCTGACTGGTTTCCTCCACGAATAGACCCGCCAAGTTGTATCGGTTCCTTCACGATCCACTTCATCTCCTTCCGTAAAATGTGAGCTATACCGATAACCACTATCACATTATAAAATTTGACATGAAAATGTAAAAGGGCATCTTAATTCACAGCACGAATTTCCTCATCACTGGTAAGTGGTACTCCAGCACAGGCCCATAACACCGACCATCACCTTGGCCGACAGCCTGCATCCCTCCTCCACAGTCTCCCCCACTTCCCACTAACTTCTATACTACTTCAATAACCACCCAACTCTGAAGTAACTCCCCACTAACCACCACCCACTGCCCAATAAATACCGTTTAACTACTGTAACTTCCACTATCCCACTAAATCCACAATTAATTACCCAAAATCACCCTAACATTCAGAAAAAAACTGCATCTCTTACTTTTCCAGCAATTCCCGCCCATCCACAAATCCTGCCTCGAAACATTCGTTTCTTCTCTGTTTTCCCCATACCCGACCCCTATCTTCTGTGGATTCTAAGAGAGCCGTCCAATCCTGGATTTTATCCAGAACACCCCAAAACCCATCAGTCCCTCTAGATTTCCCTTTTCTGCAGACCGCCTATTCCCCTTTACTCCCGAAACACATCTGCTTGCATTGATTCCCTGTTAGTTCCCTCCAACAGCCTGCTGGCCATCTGTGATTTCCCCTCCCTTCCCATTCTGTTCTTTTATATAGCCTCCCCCACCTTCCAGGTTCCCCACCAGCTCACCCAAACACCTCCTGCAGCCCTCACTCCACCTTCCAGCTGGCTTCAACCCCTACTGGCCACAGAAATCCCATACCAGATTCAGTCAAGCAGACCACAGGACCCTTCCAAGCACTCCAACTCCTTGACAGTACCCGTCCAGGCCTTTATCAGCCCATTGTAACCATTTCCTGCACGTGAAACGCCCTTGTACAAACCCTCCACTTCTCCTACAGCAAAATTTTCATGATCCATAGCCTCCGACAACTTACAAGTTCAGAACCAGTCCATCATCACCCCTCTGCCCACCTTTCACTCAACATTACGCCCTCCAAGCCCTCTAGCCCTAAGTCCTAATCATCATAAGTTCACTTTTTTCTTCTGTTGAATCATGTGTTTACTCTCAGTTATTGTGGATATTTGTGTGTGATATTTGTGCCTATTTGTCTTGTGATTTGCAAGATTAATTTTGCTTACATATTTGTTGTTTCACACTGTTGTCTGTTTACGACCATAATTGTTTCTTCACTTAAAACTCGACTCAGCTTGCGGTAGTTGTTGCTTGTAGATTTCTCAATTACAAGTTCGGTATTTAATGAGTCATCCCACATCACACACCCCACAAAACCTAGATCTGTCATGTGTCCCATTAACAACAACAACACTCAAGCCTTTATTCCACTATAGTGGGGTCGGCTATATGGATCTTTTGTCTCCATTGCGCCCTATCTTTAGTCATAGTCTCACTAATGCCTAAGCACATAATGTCTTTCCTTATAGTTTCATTCCAAGTCTTTATTGGTCTACTCCCCCGTTTAACATGCCTAGTGACGAAACTCTCACAACGCCTAACATGTGCCTCTAATGGTCTCCTTTGTACGTGTCCGAACCATTTTAGTCGAGCTTCTCGTATCTTCTCTGCAATTGGTGCCACTCCTGTCTTATCCCTGATTCCTTCATTTCTAATTTTATCCAGTCTCGCGTGTCCACACATCCACCTAAGCATTCTCATCTCCGCAACTCCTATTTTTTGCTCATGTACACAATTCACTGCCCAACACTCAAAACCGTAGAGCATCGCTGGTCTAATTGCAGTACGGTAAAACTTGCCTTCAAGTTTTAATGACACTTTAAGATCACATAAAACCCCTGACGCGCCTCTCCACTTCAACCAACCTGCTTGAATTTTATGTATCATTATCTACACCTCCATCTTTTTGAACTATCGATCCCATATATTTAAAGCACTCACTGTGAGAAATATTTTGATCACCCAACTTAATAACAGAGTCATTCGACCTTCTTGCACTGCTAAATTTAAGCTCCATATACTCCGTCTTTGCCCTGCCCAACCTAAAACCTTTCTTTTCTAAAGTATCTCACCAAGATTCAAGTTTCGCGTTTACACCCCCACGCGTCTCATCGACCAAAACAATATCATCCGCAAACAATAAACACCAAAGTATGCTTGTTGGATATGTCCGGTGAGCTCATCTAAGATAAGGGTAAAGAGATAAGGGCTTAATGCTGACCCTTGATGTAATCCTCCAGATATCCTCACCCTCGTCACTCAATTTGTATACATATATTTGATTATGTCAATGTATGATACATTTACACCATTCTTTTCTAAGACTCTCCATAAGATCTCTCTTGGAACCCTATCATAAGCCTTTTCAAGATCGATAAACAACATGCAAATCTTGTTTTCTTTCCCGATAGTTGTCAATGAGTCTCCTCAATAAATGTATAGCTTCCATGGTCGACCGCCATGACATGAATCCAAATTGATTCTCTGAGATGCTATTCTCTCGTCTTACTCTTCTTTCTATTACTCGTTCCTATAGTTTCATGGTATGACTCATTAATTTAATTTCTCTGTAATTGACACAATTTTTATATCTCCTTTGTTCTTATATTAAGGTACCAAAATACTCTCCATTGGTCAGACATCCTCTTTGTCTTCAGTATTTTATTTAATAAAACATGTAAGCCACAAAATTTCTTCTTTACCTAGGCATTTCCACATTTCGATGAGTATATCGTCTGACCCAACCACCTTTCTATTTTTCATCTTCTTTAGGGCATCATTTACTTCTGATACTTGAATTTTATGATAAAACTTTATTGTTCTTATACCCCGATTTACTTAGCTCTTCCAAGCTCAGTTCATCGTCTTTTGCTTCATTGTAGAGTTCATAAAAATAGCTTTTCCAACGCTCTTTAATAGTCACATCATTCGTCAAAACTGTATCTGCTTCATTCTTTATGCATTTAACTTGGTTTAAATCTCTTGTCTTCCTCTCTCTAGCTCGAGCAAATTTATATACGTCATGCTCTCCATCTTTGGTATCTAGTCGCTTATAAAATTCTTTATAAGCTTGACTTCTTGCTTTACTTACTGCATGTTTAGCTTCTTTCTTGGCGACTTTATATCTTGCCAAATTTTCATCAGTCCTACAAGCCTATAGTGTTTTATAGCTGACTCTTTTTGCCCTGACTGTCTTGCACTTCCTCTTTCCACCACCAAGATTTTTTATTTTGTGGGGCACAACCTTTTGACTCTCCAAGTACGTTCTTTCCACTTATCCTTAAATGTGAAGACATAACTTCCCATGAGACACTAGGATCAACAAAAGGGTCATCAACTAGTTGTTTCAAAACTGCTGTCTTGAAAACAACCTCTTTTTCCATCTTCAAGTTCCACCACCGAATTTTTGGTAGTACTTTTGTTCTTGTATTAAATTTATTATATTTAATTTGCACGTCTAACACCACTAGCCTTTGTTGCGTTGTCAAACTTTCTCCTGGTATGACTTTGCAATCCTTACAAATCCTTTTATCCATTTTGTGAGTCATAAAATAATCAATTTGTGACTTATTTGGTCTGCTTTTAAATGTAATTAAATGTTCTTTCCTCTTCCTGAAGAGCGTATTTGTCATAATTAGCTCATGTGCTATGCCAAAGCCTAAAATGGTTCTTCCTTGTTTATTTCTTTCTCCATACCCTAAAACTCTATGAACGACTGTATAATATGTATTTTCCTTCCCTATATGTCCATTTAAGTCACCTCCTATGAAAATCTTCTCACTTTGTGGAATTTCTCTTACTAAATCATCTAAGTTTTCCCAAAATTGCACTTTAATAGCTTCACTTAATCCTACTTGCGGCGCGGCGCATAAACACTAATCACATTAATAGTTTCTTTTCCTACGACCAATTTAAAAGCTAACCTATTCTACTCCCCCTTTAACTTCATTCGTCAAGTAACATCCACAATAATACCTACTCCATTTTTTGTTTTATTTTTCTCGTATATCATAATTTAAAATCTGAATTGTCTAGAAATTTAGCTTTCTCACCCACCCATCGAGTCTCTTGCAGGAATAATATATTTATCCTTCTCCTAATCATCGTATCCACTACTTCCATCGATTTTCCCGTTAGCGGACCTATATTCCAACTTTCAAACCTAAGTCGATCACAAATCCTACGATCTACCTTCCTAGGACGTCTAATTCTTCTAATATTTTGGGGCTCTTGCCTATTTAACACTACACCTAAGTCCTTTTGGAGGTGCAGCGGTCCTTGCCAAGACGCCGCATTCGGACCATATGACAATGACTCTTGCATATTTAACACTACACTCAAGTTCTGGAGATGTAGCGGTCCTTGCCAAGACGCCGCATTCGGACCATACGACGCGTTCCTTAGGGGGAACAACGTAGCTTTTGCACAATTTCTCAAATGATCCATATTCATAAGTGTGACTAAGCTTTTCGCTGGCCGTCTACCTAACACAACCCTCACCGTTTTTCATCCGGGCTTGGGACCGGCATAGACATCAAATTAACATCTTTAATCTTAGGTAGAATTTAATCTCTCTACTTATAATCCTAAGCAATCATGCATCGAATTAACATCATTAATCTTAGGTAGAATTTTGCAAACATGCTTAAACAATGCGTATGTAATAATAATAATTATTATCTAATAGTAATAATAATAATTATTATTATCTAATAGTAATAATAATAATTATTATTATCTAATAGTAATAATTATCTAATAATAATTATCAGACATCCATATGCTTGCTTTTAGATTGTTCTCCATTAATGTATGCCATCCAAAGCAAACGCGACGGTATAGGGGGACACTATTTCAGTGGTACTCTGTGAGCAGCCACTTTGTGCATTTATTGTCAAAGGTTAGGTCTTTCTCCTATGAGAGAAGCCACTTTGTGCATAGTGCCAAAGGTTAGGCCTGTTTCCAATCTTCCCCCGCCCATACCCCCAATGATTGGGGACTATATGGGTTCTGTTGTTGTAATGTATGCCATCCAGTAGATCTAGGATCAACTAGGATTTTGTTATGTCGTAAGGCTTATGTTGAGGTAGGGTAATCATGGAATATTTGAAGTCCAAATCACAACTTAAGCACATTACGAATGAGCTTCCTTTTTAAACTTTTCTAAAATGCATTCTTTTCCCTTTGCAATGAGTTGTCCACACCCCACACTTATAGTTCTATGAATAAATAGATAGTGTCATTGAAACTTTTCATTTCTCTTTTATTTTCCTTCTGAAACTAATAAATATTTCTTCAACATTAAAATATTATATATTTTTTCAGTTTCTCCACTCCTTTCTTTTCATTTTAAACTTAAGCATTCCCACGTGCCCAATATTGTGACAACAGGATGTTATAATAGGCTCTGGAGATATAGTAATGTATCTCAATGAAAAATTGGTATTAAAGCTCAAGAAGGGACTTAAGGATAAAATGATGTAAAGATAGGCCAAAAAGGCTCAAAGGCTTAAATCATTTTCCCATTCATAGTGTTAGTGTATGATTTCTTCTTGATAGTATCTAAACAATTTTAGCATTTGTGAGAATACATGTATCAACATTTAAGTACAGTACTTCTCTAGGTGTCAAATATGTCATTCCTACGCAAGCACATGCACAAATTCAAGAGTGAGAAACTTCTAATGTTACAATCATTTTAATCATTTTAATCATTTACTATTCATAACACGGTTCATCTTTATCTAACAATGTCGTTTAAATCAAAACAAGACATTGTTCATACAACAAAGAAATTTACTATCAAAATCAAATGAAATCCAAGATTTTCTTCCCTACAACGAGTTTCCTCACCACAAAAATAGAAAGAAATGCTAACTCACCACAAAAATAGAAAGAAAAGGCAACTCACCACAATGAGTTTCCTCTCCCCCAAACTTAATTAGGACAATATCAACCAATAAAGATAAAAGAGGCGAGAGTACTCGAGTATTTTTCTTTCTCCGTTGGTTTTGTGCATAGTAAATTTGACTGTGTATTCATTTCCTTCTCGTGTTAGTTCTTCTTTGCTTATATTTCTCCATGATGTTCACATATCTTAGCAAAACTAAAAAATAAAATAAAATTGCATAACTCAAAATCTAAAAAAATAAAAACACGCATGGGTTGCCTCGTAAAGTCATAGGAAATGCTTTATATCTGTAGCTAGACTCATTCATCTCATCTTGGATTTCCAAAGTAATGGTAGTTTCAACATTGCTCCAACCACCCCTCGTAGTGCGTTAACTTTTGTTCGTTGACTTTGAAAGCCCCTTCCATAACTCCAGAAATCTCTATTGCTCCATAATGAAAGACATGAGCTATTGTGAATAGTCCATACCTATAGCCTGAACCTGTCACGACCCGTATATCTAAACAATTTTAGCATTTGTGAGAATACATGTATCAACATTTAAGTACAGTACTTCTCTAGGTGTCAAATATGTCATTCCTACGCAAGCACATGCACAAATTCAAGAGTGAGAAACTTCTAATGTTACAATCATTTTAATCAATTACTATTCATAACACGGTTCATCTTTATCTAACAATGTCGTTTAAATCAAAACAAGACATTGTTCATACAACAAAGAAATTTACTATCAAAATCAAATGAAATCTAAGATTTTCTTCCCTACAACGAGTTTCCTCACCACAAAAATAGAAAGAAATGCTAACTCACCACAAAAATAGAAAGAAAAGTTAACTCACCACAATGAGTTTCCTCTCCCCCAAACTTAATTAGGACAATATCAACCAATAAAGATAAAAGAGGCGAGAGTACTCGAGTATTTTTCTTTCTCCATTGGTTTTGTGCATAGTAAATTTGACTGTGTATTCATTTCCTTCTCGTGTTAGTTCTTCTTTGCTTATATTTCTCCATGATGTTCACATATCTTAGCAAAACTAAAAAATAAAATAAAATTGCATAACTCAAAATCTAAAAAAATAAAAACACGCATGGGTTGCCTCGTAAAGTCATAGGAAATGCTTTATATCTGTAGCTAGACTCATTCATCTCATCTTGGATTTCCAAAGTAATGGTAGTTTCAACATTGCTCCAACCACCCCTCGTAGTGCGTTAACTTTTGTTCGTTGACTTTGAAAGCCCCTTCCATAACTCCAGAAATCTCTATTGCTCCATAATGAAAGACATGAGCTATTGTGAATAGTTCATACCTATAGCCTGAACCTGTCACGACCCGAAGATCGTCACAATTTAACATGACATCATAAACCATTCCTCAGTTCACATGAACGCAACAATGATAATCATTTTCAGAATGAGAGTGCAGATTATACCAGAGGTGGATCGTCTGTCTTCAACCGATCCTACCCAGTCCGCGTCAGTATAAACCTCAATCTTTAATTCAGTATTGAGGGTAAAAGGAATCCTCTTCCAGAAGTCTTCAAATATGTCAAGATCCTATGAACAACATCAAGATGTCTTGTCTTTGGGGACTTCATATATTGACTAACAACTCCCACAACATATGCTATGTCAGGTCGGGTATATGATAAATAGATTAATCGCCCTACAAGGCGTTGGTAACCTATAATATCCTCAATAAAATCTTCATGATCTCTTCCAAAGTTGTGGTTGACCCTCCATTAGGAGTGTCAGCATGCCACGACCCGAAGATCGCCACAATTTAACATGACATCATAAACCATTCCTCAGTTCACATGAACGCAACAATGATAATCATTTTCAGAATGAGAGTGCATATCGTACCAAATAAAAACTTTATTTATTCATTAAAAACTCAGTTACATAGTTCCATATCAGATACATGCGGGTAGTTAAAACTAAAAAAACAATGTTGCTGTCAACATAATCTGGTGCGCGTCCACTCGTCTGTCGGGAGGTCTCTAGTCACATCACAGTTGGTTGGAAGGGCGCCCCTTGGATCCTAAAATGTTAAGGTATTAGTTTATCAACAAACTAAGTGAGAATTTACCTCCTCGACTGCTATACATGCAAACAGAGGAAGGTGAATAACAATATGCATAAGGGGTATCGTCAATAAACAATACTATAATCATGTATCAATATCATCATAATAATGTAAACATGAAGTAAAACTTTATTCATTTCATTCTTTAGGTAATATCGAGGGTATCATTATCATTTGTCATTGATCATTCTTTTGGGCCCGACCCCTCAGGGTCCTTGACTGCTAATCCAGTGCTATTAGTGCAATGCCCGGAGACTTTGTCATCATCATTATCATTATCCAGTGCGATCGAATACGCATGAACTGGATTTAATCATTAAATCTTTTACCCTCCACATTTCCTATGCATCGATGCATTCTTAATCGTTTAGTTCGGTTATAATCAGTTTCATCATCAACCTGCATATCCTAATTTAATGCGTCCATTGGCCAGCTAAGTGTAAGTTCAGTGTCCGCACTAAATACTGTTAAACACCACCTCCCTTGCGAGGGATCCTTGCTCACCCCTAACCACTTTCCTAGACAACAATTAAACATCTTAAGGTTTGGATTTGTAAGCGTCATACTGTGTTTAATCCATCGTTGATGATGAGTTAATAAAGTAGCACTATATAATAATAGAAAGTGTATTAGAAATAGTAATAATCCCCTAAGATTATTAATCGCTTATTTTGATATCTCACATTCTTGTCATCATTAGCGATTTTTTTGTCAGTGATAGAAAACGAACTTTATTCAATTTCTTCAATTTTAATTAAATCGTGCTTGCGCATGCAAGAAATAATTGCTATCTGGAAATTACTTTATGCATATGTTAAAAATACGGAAATAAGCGTAAATCAAAGAGATAATTCTTCCCTGCGTAATTTCCCTGCCTCTATCATGTCGCAGGTCGTTGTCGTCCATATCGTTGGCTGCCATCCTTAGAGTATTCTGTAATGAGGCGTCATCTATTAGGCAACTTATTTCTTGTGGTTGCAACTTAAATAGGAGCGATAGATTCTAATTGGTGATTATCGACTTTGCAAGGGTGGTCGAGAAGGTGGAAAATTGTTTAGGTGACCTCTTATGTAATAATTAAGAAATCGATGAATGTCTTTACGCTAGGAAAACTATTCCCAAACCCAAAGCGAATAAACAAAAATATAGACTTCAAATCTACTCCCAAACCCCAAATGAGAAGGAAAAGAAGGAAATGAGTGTACTTGGGTTTCTTCATTTATAGGGCTTTGACGGGGGAGGATGGGTGATCAAATCCCATTCCTTAATAACTCACTTTTTAAATCTTAAAAGACAATGCCAAAGAAAATCCCCCATTTTAATATAACCAAAAAAATAACCTAATACCATATTAATTAGAGAGATCTAGAGTAGTAGCCGACCAATCTAAGGCCAAACCAAGGCTAAGGCAGCAATAACAATGGTGGCAGTTAGGGTATGATCAAATTAAGGCAAGGCCGGCCAACATATAGGGTAGAAAAAAATGCTTACTATAAGGTAAGTAAAGGAGGACTTACAATGAGAGGAAGTATGAAAAGGAAGGAGAAATCGCTTCAAACACCCGTCTACGGGAAGGGAAGCACATCACAACTAGGGAAAAAGAGGGATGTGGTAGAAGGAGCTTTGAAGCTCTATTTATAGAGAGGAAGCACCGGCTAGGGAATCCACGTGAAGCACGTGATCCAACGCTGGAGTCGTCGATCCTTGTGGGAACGGAAGGAGGCGACATCACGAGCCTGGTGGGAACGGGAGACGAAAGTGCGGCGGAGTCAAGGCTTGCAGTGTGCGTGAATCGCATGAGACGGAAGGCGAGCGGAGCGCATATCGCATTCTATCGTGGGGAAATAAAGAGCCACGTTTTTAATAGGATAATTGCAGCCCACTGACCGACCGTCTTACTTTGAATTAAACTAGCTTGTGATAACTGCAGCCCTGCCAACCTTCCTTAAAGAATAAAAATTCAAGTTTCGATAAAAAATTCAGTGACACGAAATTGCTCACAATAAGTCGTCGAAGAAATCTGTCAATGGTGATATTTGTCACTGACGTGGTTCTTTCATCATTGGGGATTAATTTAAATATAATAATAAAAATTTATATAAACTTTATAATGGTTGCGGGTCTTACATTTCCTTCCCTCATGAAAAGTTTCGTCCTCGAAACTTTCCGTCGGTTGAAAGGTCGAAGAGAGTTGGGAAGAGGTCTCGCATCATATCCTCACGCTCCCATGTATCTTCGTGTTGAGGATGCCCCTCCCACCACATTTTGACGAAGCTGACATCACGATTACACTTGCTTTGCCAATCGATAATTTGGTAAGGTTCAGTTGGACTAGGCAGGTCTGGCTCGATCTGAATATCATTGACCGCTATAATTTTGCTAGGATCAGATATATACTTCCGGAGGGTAGATACATGGAGGACGTTATAAGTCGCATGTTATCAGGTAGCGCTAGTCTGCAAGCTACATTCCCAATGCGCTCGATGATAGGAAAATGCCCAATATATCTGGGACTTAGTTTACCAAATTTCCGAAGTCGCGAGGCTCCTTTGAACGACTTAATTTTAAGGCAAACCTGAATACCAACCTGAAACTCCAAGTGTCGATGTTTGTCGTTATAGTACTTTTTCGGGCGGTCCTGAGCTATTTTCATTCATTGTTGAATGATACTAACCTTCTCTTGCAGTTTGTCTACCTGCTCTTTCGTGTATAACCTTCGTTCTTTGTCTTCTGCCCAACAGAGGGGGGTACGACATCGTCGACAATATAAGGCTTCGAAAGGTGCCATGTCAATTGTTGCTTGGTAGTTATTATTATAAGCAAATTCGACCAATGTCAAATACTTCTCCCATGATTATTTCAAATCGAGTATTACCATTCTAAGTAAGTCTTCGAGCATCTGGATGGTTCGTTCTGCTTGACCATCTGTTTGTGGGTGGAACACAGTACTGTAGAGTAGCTTGATGCCTAGATGTTTGTGCACTACCTTCATGCATCTGTTGTGAATCGATTGTCTCTGTCGGAGATGATGGTTCGAGGAATGCCATGAAGTCTGACGATAATGTCGATATAGGTTCACCAGTTTTTCTGTTGACCAATCTTGTTTGATAGCGATGAAATGAGCGCTTTTTGTCAACCGGTCGATTATGACCCATATTCCGTCGTTTCCTAGCTTACTCCGGGGTAAGCCAAAAACAAAATACATTGCTATATCGTCCCACTTCCAGGCTTGATATGTTCTGCCTTTACTACTTGGCACGTGTGGCAACGAGCGATATAGTAAATCACATCCTCTTTCATTCCTGGCCACCAGAAATCCTGCTTCAAGTCTCGATACATTTTGGTCCTGCCAGGGTGGATGGTATAGGGCGTATTGTGTGCTTCAAATAAAATGTCACTTCGTAGATTATCCGTATTTGGAACACACAGTCGGTCGTTTAAAAACATGTCTTCCTGCTCAGAGAAGTGCGTAGCTTCTCTAGTTTTCGCCTTTTGGAGCAAGGCAAAAAGAAATGGGTCCTGGGGTAAGGCTTTTCGAATACGATCTTTGAGAGTGTATTGGATTTGTATATGATTGATCTCCATCTGCCTTTCATTGATTGTCATGATGGGGTAAATTTACATTCCTTGTAACTCTTGTTGTAATAACGGATTATATATTGATATGACTGATACTGTGGCAATATTTTTCTGACTCAGGGCATCAGCCAGTACATTTACTTTGCCAGGGTGATACTGAATATTCACATCATAATCCTTGAGGAATTCCAACCATCTGCGTTGCCGAAGGTTGACATCTTTCTGGGTAAAGATATATTTGAGACTCTTATGATCGGTAAAAATCTCACACCGAACACCATAAAGATAGTGACGCCATATTCTTAGAGCAAATATGATTGCTGTGAGCTCAAGATCATGAGTGGGGTAATTTTTCTCGGCATCTTTTAGTTGGCGGGAGGCATAGGTGATCACTTTCTCATTTTGCATTAGAACACAACCTAAACCGTTGTATGATGTATCACTGTAGATCTGAAATCCTTCAATACCGGATGACATGATCAGTACAAGGGCAGTTAATTTTTTCTTCAACTCTTCGAATGCTTGCTCTCGTTCATCCGTCCACTGGAAGGTCACGTTCTTCCGAGTTAATTGCGTTAGGGTAACACGATCTTGGAGAAGTTTTGTACCAACTTTATATAATAACCAGCTAAACCAAGAAAGCTTCAAACTTCTGTTACTGTGGTTGGTCTTGGCCAGTTTACTATAGTTTCTATCTTGGATGGATCAACGGACATGCCATGTTCATTAATTTTTATGGCCCCCAAAGGAACATTTTTTAAGCCAAAAGTCAGATTTTGAAAATTTGGCATAAAGTTGATTATCACCGAGTGTTTGAAGACCTATTTATAAATGTCGAGCATGTTCTTCTTCACTCTTGGAATAGATTAAAATATCATCGATGAATACGATGATGAATTGGTCGAGATATTACTTGAATACTCAGCTCATCAAGTCCATGATAGCTGCAGGGGCGTTTGTGAGTCCAAAAGGAATGACTACAAATTCAAAATATCCATACCTTGTGTTGAATCTGTCTTGTAAATATCTTCTTCTTTAATTCACAGTTGATGGTACCCAAAACTTAAGTCGATTTTAGAGAATAGTTTTGCGTCTATGAGTTGATCAGACAAGTTATCTATACGTGTGAGAGGATATTTGTTCTTCACGGTCAACTCATTCAGCTCCTTATAGTCAATGCATAAACGCTTGGAGCCATCTTTCTTTTTCACGAAGAGGACGGGGCTCCCCATGGTGAAGAACTTGGTCGGATGAAGTTCTTATCTAAGAACTCCTGCAATTGTCTCTTAAGCTCAACCAATTATTTTGGTGCCATCCTATAGGGCGTCTTTACGACAGGAGTTGCTCTTTCTATGAGTTGGATCTCAAAGTCGATTTCTCGTACAGGGGTTAAGCCAGGTAACTCTTCAGGAAATACATCGAGATAGCCTCGAACGATTGGTACAGATTAGGCATTTCTTTTCTCTTCGGTTGTTCCTTTGATCATCACTAGCATGGCCTCACAGCCTTTGCGCGTCTTCTTGAGCGCATTCATGGCAGAAATGAGTACTTTTGGTGCCTCCCAAAGTCCTTGGAAAGTCCCCGACTCTGATCTGGACATCGAATACTTACTTCCTTCTTTCGACAATTGATTACTGCATCATGTTGTGTTAACCAATCCATGCCGAGGATGATGTCATATTCGCGGAGGGGTAATACAACCAAGTTCACATCTAGCATCTTGTCCTTGACACAGTGTTGCATTTGTGCTCGTAAATGTGTGGTCATGACGTGGTTGTTTGGCATGGTGACATGCAAGGGTTCCCGAGTGTGACATATTATATTGTTGGCCGAGTGTTGAGAACGTGGGTTGAAAGAAAAGAGTGGCTAACACCCGTATCGAACAACGCATTCATGAGATGATTTTGAACGTAGATCATACCTGTCACGACGGTGTCATTAGCTTTGGCATCCTGCGGCGTTAAGGTGAAAACTCGTGGCTGAATTTTTCTTTCTTTCGAAACGAGTTCACTCGGCGCACGGGTGGAAAAATAAGACTCTCCTTCTCTGGTGACATCCATCGGATAAATCTTCTGGGGTGGTGGCGGTAGTAGAGGTACTCCTTTCACGTTCCCTTCGCGGTTTGGTTTCTGGGGACACTCATGTTGGCGGTGCCCCGGTTGACGACAAGTATAACAAATACCTGTCCCCATAAGGCAAGGTCCTTTGTGCGCTTTCTTGCACTTCGAACATTTTGGTGTTGGGGGGAGAGTGATACCTCTACTTCCAGCTGCTTGAGATCCCACTAGCATTTTTTTTCCAAGAGCCACTGTCCCTTCCTGACGACTCCTCAATTTTCTTCTTCTTCATAAACTCCTTTCTTTTCTGAGTCCGGTTCAAATCTGATTCGATCACACGGGCCTTCTCCACTAATTTCCGAAGTCTGTGAGTCCTAACGACACCAAGTAGGGACGAAGACTGTCCCGCAGACTTTACTGGAAGCGGAAACATTTGTCCGCCTCGGAGGCCACTAGGGAAGAACAAAAAGCGAGCACGACCAAAAATGTTGAAGCCCGGATACTGGTTCAACTATGTTCGAGACTTGGGGAGTAGCTTGAGTTATTTATCTCTTCGTCAGATCCCTAGGTCTATGTATTTCGAGCTGAGAACTGACCCTCTCAGAATGATAGGTAGTTGCCTAAGAGAAGACCCCTTGGATGCCTCGAGGAGGTCTCGCCACTAACCCGAAAATCTTACTTGACTTCCCCTCCCAAAAACCAAAGGCTGAGTCCGCGTCTTAGATAGGATAAGAATGTAAGGAGGAAAGCTCAGACTATCTTGGGGGGGGGGATCCGTGCTGATTTGAGACATAATGAGTCCTATTTATAGACAAATTCTTCCAAGGGCAAAATAGTCCTATCGGCCTGCGAATAGCTTCCTTCGTCTTAACCAAATTACTATATGCAGACCCAAATGGTCTGCGAACAGCTCCTCGCGCCTTTTTGTATATACTAATCGCAGCCCCCGTTGGTCTGCGGATAGTGAGGGAAGACTGATGAGTCGGTTTGACCCGAACTCGCCTCGCTCCCTCCTTGAGCGAGTGCGGCTGAGGAGACTAGGTCATATCCTACTCGCCGAGGCGCGAGTTCCCCTAAGGCGATCTCACTTGAAGCTAGGTCAGCCTCACCTCGCCCTGGACGAGAAGGAGTTTTGTCGCCGGGACGGTCTGTTCACATCGTCTAGACGAACCGCACCCATATCGTCGAGAAGAGAAATCATGTCGTCAAGAAGAGAAATCATGTCGTCGAGACGAGAAATCATGTCGTCGAGAACAGAAATCATGTCGTTGAGAAGAGGAATCATGTCGTCGAGACGGGGTCATGCCGACAGGACAAGGCCGTGCCGTCGAGAAGGTGACTATATCGGTGTCAGCTTCGAACTTCTGTTACTGTAGTTAGTCTAGGCCAGTTACTGTAGTTGGTCTAGGCCAGTTACTGTAGTTGGTCTAGGCCATGGCTTCATGCCACTGAGGATGGGATGTTTGACAGCTAAAAAAAAGGTTCTTTCATTTAGCAGGAAGGGATGAAGCAAATGTTCGAATCCTTTGACTCCAGATTATGAACACCCGATCGGATCTGTCAAGAACAAGCTGACGACTACAAGGGAAGCGACTGACTGAATGAAGTAGTTTCTTTACTGGAACTTTGGAATGCAACCTTTGTGCGACGAAGAGGACGTTCATGGTAAACAGTGTATTTCACTAGGTTTTCATCGCGGAGTTAGCTACTTCTTCAGAGCACTCTCACCGTTCATCGACCTTGGTGATCGGAGATGCGTGTGTATATGTTGTTAGCCTTTTCACCGTTTGCCGTACTCGTGAACAGAGGTCGTTGCGGCCTTTCAATGAAGGAAGGCTCCCTCTTTTCTCCCGGCTGAGTGAACCAGACGACTTGTGACAACAAACATCCTCTTTTTTCTCTATCCTGGAGCCAGGTCCTGGCATTACTCATTGATAGCACTTCTGAAACAAGAGCTTCAGAATCGTGCAAAGAGTCAGTCTGGCAGCGATCAAGCTTAGTTGCTTCCCTTTTTGGATATAGAGACTTTGAATCAAGCCCCCGACGGACCTTCGGTCCTCATCATGTGACAGGGCCTATCGAGCTAATCCGACGGGGCACAAGATCTTTCTCGCTGAAATGGCTGATCTTTGACTAACCATGTTCATTAATTTTGTGGCCAAAAAAGGAAACTTCTTTAAGCCAAAATTTACATTTTGAAAATTTGGCATTGAGTTGATTATCATGGAGTATTTGAAGGGCTATTTGTAAGTGTCGAGCATGCTCTTCTTCACTCTTGGAATATATTAAAATATCATCGATGAATACGATGATGAATTGGTCGAGATATTCCTTGAATACTCGGTTCATCAAGTCCATGAAAGATGCCGGGGCATTTGTATGTCCAAAAGGCATGACTACAAATTCAAAATGTCCATACCTTGTGTTTAGGGTTTAGGGTTTGGAGAATAGTGTTGCATCCACGAGTTGATCAAATGAATCGTCTATACGGGGGAGAAGGTATTTGTTCTTCACGGTCACCTTATTCAGTTTCCTATAGTCAACACATAAACACATGGAACCATCTTTCTTTTTCACGAGGAGGACGAGGGCTCCGCATGGTGATGAACTTGGTCGGATGCAGTTCTTATCTAAGAGCTCCTGCAGTTGGCTCTTAAGCTCAACCAATTCTTTTGGTGCCATCCTATAAGGTGTCTTTGCCACTGGAGTTGCTCCTTTTATGAGTTTGATCTCGAAGTCGATTTCTCGTACAGGGGGTAAGCCTGGTAACTCTTCTGGAAAAAGCATCGTGATAGTCTCGAACGATTGGTACAGAGGAGGCCCCTCTTTTCTCTTCGGTTGTTCCTTTGATCATCATGAGCATGACCTCACATGTAACGGCCCGAAGCCCGCCACAATTTAAATCTTCTTCTAGCAGGTTTTTACACAATTAAATAATGCAGTTAATCGGATCCCAGGAGTGGTACCATTAAAAGACATAAAAGTACTTGTATTTATTCTCATAATTTACATGATGTCCATATTTAGAGGAAAGACCAACATACAAAAGTGCATATCAAACTGAACTTTACAATACTAAAATACATTCTAACCCTCTGTCGAAATGTATCTTCCCTTTGTTTCCTTTCTTCCTCCGCAGGTCTCCTTCTAGCGGGGCCTAGCACGCTGGCGGTCTGATCCTAAAAAGAAAATTAACATCTAATTAGTTTTAGAAAACTAAGTGAGATCCTTACCTCTTCGGCCATCCTACAGGAAAACACGAAGAGTCAGCTATAATAAGCAGTTATATAAATCTAAAAAAAAACTGTATGAACATGAAAATAGACAAGTAAAGTAAACTGGGGCACAAAACTAAGTACTTTCTGTTAATTCTGTTCGTATAGCTTATGCTAGTTCTTTTTCATGTTCAATTATCTTTCTTTCTTTTCGTTCTCTCGATATACTGAGGGTCATTCTTAATCACATATCCGGGCCCATCAAATCAATGTCCATTCTAAGGCGCTCAACCGCGCAACAGGCTCTCATGCCTCCTAAATTGGACATTTCAGTATCAATTTCCGTGGGAGATCTACCCCTCCACTGGGTGTAGGAGTCTGAAGCTTACCCCCCCTACTAGGCTGACCCTTAGTGTTTCGATGCGTCGACGCACTCTTTTCTTTTCTTATTCATTTCATTTCATTCCATTCATAAATATAGGAAATACTTGTTTTAATTCCCCTCAGAATTTCAATCGCTTGCTAATCCATATTTAGCTTTTTAGCGATTTCATACATTTCAGTGATTTCCATTCTTCCACATTCTATATCAAAGCAATTCATATTCAGCAAAATATTCGAATGTATACGAAATCAAAGCCGTAAGGACTCACCGCAGCTTTTCCTTTATCCTTGTCCTTCGCAGGATTCTCGTCGCGTCTATTTCCGGACGCCATCCTCTGCAGTATCAAGTAAATCATTTACTATAGGGTTGCGTCTTTAAATAGCTACGAGTAGATTCCCTAAGATGGACACAACTACGATCTCGAGGAGTTGCCTAGGGAAGGACAAGCCTAGTGACTCCAATGAAACGTGTAAAAATCAGAATTTAAATGCTATGAAACTCCCACAAATCAGCCACTAGACTTCTCAAAATTCAGCCAATACAAGATCTCAAGTGGGCATTTGTTTAGGGCTGATAATGACAATAACAAGGGTTGCTAACAGCAGCCCCAAAGGGCTGTCATTACAGTCCAAATTCAGCTAAAACAGTTACTAAATCAGCAAGGGGCATAAGATAAACAGCAGCCCAGAAACAGCCAAACAGCCGGCCAACCACCAGCCAAACAGCCGGCCAACCACCAGCTAAACAGCCGGCCAAGAGGAACGGCAGCCAGCTGACAAACATCAGCAAACAGGGACAGCAATAGCTAGGGTAAAAGGGATTACAACAGGGGAAAAACAGCCACGAAATCTCCCCAATATCAAGACGAATAAAAGCCCTCTAAGTCACAACCTAGTCAAGGGAATAAAAGAGGGAAAACCCTAGTTGCAAATCAGATTCCAGCCAACACCCCATCCCCTAATTGCTTTATAGCAAAACAATAAGTAGTAAAGGAGGGGAAAGAATGAAAGAAAGCTTACAAAGCTAGGTCACAACCTCAACAAGCCACCTAGCCAATCCAGCAACCAACCAGGCACAAAAAGAGTGGCGGCACAAAGAGGAGAAGGCCTCAAGCTCTCTTTCCCAAAGCCCCAAGGCTGTCGACCAAGAAGAAGGAGCAGAGCAGCAATAGAGGAGCAGCCAAGTTACAGCAGGCGGCAAGATGATAAGAAGAGGAGCAGTACCGGAAAAAGAGATTCCCAATCTATTCCACTGCTTAAGGCAATCATATATTCATAGAATATATTAAGAAAGGGACATATATTAATAATATATCTATAGGATATCTGATAGCAAGGCTCAGCTAGCCCAAGCAGCCAGCCCAAAATAAATGGAACCAGCCAAACATAATCCACAGCCAACACAAACCATCAGCCATTATCATCTTAATCCTCCTCTTAAGCTTAATCCAAGCCTTAATCATACTTAATTTCAATAACGAAATTTAAATCGAAAACGAAACGAGCGTCGCAAAAACATCGGAAATCACGAAACTATCAACACTGATTTTCATTTCATCATAGGGGAATTCTTTTATATTAAACTATAATAAAATAATTATACGAAATCAGGTTCGGGTCTTACAATTCTCTCCTTCTTATCAGAATTTTCGTCCTCGAAAATTCAATCTTCTGGGTTCAGAAAGAACGCTGGAAATAAGTACAACATCGTATCTTCTCGTTCCCAAGTAGCAGCACTGGCAGGGTGACCTTTCCACCATACTTTGATAAAGTTTACATCACGGTTTCGGAGATTCTTGCTCTGACGATCAATAATTTGATAAGGTTCAGTCGGGCTAGACAAATCAGCTTCTATTTGCACATCACTGGCAGATATCATCAAATCTGGATCAGGAATATATCGCCGGAGAGCAGAAACATGAAACACATCATGTAATTTCTGTAATTCATCAGGAAGAGCTAAACGATAGGCCAAGTCGCCAATACACTCAAGGATTGGAAAAGGGCCAACAAATCTTGGACTGAGTTTCCTGATTCGTCGAAATCTAGAAACTCCTTTAAAAGGCTTAATTTTTAAGCACACTTGATCGCCAACCTTAAATTCGACCCGACGATGCCGAATATTATAATACTTCTGTTGACGGTCTTGCGCGATCTTCATTCTCTGCTGAATTATTCGAACCTTTTCTTCAATTTTGCTTGTCTCCTTTTTCGGAAATAATTTCTTTTCTCCATCTTCCGCCCAACTCAGAGGAGTTCTGCATCGCCTTTCATAAAGAGCTTCAAATGGAGCCATTTGAATCGTCGATTGGTAGCTGTTATTATACGCAAACTCTACCAATGCTAAATATTTTTCCCACGAACCTTTCAAATCCAGAACTACCATTCTCAATAAATCTTCGAGCATCTGAATAGTGCGTTCTGATTGACCATCAGTCTGAGGATGAAAAACTGTACTATACAGTAATTTTGTTCCCAGCCTTTTATGCACTCGTCTCCATGTATCCGATGTAAATCTTCCATCTCGATCTGATACGATAGTTCGCGGAATTCCATGTAACTTAACGATTACATTGATATATAATTTCACTAACTTTTCAGTAGGTCCTCCTTGCTTCATTGCAATAAAATGAGCGCTCTTCGTCAAGCGATCAATAATTACCCAGATTCCATCATTACCTGGCTTACTACGAGGTAAGCCAAATACAAAATCCATTGCTACATCATCCCATTTCCATTCAGGAATAGGAAGTGATCGAAGATAACCAGCAGGCTTCATATGCTCAGCTTTCACTACCTGACAGGTATGACATCGAGCAATATAATTGGTTACATCCTGCTTCATTTTAGGCCACCAAAACTCCTGCTTTAGATCATGATACATTTTTGTTCGGCCAGGATGAATCGAATACGGTGTGTTATGAGCTTCATATAGAATATCTTTTATTAAATTATCCGCGTCAGGGACGCAAATTCTATCATTCAAAAACAGCAATTCATTTTTCTGGGTAAAAGCACTTGCTTCTTCCCTTTTTACCTTTTCTAACACACCCATCAGAAACGAATCTTGTGGCATTGCTTTCTGAATTCGATCTTTCAGCGAATACTGAATCTGCATCTGGAATAGCTGAGCTCGCTTTTCCTCGATCGACGAAATAAAGACAATTTCCATTTCTTGCAACTCTCGTAAGAGCTTTCTGTTAAATTGCGGTATTACAGATATTGCGGCTACACTTTTTCGACTCAAGGCATCTGCAACAACATTTGCTTTGCCAGGATGGTACTGAATATTCAAATCATAATCTTTAATAAATTCCAGCCACCTTCTCTGTCGCAGATTAATTTCTTTCTGATCAAAAATATACTTTAAACTCTTATGATCAGTGAAGATTTCACAACGCACACCATACAAATAGTGACGCCAGATCTTTAACGCAAACACTACTGCCGCAAACTCCAGATCATGCGTTGGATAATTCTTCTCAGCATCCTTTAATTGCCTAGACGCAAAGGCAATCACCTTTCCACGTTGCATTAATACGCAACCTAATCCCTTATAGGATGCATCACTATAAATTTGAAATCCATCTGATCCTTCAGGCATTACCAAAACTGGAGCAGTCGTTAATCGATCTTTTAGTGCCTCCAATGCTTGCTGGCACTCGCTTTCCCACTTGAACGGTACATTCTTTCGAGTTAGTTGCGTCAAAGGTAGCGCTATCTTGGAGAAATCCTTCACAAATTTTCTATAGTACCCTGCTAAACCCAAGAAACTGCGTACTTCCGTTACCGACTTCGGTTGAGTCCACTTCACAATTGCTTCAATTTTAGCCGGATCAACCGATAGGCCTTCTTCATTAATCACGTGGCCCAGAAAAGCCACTTCTTTTAACCAGAAGTCGCACTTCGAAAATTTAGCAAAAAGACGTTGCTCTCTCAACGTCTGCAAGGCTAGACGCAAGTGCTTGGAATGATCTTCTTCTGACTTAGAATAGATCAGAATTTCATCGATAAAAACGATCACGAACTGATCGAGAAAAGCTTTAAAGACTCTATGCATTAAGTCCATAAAAGCTGCAGGAGCATTTGTTAGACCAAAAGGCATTACAGCAAATTCAAAATGCCCATACCTGGTACTAAATGCAGCCTTCAGAATATCTTCTTCTTTAATTCGCAGTTGATGATATCCTGAGCGAAGATCAATTTTTGAGAATACTCGCGCACCCACGAGTTGATCAAATAAATCATCAATTCGAGGCAGAGGGTATTTATTCTTGATTTTCAGTTTATTCAGTTCACGATAATCAACACATAAACGGAGAGATCCGTCCTTTTTCACAAATAACACTGGAGCGCCCCATGGTGAAGTGCTCGGTCGAATAAAATTTTTATCTAACAGTTCTTGCAACTGCACCTTTAATTCCGCTAATTCTTTAGGCGCCATCCGATAAGGTGCCTTGGCTACTGGAGCAGCTCCTTCAATTAACTTGATTTCAAATTCAACTTCTCAAGTCGGAGGTATACCAGGCAAGTCTTCGGGAAATACATCCAAGTATTCCCGCACTACAGGCACCGCTGTAATTTCCTTCTTTTCCTCTTTGGACTCCTTAATCATTACTAAAATGACATCGCAGCCTTTTCTTACTTTCTTCCATGCCTTCATGGCATAAATCATAATCTTGGAGACTTCTCCCAGTCCCCTAAAGACAAATAAACTCCCGTCTGGATATTTAAAAACTACCTCCTTCGATTTGCAGTTGATTACTGCCTCTTGATTCGACAGCCAATCCATACCGAGAATAATATCGTATTCAACTAACGGTAGCACTGCAACATCTGCTTCTATTCTTTTCTCGTTAAAAGATAACTGTAACACAGCTCGTTTTTGAGTAGTCAGCACCGTATTATTTGGCATAAGAACATTTAACGGCTTTGCAACTTGATATTAGTGTGTATGAACAGAATCAAGTATATATGACGAAATAAAGGAATGACTAGCACCAGTATCGAATAAAACCTTTAATAACTGATCGTGCACATTTATCATACCTGTAACCACCGTATCATCAGCTTTCGCTTCTTGTTGCCCCAGATTAAAAGCTCGGGGCTGGACCAATCTTTCTTCTATGTCTCCTTCAGCAGGAACAGATGCCGATGCAATAGACTCCCTTTCCTTGGAAGTCCCTATATGAAACATTTTCTGAGCTGGCAAGGCTGGAGCTCCCTTCTGGCTTTCAGTCCGCTGTAGTTTCGGACAATTCTTCCGCTGATGTCCCGGTTGGCGACAGTAAAAGCAGACACCAGTCAAACATTCCCCCCTGTGCATCTTGCCACACTTGGCACACTTCGTCACCGTCGATTGAGAGACCTGTGTACTAACGGTCGACGAAGATTGTTGCTGCTTCTTCTTCTTCCACGGGGGTGTACTTGCTTTGCTTGAGGACTCTGGACTGATTCCTTCTTTGAATCGTTTCTTAAATTCAGATCTGCGTTGCCTCTTCTCATCATCTAATTCAACCATTCGAGCTTTTTCCACAAGGACTGCATAATCCGTAATATCAAACGGAACAACAGCTGCGCGAATGTCATCTCGCAAGCCTTCCTGGAAACGCAAGCATCTTGCCTCTTCTGTGGCCACTGCAGACTCAGAATAATAGGCCAAACTAGCAAATTCCGCTTCGTACTGCGGAACAGAACGATTTCCTTGCACTAAACACAAGAATTTATCTTGAAACTGTCTCTTTTCAGTCCTTGGTACAAACCACTTCGTGAACTCACCAGTAAATTCAGTCCACGTTACGTTCGTCACGCCCCTCGCAACAAATTTTCCTTTCATCATATTAAGCCACCATCGCTTCGCCTCACCCTCCAGCAAAAAGGCAGCTAACTCCACTTTTCGTTCAGCTGGACACCGCATCACTTCGAATATAGTCTCAATCCGCAAAATCCAGTCCTCGGTCTCTATCGGCGAAAGACCTCCACGGAAGGTTGGCGGCTTTAAATCCAGAAACGGCCTCAGATCCGTATCCACTAGAGCTGGGGGAGGCACAACTGGCACAATCGGTGCTGGAGGAAGCATAGCTGGCACAATCGGTGCAGCTACAGGCGGAGTATCCCGTACCAGTCTAATAGCCTCCGCAATGGCCTGAGCTATATCTGCAATTTGAAATGGGGCAGCTCTATGCCCATTATAACTTTCTTCAGACATAGCTTCCCTAACAGCTTCAGGTTCCTCTCGAGCCTCTCGGATTCTACGGCTCGAGTATACTTGCAGGGGCTCCTGAAAACCAGACATGACCCAATTCAATATATGAACATCAAAATAACATTATGTCCTTCAATTGGTACTCTCTGCATTAAGCAACTCGTGAAAAACCTGGCTCTGATACCACTTAATTGTAACTGCCCGAAGCCCGCCACAATTTAAATCTTCTTCTAGCAGGTTTTTACACAATTAAATAATGCAGTTAATCGGATCCCAGGAGTGGTACCATTAAAAGACATAAAAGTACTTGTATTTATTCTCATAATTTACATGATGTCCATATTTACAGGAAAGACCAACATACAAAAGTGCATATCAAACTGAACTTTACAATACTAAAATACATTCTAACCCTCTGTCGAAATGTATCTTCCCTTTGTTTCCTTTCTTCCTCCGCAGGTCTCCTTCTAGCGGGGCCTAGCACGCTGGCGGTCTGATCCTAAAAAGAAAATTAACATCTAATTAGTTTTAGAAAACTAAGTGAGATCCTTACCTCTTCGGCCATCCTACAGGAAAACACGAAGAGTCAGCTATAATAAGCAGTTATATAAATCTAAAAAAAACTGTATGAACATGAAAATAGACAAGTAAAGTAAACTGGGGCACAGAACTAAGTAATTTCTGTTAATTCTGTTCGTATAGCTTATGCTAGTTCTTTTTCATGTTCAATTATCTTTCTTTCTTTTCGTTCTCTCGAAATATTGAGGGTCATTCTTAATCACATATCCGGGCCCATCAAATCAATGTCCATTCTAAGGCGCTCAACCGCGCAACAGGCTCTCATGCCTCCTAAATTGGACATTTCAGTATCAATTTCCGTGGGAGATCTACCCCTCCACTGGGTGTAGGAGTCTGAAGCTTACCCCCCCTACTAGGCTGACCCTTAGTGTTTCGATGCGTCGACGCACTCTTTTCTTTTCTTATTCATTTCATTTCATTCCATTCATAAATATAGGAAATACTTGTTTTAATTCCCCTCAGAATTTCTATCGCTTGCTAATCCATATTTAGCTTTTTAGCGATTTCATACATTTCAGTGATTTTCATTCTTCCACATTCTATATCAAAGCAATTCATATTCAGCAAAATATTCGAATGTATACGAAATCAAAGCCGTAAGGACTCACCGCAGCTTTTCCTTTATCCTTGTCCTTCGCAGGATTCTCGTCGCGTCTATTTCCGGACGCCATCCTCTGCAGTATCAAGTATATCATTTACTATAGGGTTGCGTCTTTAAATAGCTACGAGTAGATTCCCTAAGATGGACACAACTACGATCTCGAGGAGTTGCCTAGGTAAGGACAAGCCTAGTGACTCCAATGAAACGTGTAAAAATCAGATTTAAAATGCTATGAAACTCCCACAAATCAGCCACTAGACTTCTCAAAATTCAGCCAATACAAGATCTCAAGTGGGCATTTGTTTAGGGCTGATAATGACAATAACAAGGGTTGCTAACAGCAGCCCCAAGGGCTGTCATTACAGTCCAAATTCAGCTAAAACAGTTACTAAATCAGCAAGGGGCATAAGATAAACAGCAGCCCAGAAACAGCCAAACAGCCGGCCAACCACCAGCCAAACAGCCGGCCAACCACCAGCTAAACAGCCGGCCAAGAGGAACAGCAGCCAGCTGACAAACATCAGCAAACAGGGACAGCAATAGCTAGGGTAAAAGGGATTACAACAGGGGAAAAACAGCCACGAAATCTCCCCAATATCAAGACGAATAAAAGCCCTCTAAGTCACAACCTAAACAAGGGAATAAAAGAGGGAAAACCCTAGTTGCAAATCAGATTCCAGCCAACACCCCATCCCCTAATTGCTTTATAGCAAAACAATAAGTAGTAAAGGAGGGGAAAGAATGAAAGAAAGCTTACAAAGCTAGGTCACAACCTCAACAAGCCACCTAGCCAATCCAGCAACCAACCAGGCACAAAAAGAGTGGCGGCACAAAGAGGAGAAGGCCTCAAGCTCTCTTTCCCAAAGCCCCAAGGCTGTCGACCAAGAAGGAGCAGAGCAGCAATAGAGGAGCAGCCAAGTTACAGCAGGCGGCAAGATGATAAGAAGAGGAGCAGTACGGGAAAGATAAAGAGATTCCCAATCTATTCCACCGCTTAAGGCAATCATATATTCATAGAATATATTAAGAAAGGGAGATATATTAATAATATATCTATAGGATATCTGATAGCAAGGCTCAGCTAGCCCAAGCAGCCAACCCAAAATAAATGGAACCAGCCAAACATAATCCACAACCAACACAAACCATCAGCCATTATCATCTTAATCCTCCTCTTAAGCTTAATCCAAGCCTTAATCATACTTAATTTCAATAACGAAATTTAAATCGAAAACGAAACGAGCGTCGCAAAAACATCGAAAATCACGAAACTATCAACACTGATTTTCATTTCATCATAGGGGAATTCTTTTATATTAAACTATAATAAAATAATTACACAAAATCAGGTTCGGGTCTTACATCACAACCCTTACACATCTTCTTGAGTGCCTTTATGGCAAAAATGAGTACTTTTGTTGCCTCCCAAAGTCCTTGGAAAGTCACCGTACTCTGATCTGGATGTTGGAACCCGCATACCGGTCCAACCTGTTCGAGACTTGGGGAGTAGCTTGAGTTACTTCTCTCTTCGTCAGATCCCTAGGTCTAAGTATTCCGAGCTAAGAACTGACCCTCACCGGTTGATAGGTAGCTTCCTAAGAATGACCCACTGGCTGCAGCGAGGAGGTCCCGCCACTAACCCGGAAATCTCACTCGATTTCCCCTCCCAAAAACCAGAAGCTGTGCCTGTCTCAGACAGCACGAGGAAGACGGCACAGACTCTCTAAGGGGGGTGGATCTGTGCTGATCTGAGACATAATGGGTCCTATTTATACGCAAACTCTTCAAAGAGTAAGATGGTCCTAAAAGGCCTGCGGATAGCTTCCTCCGCCTTAACGAAATTACTATATGCATACCAAAATGGTCTGCGAACAGCCCCTCACGTCTTTTCGCATGCACTAACCGCACCCCCTGCTGGTCTGCGGATAGTGAGGGAGGATTGATGAGTCAGGTTGACCCGTACTCGCCCCGCTCCCTCCCTGAGACTGTGGCTGAGGCTACTAGGTCTAGACCTACTCGCCAAGGGTGGGCTCTCCTGAGGCGATCTCGTCTTAGACCAGACCTACTCGCCTCGCCCCGGGTAAGGAGGAGCTTGACACGCAAGACGCGGCTGGGAAGGGTGTACTCGCTTCCCTACCCTGGGCGAATAGGACCGTCTCGGATCTACTCGCTGAGGGGTGCTGATCTACTCGTCGAGACCTACCGGTCTACTCACCGAATACGGGTTGTACACTGGACATCGAATACTTCTTTCAGCAATTGATTAATGCGTCATGTTGTGTTAACCAATTCATATTGAGGATGATGTCATACCCGCAGAGAGGCAATATAGCTAATTTCACATTTAACATCTTGCCCTTGACACAAAGTTGGATTTGTTCTCGTAACTATGTGATCATGACGTGACTGTTTGGCATGGTGACATGTAAGGGTTCACGAGTTTAACATGTTATTGTTGGTGGAGTGTTGAGAATGCGGGTTGAAAGAAAAGAGTGACTAGCACCTGTATGGAACAACACATTCATGAGGTGGTTTTGAACGCAGATCATACTTGTCACGACGGTGTCATTAGCCTTGGCATCCTGCGGCGTTAAGGTGAAAACTCGTGGCTAAATTCTTCTTTCTTTTGAAACGAGTCCACTTGGCGCAACGGTGGAGGCATAAGACTCTCCATCTATGGTGACATCCATCAGATAAATCTTCTAGGGCGGCGACGGTAGTAGAGTTACTCCTCTCACGTTCCCTTTTCGGGTTGGTTTCTGGGGACACTCACGTTGGCAGTGCCCCGACTGATGACAAGTATAACAGTACCTGTCCCCATAAGACATGGCCCTTTGTCCGCTTCACTTCGAACATTTTGGTGTTGAGGGGAGAGCGATACCGCTACTTCCAACTGATTGAGATCCCACTAGCACTTTCTTTTTCTTCCAAAGAGCCACTGTCCCTTCCTGATGACTCCTTCTCGAAATTTTTCTTCTTCATAAACTTCTTTCTTTTCTGAGTCCGATCCAAATTTGATTCGATCACACGGGCCTTCTCCACCAAGGTCTCGAAGTCTGTGAGTCCTAATGACACCAGTAGGGACATAGATTGGCCCGCAGACCTTGTTGGAAGCGAAATCATTTGTCCTCCTTAGAGGCCACTAGGGACCCTGCATAATATGCCAAGTTGAAAAACTCAGCCTCGTACTGGGGCACTGTCCGGTTACCTTGGACAAAGCGTAAGAACTTCTCTTGTAGTTGTCTTTTCTCTGGCGCGGGGATAAACGAGTCAGTAAATTCCCGAATGAAGTCGTCCCATGTAATCTCTTCGATCCCTCTGACAGCTAGCTTGTTCTGGACACAGTTATCCCACCAGCGTTTGGCTTCGCCCTCGAGTAGGAAGGTGGCTAAATCTATCTTCCTTTCCTCCGGACAACGCATGATTTAACAGATCGACTCGATTCTCTTGATCCAATATTCTATCTCTAATGGGGTTAGGTCGCCGCGAAACGTCGGTGGTCGTCTCCAAAAATTGCTTGAGATCCACATCCAATTGTCTTGGCTGTGGTTGACGCGCTGGTGGTGCAACAGGCAAGGTATCATGTACGAAACGGATAACATCCGCAATCGCTCAAGCAAGGTTCGTCGCGATGGGTGGTTGAGGAGGTTGCCCATTCGTGTTACCACTTTCCATCAGAGAATTTTCTCGAAGGGACTCGGGCTCACACTAAGGATCCTCCTAATGTCCTCGAGGTCGTCGCGATCTATAAATGTACGCAGTCTCCTGATATATGTAATGACAGTATTAGCTTTTAATGCGTTAACATGGATTTTCTGGTTTGCATTTAGTACCTTCATGCAAATCTCATAGTGGCCCAGTGTTCTGAACTGGCTCTGATACCATTTAATTGTCACGACCCAAAGATCGCCACAATTTAACATAACATCATAAACCATTCCTCAGTTCACATGAACGCAACAATGATAATCATTTTCAAAATGAGAGTGCAGATTTTACCGAATGAAAACTTCATTTATTCATTAAAATCACAGTGCTTGAGAACGAATGTGTACTCCTGCAAATATGATACCCACTTAGCCTGTCGAGGGTTCAACTTTTGTTGCGAGTTGATATAACGCAACGCCTGATGATCGGAGTGGAGGACAAACTCCTTGGGCAATAAATAGTGCCTCCAGTGACGCAACGTTTGCACAATCGCATAGAATTCGCGCTCGTAGTTGGAATAGTTCAGCTTCGGGCCTGATAGCTTTTCACTAAAAATCCAACGGGGTGACCCTCTTGACTAAGTATACCTCCTATCCCAACCCCAGAGGCATCACAGGATACCTCGAATACGTGACTAAAGTCAGGGAGCCTTAAAACAGGTGCAGTGGATATCTTATCTTTGATGATCTCAAAGGCTCTAGCTGCCGATGACGTCCACTGGAAATTTCCCTTCTTCGTACATTCAGTGACTGGCGCCATAATAGTACTGAAGTTCTTAATGAATCGACGATAAAAGGTGGCTAGCCCATGAAAACTACGAACATCGTGAATGTTCTGGGGTGTAGGCCACTCACGTATCGCTCGAACTTTCTCGGGATCCATAGTGATGCCAGCGGAGCTCACTATATATCCCAGAAAGATAACAGACTCAGCCTTAAAAACGCATTTCTTCAAATTGATGTATAGTCGCTTGGCTCGCAGGAGCTCGAAAATAGTACGTAGGTGAGTCAAATGCTCACTCTCAGTCTGACTATAGATCAAAATGTCGTCGAAATAAACTACTACGAACTTCCCAATGTAAGGTCTGAAGACATGGGTCATCATCCGAGCGAAAGTACTAGGGGCATTGGACAACCCAAAGGGCATCACAAGCCACTCATAAAGTCCATCCTTCGACTTGAAGGAAGTCTTCCACTCGTCTCCTTCGCGTATACGGATCTGATGATAACCACTACGAAGGTCGATCTTAGAGAAGATCGCAGCCCCAGTCAACATGTCCAACATGTCATCCAGTCGGGGTATCGGGAATCGGTATTTCACCGTGATTTTGTTGACAGCACGACTGTCAACGCATATACGCCAAGTACCATCTTTTTTCGGGGCTAGGAGGGTAGGCACCGCACAAGGACTAAGGCTATGGCGAATAAAGTCTTTATCTAATAACTCTCCAATCTGCTTCTGCAGCTCCTCGTGGGCGGTAGGATTCAATCGGTAATGCGGTAGATGAGGGAGGGAATCTCCAGGAACAAGGTCTATCGCATGCTGATTACACCTCATGGGAGGTAACTCAGCCGGAAGCTCATCAGGGTGTGTAGATCCTGAAACTCCTCTAAGAGTCTCCTAGCAGGTATAGGAGTAGACTCATATACCTCTGATAAATCAGATGCCTGTAAAACCACTAAGGCATAAATAAATCCACCGTCAAAACTCTCTCGATGGAACTCAGTACCTCGTATAATGCTAAGAATCTTCTTCCTTTCAGTGGGAGGAAGAGATTCTTTCGCACTACTACACTCGCGCGGAATGACAGTGCTTTGTGTCGCACCGGGGTCAACACTACTCTCTTTCCGTCCAGTAGAAAGGAGCAAGTGTTGGACCTGCCATGTATGGTGACATCTCGGTCGTATAACCAAGGTCGCCCAAGTAATACGTGGCACACATCCGTAGGCATAACGTCACACCAGATCTTATCGGAATACGTACCGATAGTGATGGGCACTAAACATCTCCTAGCCACCGATAATGTAGTCTTGGTAACCCAAGCTACCTGAAATGGGGATGGGTGCGGCTCAGCAGTGAGTCCCATGTGGGTTAAAGCTGTCTCAGCTATCACATTCATACAACTCCCGCTATCATTACTAAACGACACACTTTCTCCCCAGCCTTAAAGTAGGCTTGGGAAATATTCGTCCGCCAATAGTCGGCTGATTCTTGCGGCGTAGATAACATACATCTCACCACTAGAACGCCGGGATCTATATCCTCATCACTAGGCGTTCCGTACACTTCGTCGTTCAAAACGTGTGAGTCCTTCTCGACTCTCGCTTCTTCTACAGACTCATCCTCCTTAGTCACCTCATGAATAACTAATGTGCCTTTCCTCTTGGGACAATCTCTCGAAATATGGCCCATCTGCTGGCACTCGTAACCTCGGATCTGTGAAGGGGTCACAGTTCCCATGGGGGATTTCCTGCTCTGATCTCTGGTGTTGGTCGAGGTAGGCTTCGACGCACTCTTCTTACCTTTCTGTTCTTCTTTCTTGTAAGAAGTATTCGTTTTAGGTTGAGATTTGAACCGGGAGGTTCTCTTCTGGTGCTCCTCAATATCGATGGCGATAGATATGATTTCGGGAAGAGAATAGTGGTCATATCGAATCAACTCATCTCGGATCTCAGATCGTAGTCCACACTTAAATTTGGATAAGGTGTCACGTGGGTGTTCTACTACGTTGCACCTAATCATAAGATCCTTCATCTCGACTAAGTAATCAGAAACTGATTTGGACCCTTGACGTAGAGACGTTAGCTCGTCTTGTAGACGGGCCTGGTAATGCTGGGGAATGTACTGCTCCTCTAGTATGGCTTTCATGTGTGGCCAAACTGTGATGGGAGGGCGTTCATTCCTCTCTAGGCTACATTCTTCACCTATCCAAAAGATCTTCGCACGCCCAGTCAATCTCATTTTGGCGAACTGAACCTTTTGATCCTCCGTCATACGATACCACTCAAAATAAGTCTCTATGTCAATAACCCAATCCGAAAAGATCTTGGGATCCATAGAACCATCATAAAGTGGTGGATCAAGTTTCACCACTCGTGTGAGATCCGGTCGCCTATCCCGGGGAGGGTAGTCGTAATCATCATCGTAAGGATCACGATTGTCTCGATGCCGTGTGGGTGGAGGTCGATGCCAATCTCTAGGGCGATCATCACGATGCATGTCCGGTATAGGTCGATGATGGTCTCGAGGACGCTCTTCTCTTGCTACGTCATAATGTGGCCTCTCCTGATAATTATCTCGCATGCCTAAGATAGGCCCTCGTTGGGGTTCAGGAAAATTCCTTGGAAAATTCTCACCCTGATTGCGCACAAACTCGAACCGATCTATGGGATTTCGACCCTCTTCCTCAAATAGAGGATTTCTCCTAAGTGTAGACCTTTCTACGTAGTGTGGTGGGGCTTCGTGTTGTGGACGAACATAATGCTCATCTCGAATTGGAGGTGGCATTGAAACTCGAGGAGGTATTTCTAAGCTATTCATCCTAACACTAAGATTTTCAAACCCTTCTCTCACTTGATAGACACTCTCGGTTAACGCTGCCATTTGGTGGGCGAAAGGTAGAAACCACTGGGGTGGTTCAGTCCCGTCGTTCACACGACTCGCTTGGCCACGTTCAACTCGACGCATCTTGGAGTTTACCTCTTGAGGTTGTTCAGGTGGAGTGTGATGTGGTGAACACTCATACTCACTTACCTACCACTACGCAGATGCATGCAAACACAAATAAAATAGATGATTATGCTATAAAAATAAAAGTAAAACCTTCTTTTTTTTTGAAAAAAATTAAAATGCTATGCGGGTTCCTATTCTACGCAGGGCGGATTTCGAAACTTAGAAAAATTTCGGAACCTAGCTCTGATACCAAATTGATGCAGGACGACGCATTGGGTTGCGCGCCTGTCGACTATTTTTAGGAAACCCTAAATGCAGACATTTAAAAATTGAAATGTGAGCGGGCGTTGCACGATCTTAAGAAATTAAGCAACTAGAGTTTTATAAAACACAAAATTACTATTTTGTTTTAAAATGAATTTTCTTGAAAAAATGATTCGATTTTAAATCCGGGGAAGGAAGTTCGCAATTTTCGTTTCGTTCCCCTTATCGTAGCAAATGGAAATCGTGAACTTCAAATACGCTTCCGTTTGGATTTTTCAACGTAGCGTTTGCTGACAAAACCCGGGCGAAAATCCAGCAAATGAATCTAAAATCCTAGGAGAAAATTTAGACGCACGCAAAGGAAGAGAAGTAGACAAATTACCCACGGAAAGAGACGTCTTTCCGCAATCGAAGTCGACGGCGATCCCGCGAGGAATTCCTCGTCACCTTCGATCTCCCGTTCCGAAGTCGGCCGTTGTCGCACACGGGCACCACGGAGACAATTCACTCACTCACACAAAGTGGTTCCAACGAAATCTCAAGCCGAGTGGAGTAGGAGACAAGAGCTCTTCTTCTGGACTCACAGGAGCAACAAACCCAAACAACACAGATTCAACTTATGAAATTTAAATATATTAAACAAAGAACAAACAGCAGGTCTCACTGTACTACTTCAACTGTCTTCTATCTGGACATTACCATCAGCATCCACGGAAACAATATTGAAATAGTAAGACCAACAACACTGTTCATCATCTTCCTCAATGGAAGGTAAGCAGCGCACAACAACATTCAACATACACCAACAGGAAATGACAGGGGAGCAACGCCACTTCTCACGGAAAAGAGACGCAACAAAAAAAAACACCCTTTCATCCCCAATCCAGATGCGAAATTCCTCACAGCAAGTACTCCAAAAAAATCCATCTCCTCACCTTCGATCTCGATCTTACCCTTTTATAGCATCTCCAAGCAGGAAAACTGAAAGCGAGAAACTACCACGGGTTGCGTGGATGGCGGGGAAGGAGCGCCGACGTCGGAGAGGAGGAACTAGAAGAAGAGGAAGAAGAAGAAGAGGAAGAAGAAGAAGAGGAAGAAGAAGAATAAGAAGATGAAGAAGAGGAAGAGGAAGAAGAGGAAGAAGAAAAAGAAGAAGAGGAAGAAGAAGAGGAGGCGGAGGAGGAAGAAGAAGAGGAGGCGATGGAGTAAGAAGAAGAGGAGGAAGAAGAAAAAGAGGAGGAGGAACTTACTAGCAGGGAGGGATCGAGAGCAGGGAGCGTGATCTGGAGCGACAGTGGAGCGGCAGCAGCTTCGGCTGCAGGGGTCGGGAGAGAACAACGCAAAACTGCGGGGGTCGTGGTCGTGAAACGCGCGTGAGTGTGAACCCTAAATAATCAAATTAATATGAGGCGTGACCGCGCGCCTGACACTTTGAATAAAATAGCGGGAAACTCGTATCCCGCTAGTGGGATACGCGTTTCCCAATTAATTTTTTATTTAATTTAAATATTGCGTTTCCTACGTTTCGGAAACGCGTTTCCTGGCGTTTCCCGTATCCGATACGGGTTCGATCCGATACACGAAACATTTTTAAGTGTCCGTGCTTTGTAGGTCACGACTGCGACCTGGACGTCTGCCACAACCGTCTTTACTAACTCCACATTCTCCGCGCGAAGCAAGGACAATGAGCTCAGAAGTACTGGAGAAGATCTGCAGAGTAGAGCGAGGGATCTCCATACTGAACGACCCATCCTTGGTCAAGCGATGATAAACAACTGTGTATGAAGAGTGGATGGACTTGCCAGCATTTTAATTATGGTGGTCGAGAAATGTGGAGCTAGAACATTCAATAACCTTAGGAGGAAGAGTTGCTCCCTCCTTGTCTAATGTTCCTCTATGGTGGAAGAAATTTCCATATATCAAGAACGAGTGACAGTGCACGGGGGCCCCCCGTGCCCCGCGTGACAGTACTCTCGCCGTAATCGGGTGGGCTATGCCCGCCTTCGTTTATCTATATATATATATAATTAATTGTGTAAACATAAATATAATATAATTGTTTATCTATGTATATGTAAAAGAAAATTTTTGTTATTTATATATAACATATAATCAAATTAGAGAACATTTATTTTATTTTAATATAAATCCTACTGTCCTATACATATATGAATATATTATATTTCATTGAGTATCAACAATTGTCAGCTGGCTTAGTGGTTTCCATCATGGTTAGATTTGGAGGTGGCTTAGGTTTAAATCCCGCAGTCATTATATTTTTGGATTAAAATAGACGGGCCTTATGGTACGATTGGCTGTCCGACTTTTCAACAGGCTTGGTTGTTGTTTTTTAAATTTTTATAAATAATATTGAATTTTCAATGCAGATAAGGGTAGATCGTAATTTCACTTTGTAGGGCAGGTCTGGCCTAAAAATCTAGGTTTAGGACACCCTACCATAATAGGTGTAGGAGATCTATTAAAATTAAAACGGGGCTCCATCATTACGTCAGCAGGTAATCAGACGGCTAGATATGACTTTGGAGAGATCAGACGGTTCAAATGAATCTAATGGTACACGCCATTACACCATTACAACTTCAAAAGTATTTCTTTATATATATATATAGTATAGATTTCATCCGCAAGTAACTTTCACTCAACAAATTACTCAGTGATTGGATGGTTACCCTGTTGTAGATCATCCAGTTTGGGAACAATTCACCCAAGCGAGTCATAATATTTCCTTGAAAGAACATCATGTGCAAAGTATAACAACAAGAGACGAGTGACACCTTTCTTCCATAGCTTGAAATTAGAAGGGGATAAGATGGTGATGGCTAGCTTTGTGTTTGACAGGTATACATTTCTATAGCCGACAGTCGGTGTAGCAAACATGGTGGAAGAAGATTCTTTAGACATGTTTCAAGATTCTTGAACAACCAGAAGAATAGGTAGCAAGGGTCACAACAATCACGACAGTAGGGATCATTGAATGTGGATGGGATCGCCAACTGTGATTCTATTTTTTATGCTTTACTCTTTAATTTATGCAACTTAATGAAGGGGGTAATTTACTGTGAGCCTGAGCAGGAGCAGTTATCCCAACAGCCACACCAGGGGCAAGATCAGATGACAACAGTGTTCCGAACATGCACACCGGGAACTACGATCCTAACAGCCACACTGGGAACATGGATCACACGACAGATTGCAGAGATTGTGGACTGTTAGGGCAAAATGTAGGCAGCCACAATAGAGATTGTTGTCGGGCTTCAGTACGGAAGATCCTCGTCGTCGTGCTGCGTCAAGCATGTAAAGGAAGGGTCAAAATCGTCGTCGACTGCAGAAATCGTTGAGGTAGAGAATTATTAAAGCGAAGCATCAAAGGCGATGTCCGACTGTCGTCGACTGCAAAGATCGTCGAAGCAAAGGTAACGAAGCCTATGTCATCGTCAATCAGGCTCCAATGGATCAGCTTCGACGAGAAATGTCGGGAACAGTTGCGATGTGGGGACGGAAAAGGAAAGCTCGATCTCTTAACCTAGAGCTCTGATACCATGTTACGAGATAGTTTGAGGAATAATAATGTGGAAAATAATGCTCCCTTTTCCCCTTATTGGGTAAGGATATATATATATATATATGCATATATATGTATATATACACACACACACACACACAAGTTATAATATACAAAATATAAGGAAAATATTCAACAATTTGGTATAACGAGGAGATTTGCAAATGTTTAGACCCAAGTGAAAGTGCTTTTACGCAGTCATGATTTCATTTTATAGGAAAAATCTTTGTTGATCTATGTGTTGCACAAGTAGTTTTGTTAGTTAATGGCCAAGTAAGTGCCCATAAACTTCGGATGAATGTCACTTTCTAGCAGGTTTCTTGCCTATTTAATTTGATAGGCCTTTTGTTTCCCTGACGAGCTCGATTTGAGAGTAAACATGCTTGTATGTGATGAATTGAGTATGTGCTAGGTTAGATTCGTCGATGCTTGTACATCTTAATTTATGTGGTTATCTGGAAGCATGAAGACTTATGAATGCTTCCTGTAACTTCTGATTACCCTTTTGCAACTCGTATGGTTGATTGGAGTTTTCTCTATCGTTATGGGATCAGAGTAGCGGAACAAAAGTATACCGGATCCATAACCCACATGTCATAGGAACGAAACCTGGCGTTGTTCTTGCTTCATTGTCAAGGTTGGGCGTAAATTTCGAGACAAATTTCTTTAAGGAGGGGAGAGTTGTAACACCCCGTTTTCAACCTACGTATCGCTATCCGAGTGGGTAACGTGTGTGGGGAGTTCACCATTTCGATTCCGAGGAGAATCCTTGAAATCTCCTCCATGCATTGGAGTGAAGTTCCATACAATTTTTGCGAGTTTCATCTTTTGCCCGTGCGTCTCTTCTTGCATGATTGTGCATATTTCTGCAGACCATTGTTGTGAGTTGTGTATAACAAATTTTTGATACTGATCGTCGAATTGTGTCAGCAGTCGCCAATTCCCGATCGCCAAGTTGGATAGAAATCAACATTTGTCCGACCATTTAATATAAGGGGGGTAGATCTCACCGCATCTCGAATATGGGGCCCATAAAGCATTTCGACGCACATCAAATTGAGAATTCGGCGCACATCGAATTGGGAATTCGGCGCACATCGAATTGGGAATTCGGCGCACATCGAATTGGGAATTCGGCGCACATCGAATTGGGAATTCGGCGCACATCGAATTGGGAATTCGGCGCACATCGAATTGGGAATTCGGCGCACATCGAATTTGGAATTCGGCGCACATCGATTTGGGAATTCGGCGCACATTTATTTGGTAATTTGGCGCACATCAAATAAGGGCTCGTGAAGTAGTATTTCGATGGATGTCAAATTGGAAATTCGATGCACGTCGAATATGGGGCCCATGAAGTAGTACTTCGACGTACGTCGATTTGTCCGTAACATGGGATTTCAACATACGTCGATTAACTTTAAGCGGCTTCCGTGGGTGAGCCTTCTGATTCATTTATGACCTTTGGATTGAGGGCTTCTAGATCGAGTGGTCCAAATCGTTTGATTTTATGTTGAGAGTTGGTGTCGAAACGACATTTTTGGTTCAACTGGGTGTTCAGGAGTAGGAGAAAGAGGAGGATGACCTAGGTTCTTGGAGAAGAACAACCATAACTTAGAATCTTGAACCGGGATTGAAGATCCGAGACCGACGTAGAGAGACACCTCACCCTAAGACATGTTTGTGTATGGGACACCTCACCCTTTTCTATATTTTCTGGTTTAAGTATTGTTATTGCAAAGTGCTAATCTGCAGTGGTTGGTGTTCCCCGAGATCCCCTAGGATGCCCGGGGACAGGGGATTGTTACGCAGTTTTTGGTCAGCTCCGACTGACCCTCGTTTTCAACTTAATCATGTTTGGTTGCAGGGTCTTGCACACACTTGGAATTGCTTTGCTGCCAAATAAGAAAAAATTTGGAAGTGTTTTTATTGAATTATTTTATGTATTTTTACAATGGATGAATCTAGGCTGCGTGCCCTGACTTTGTAATGTGCTGTATGCCATGAATGTATGACTGCCGTAAGACCTTATTTTTTATTTGGACACTATTGTATATGTTCAGTTTTAGTATTATAGACATTCTCTCCCTTTTTAGTTTTCTTGCTTGGCAATGCTACTTTGCTTTGATGGTTAGGTTTGTAATTCTGGTTATCATGTTTTAATACTCTTCTTGTAATCATTCTGAGTTTATTTCTTGGTTGTGATTTCTGTGCTGAATCCTGTGCAATTCACTATTTTTGTGAATATTATTTTGTAATCTTTGTGCCAATTCATCTTTCGACTTGCAAGATTTATTCATTTATGTGTTTGTTTTCTCACATAATTGTACACATTTAGAGTTGTTTCTCTCTAGTTGAGTGTGATTATTGTGTTAGATTTGCTGTAATTCTTATTTTTTGCAAGGTAGTTGTTGGAAAATTATCAGGTTTACGTAGTCATTCTCATTAACTTCCCAGACCGAGTCGTCAGAACCTAGCCTACGTTATGTTGAAATTGAAACTACACTTATTTAGTTATCTTGGTACTTGGGAATGCCTTCAATTTCAATGATTCTACATGTTTTTCAATCCGAACTTTTTTCATAAAATGTAATTTATAGTTAATGAATTATGCTTTATCATTCTTGACATATTTTAATTTGTTTCTTTCTTGAATTTTTATTCTTTGGTTATAGATAGTGGAGAAAATGCTGTTGTTTCAATATCTTGTTCATGTACTTGAAGATGATTACTTATTTTGTCAGACTTCATACAACCGTAAGTAAGATTTATTTATCCGTGCATGGTTTTTTTCTTTCTTTCTATTCTGTTTATATATGTCTATCATATTAATTTGTGTCCATTTCAGGAACATTAAACTGGAATCTTGTAAGGGAATCAGTAGTTAGCATGCTTCTGGTAGTTCTTCCATTTGGAGCTTAGTACAGTACATCATAAATTTTAATGTCTAATTTAGCTTTTATATTATTTTAGAACTTTTTCCTCATCTTATTGGTGTATACAGTTCTTCGGATGCATTTGTTTGATTATATTTTTTGTATGTTGGATTATATATTTTTTTAAAAAAATATTTCCAGGCATCAAGAAAAATGGACTATAGAAATTTAGTTCATAATTGCATGTTAATCGCATCTAAAGATTTCTTCCATGAGTCCAATATCAGTCTTGAAGATTTGAAAGACACAAAATACACTTATTTAGAGCTCTCTCAAAGTTGCAATGTTGGTCCTTTCTTCGCATTTCCTGAATTTAGAAAAAAAACTTGTGTTGCTGCACAGAGATTTTTGATTCTGGTAAGATTTTTATAGAGCTTTCAAGCAGTTATTTAAGTCTTATACTGATTAGTAATTGCTGCTATTAATCCTTTCACCAGATCATGGAGCTTGACTTAATTCTGAAAGAAACTGAGAAGTCTGGTTTCACTTCAAGGTCAGACAGCTTCAGGTTTAACTTTTCTTTGGTGGATAAGGATCTTTCGTTTTTCTTGTTGTCTTATTCTCTTAACTAAATACTTTCATAATGCAGGGCTCCTATTTTAGAAACCATAATTGATGAACTAACATACAATAAAAATCAGATATTCCCTTTCCTTGAGGCAAGTATTCTGTTTTGCTTGATCACCATTTTTTTGCTTGCTCGTGTTATTTTATGTGTCAGAAACTTGGTTTACATGCTCAATGTCAAGTGATCCAACATTATATGCTCCCAGAAAGAAACTCATCCTTTTTTTTATGATCATTCAGTCCAACCACAAGCATAGTTCCTTTATTTATAGACATATAATTACATCATTACTTCAGAATTAGATCATATCCATGCTAGATAAAAATGTACATAGCTTAAATAGGATATGCAAGTCTTATCCTTATTTTATTCAAACTAAACCAAATTTAGATGAAACTAGGCCAAAAATATAATAGCCCCCTGAAAGAAAATGGTCTAAATTTTGCTCTCTTGTTGTTTGGTCCGATTCCTTGGGTTTATTTTAGCTAATCGATTGGCATACTCCTTCATTTGATGTTTATTATGATCACCAGCATCATTAGCCTTACTCCATTTGTTTGAGATTGGCTTTTGTAAGCCTTTTTTTTCCATTCATTCTTGTTGATTGCATATTGAGATATAAATCTATTACCTGCAAGTCTTTTTCAACAACTTTTATCCATGCTACCTTAGTCTAACCTTTCTCCTTGCTACTTTAGCCAAAACATCTCACATTTACACGCTCTATTATGACCTCTTTACTTAGCCAACTCTCTCTCTCCTGATGCTATGTATCAGGATGTTCAATCTCTCGTAACAGAACTTCTCCAACATTGTTGCTTCTCTACTGACCTTGCCACTCAGCAGAAATATTTTCAGGAACGCCTGGTGGTTTGATATCTTTTCCGGCTTCCGAATTCATATGAAATGATCCACCAACTGATCTTGGGAGAACTTGATACTTCTACATTTGCTGCTACTGCCGCTCACATCTCTGTTGTTACTACCCTTTTGCAGCAACCTTTGATCGTGTCCTCTTCGTCCTCAGACAATATTACTCATGTGGCTGGTCGTGGGGATTCACACGGTCGTGGGGCTCCTCTCGGTCGTGGAGGCCGCATTGGCAATCGTGGGTTATCTCGCCCTCTTTGCTCACATTGTGGACGGCTTATCCATCTGGTAGAAAGATGCATTGTCAAGAACCCTCATCTTTGTTCTCAGGCCCATGTTAGTACCACTATGGCTACGACATCTGCCTTGCCGATCACTACGCCGTCGGAGTCTGGCCAATGTTTCTCTTTTGGAGATATGAATGTTATCCTCAATGTCTCAAAGCAATCCGCCTCCATTGCAAATTCATTAGGTAGCGCGCATATTCTACTCAGGGTAAGTGTCTCATCGACTCAAGTGTCACTAATCATATGACTGGAAACCCTCTTGTTTTCTCGCACCTCGAGAAACATAATCTATTACCTCCAGTATTTGTGGTTGATGACTCTCCTGCTTCAGTTTGTGGATCTGGAGTTATGAATACAGCCGCTCTTCTCCAGTTGGATTACACTCTATTCGACCCAATTTTCCTTGCAATTTGTTATCTGTCAATGCTCTCTCACATCAATTACAATGCCCTATCTCATTTTCTCTAATTGATTGTTACAGGACATTTAGGCACAAAGGACAATTGCTATTGGGACTTAACGCGACAATTTCTACTACCTCGACGACATTCCCACTTTCTCTGCATCTACCGTCTTCACTTCCCTCCTCCAGCGACATCAATGTCTTGGACATTCGCAGTTGCATCTCCATCAACTCTTGCCTTCTTTCAGTAGTGACTCCAATTTAAAATGTGAGGCTTGTCAATATGGCAAGCATCACCGTACTTCCTTTCCTGCAAAATAATGTAAAAGCTCTATTTGTCCTTTTGAACTTGTTCATTCAGACATTTGTGGTCCTAGTCCCACAAATGCTTAGATGTTTGTGTGGACATACAAGAATGGATAAAATTAGGAATGAATGTATCGGGGATAAGACTGGAATTGCACCAATTGTAGAGAAGATGCGAGAAGCGCGATTAAGGTGGTTTGGACACGTACAAAGGAGACCATTAGAGGCACCTGTCAAGCGTTGTGAGAGTTTAGAAACTAGACTTGTTAAACGGGGAAGGGGTAGACCAAAAAAGACTTTGAATGAAACTATAAGGAAAGACATGATGTACTTAGGCATTAGTGAGATTATGTCTAGAGATAGGGAACAATGCAGACAAAGGATCCATATAGCCGTCCCTACTTCGGTGGGATAAAGGCTTGAGTGTTGTTGTATTGATGATTTTTCTAGAGGTATTTGTGTGTATCTTTTTGAAAGAACTTATAGAATCTTTTCTGTATTCTCAAAATTTTATAATGAATTTCACACTAAATTTGATTTTTCCATTAAAACTATTCGGACTGATAATGCAAAGGAATATATGAGCAAACCGTTCGTCTCCTTTTGCACCTCGAACGATATTATTCATCAAATCGGTTGTGTACATATGTCCCAACTAAATGGGTTGGCGGAACTAAATAATAGTCTTCTACTATATGTTTCTCAAACACTCCTCTTGCAGATGAATGTGCTCCGCTCCTATTGGGTTCATGTCATTCTTCTCTCTTGTTTTTGCATTAACCATCTACCTTCTTCTACTATTCATGGTAAGACTCAATTTTCTCTTCTTTACTCGACCGGTACACCTTTTTCTCTCACCACACGTGTCTTGGAGTGTACCGCGTTCGTCCACACTCCTGCATATGGTCACGATAAACTCTCTGCTCGCGCCACCAAATGTTTCTTCGTGAGGTATTATCCGACTCAGAAGGGATATTGTTGTTTCGATTCTATCTCCAAACGTCAATATATCTCAGCTGATGTTATATTCTTTGAGTCTACCCACACCCCATATTTCTCCAAGGATCGTGAGACTCTTACTCCTGAGCTCTCTCCTCTTCTCTCTACCACCACTCCACCTCCAGCATTTGTTTCCACATTTCCTATTATTCATGCTCCTTCACCAGATATAGCACAACAACCACCCACTCCAAACATTATGCCACTCTTTCCTCATCATTATCGCCATTGCCCTGCTCCCCCCTTATCTTTGCCCCTTTCACTCAAAGTACACGTCGTCCGCTCTTTGGCAAGTTATCTCCTCTTTAGCTTGTCCTTTCACCACCGCCGACTCGGATCTGGATGCTCCCATTGCTCACGGGAAAGATGTAAAAGAGTGTACACACCATCCTCTTACTAATGTTGTCTCCTATACTCGTCTCAGTCCCTCTTGCAGTAAGTTCACTTGGGCACTGTCTACCACCACCGTCCCTACTTCCTATCAAGAAGCTCTTTGGATACCTTATTGGAAAGCGGTCATTGATGAGGAAATATCTGCCTTAGCATCACGGGTAACATGGACTCTTGTTCCTACTCCTTCTACAGGCATTATTGTTTGCTGTCGTTGGGTCTTTGCCATCAATTTTGTCCCTGATGGCACTGTGGAGCACTACAAAGCTCGTCTAGTTGCTAAGGGCTTCATCCAGACGTATGATGTTGATTTCCATGACACTTTCTCTTCGGTTGCCCGATCAGTACTATCCGAGTTCTCTTCTCCATTGCGGTCAACCGACATTAACAAATGGCTCAACTTGATGTCAAGGGTGCCTTTCTCTATGGTGACTTATATGAAGAGGTCTATATGGAGCGAACTTTTGGTTATGTTGCTCAGGGGAGTCCTATGTGTGCAAACTTTGAAATGTTTATGGTTTTCAACAAATCCCTCGAGCATGACTTGACAAGTTCATTCAGGTCGTCTCAACAATTGATTTCTCTAGAAGCAATGCTGATCACTCACTCTTTGTACGGAAGACCTACAAAGGATTGGTTGTTGTTGTTTATGTAGATGACATTCTTCTTACTGGAGATGACTCTTCTGAAATAGAGATAACAAAGAAACATCTTAGAGAACAGTTTGTTACAGAAGATATAAGTAATCCCAAATACTTCTTGGGAATCGACATTGTGAGATGCAATGAACATAGTTCGCTCTAAAAAAATATGCCTAGATCTACTCAAAGAAACATGTCTTCTTAGTACAAAGCCTACTCGTAATCCTATGCCTATGCATGCCGACAAATTTTGGGATGAAACATCTCTTTTACAAGACGTTACTCGATAAAAGTGTCTGGTTGGTAAACTCAACTATCTTACCGTAATTAGACCTGACATCTCATATTCTTGGAAGGATCAGTCAATTGATGCAGACTCCCAGAGAGTGTCATTTGGAAACTACTTGAAAAATATTAGAACGCATCAAAGACTCTGTGGGAAAAAAGACTATTGTTTCAAAAGAACAAACACTTACGCATCAAAGCATATTCTAATGCGAGCTATGCAAATGACAAAGGAGATCGAAAATCCACTTCTAAATTTTGTACATATGTCGGTGAGAATCTGGTCACGTGGAAAAGCAAGAGACAAACAATTGTATCCAAGTCAAGTACTGAGCTGAATATAGAAGAGTGACTCAAACTGCTTGTGAGTTGAATTCATTGAGAACACTTCTAAAAAATTTGGAAGAAAATTACAGTTATCCTCTACCAATGCTTTGTGACACTAAGACTGTTATATACATCTCTAAATATCGAGTGTTTCATGAAAGAACAAAACACATTGAAGTTGATTGTCACTTCATAATCATCAAAGAGGAGATTGTCGATAAACAAATTTGAACTCCATTTGTGTGTTCAGAGCAAGAGTTGGCCAGCATCTTCACCAAGCCGATTTCTTCATCATTTTCAGATGTTTGTGAGAAGCTGAGAATGATCGATATTTATGCTCCAACTTGAGGGGGAGCGTTAAAACCTGTTGAAAGTCTAAAGCTTAAAGCCCATTTAAGACGCCCATTGCAAATTTTCTTCTTATTGTATTTAATCCCACATCACCAATTGCACATTCTTATTCCTCCGCTACTCTTTATAAAGAGGGGTGCTCTTATGTAATATTTTAGATCATTTGGAATAATAAAATATTTTTATTTCAAGTTCTCACAATAATATTGTCATAAAACTTAGCATGCATCAATGAAAAAAATTATGAATCACTTAAGTGATTAAATTATGATAAAACATCATAAAAAGAGAATAGAGTGGTTTGAAACATAAGAACAAAAATATGTTGTCATTTCTACAAATATAATATTTATATTATGTTTTCTAAATGTTTTTGAACAGATCAATGTATAGCTTTGAGAGTAAAAACTCAGCAGAGTTCTTACTCTTTCATGTCTACATTTGAATCTAATTCATTTGTTATTATAGTTTTACAAAGATGTTCTCAATTCGGAATAGGAGCCGCAAAAGAAAATGACTATTAAACCAATCATAAGAATACCAATTACATGCCAAAGATTTTTTCTACCAATTACATGCCAAAGATGTTTTCTACCAATTACATGCCAAATCATTTATTTAAAATAACTTAATATAATATTAGTGCAGGAAATGAAAAGACAACAGCATGACGAAGAAAGATAATTGACTTATACAAATAAAATCTAATGAAGTTAGTCTCTTAATCATGACTATTTGCTACAAAATGCATTTTACCATGATTTGGATTATTAACTTATTAAGTCATGTAGTGTTTTGGATTTAGTCAAGCCTTGGATAGGTAAAAGCTAATGAAATAAATTAAATAAAGTAAAAAAAAAACTAAGCTCATTGATTTATTGAAGATAGATAGTGAGAGCGCAAAGAATCAACTACTGCACTAGTAAAACACAATACATAAAAACATATTTACAATTTTTTTCACTTGTAAGGCTAGATCAGCTCTAGAGTTGAAGAATGGTGAGTCCTGGACCCAGGTCGGGGAGGGAGAAATTTTGAAAATGGGGGGCTTAGGCGAGCCGTGGATTTGATTTCGTGAAAGAGCATGTCGAAGAACTAACAAGACAACGTACACCATGGCTAGCGAAAATAATCCAACTCGATTAGAACACGGTTACCGAAAATAATTCAACTCCAGAGAAATCCCAAACAAATGAAAGAACTTATAATCGAATGAAAATGACTGTTCGTCGGGCTTACCTACGGGATCTGGGGTGGTCGTCGGCGAGATTTCCGACACCATGGCTCGCCGGCGAGCCCGACAAGACCACTCGGGCGAGTTTGGCGTGAGCGCTGGAGGGAGTTCGGGAGGGTGTTGGCTAGGGAAGAGCACCCTTGGAAGTTTGGAAATAAATTTTTTTGATTTATTTTGGGTATTTAACAGGTTTGTATATTGTAGTTTAAAAGGGCCAAAAAACTCGAAAATTTGTTGTGTATAGCCAAAAGCGGTCTATATATAACAACACACAAAATTTAATGTGGAAACGTCGCAACTTTTAACAATAAAATATTATTAATATGAAGCCCCCAAATGTTGAAAGAATCCACTGATCGTGCACGTTGAAATTTCGACAACCACAACAATAACAACACTTAAGCCTTTATCCCATCATAATGAGTTCGGCTATATGAATCCTTTGTCGTCATTACACCCTATGTTTAATCATAGTCTCCTTAATGCCTAAGTACATCATTTCTTTCCTTATAGTTTCATTCCAAGTCTTATTGATCTAACCCTCCTCCGTTTAACATGCCTAGTGTCTAGACTCTCACAACGCCTAACAGGTGCCTCTAATGATCTCCTTTGTACGCATCCGAACCATCTGAATCGTGCTTCTCACATCTTCTCTACAATTCTTGCAACTCCCGTCTTATTTATAATATATTCATTCCTAATTTTATCCATTCTCTTGTGCCCACACATCCATCTAAGCATTTTCATCTCCACAACTCCTATTTTTTGCTAATGTACACAATTCATTGCCCACCATTCATTATCGTAGAGCATTGCTGGTCTTATCATGTTAAAATTTCGGCGAATCGATTTTTTTTTAACTTTTTGTTCGCAATATTCATAATTATATTTGATGTAAAATTTAAATGCATATATGTGTATTTCCCGCAGTGAGTGCTTTAAATATTTGGGATCGATAATTCAAAAAGATGATGGTGTAGATAAAGATGTGATACATAGAATCCAAGCAGGTTGGTTGAAGTGGAGAGGCGCGTCTGGGATCTTATGTGATCGTAAAGTACCATTAAAACTTAAAGGCAAGTTTTATCGTACTGCAATTAGACCAACAATGCTCTACGGTTCTGATTGTTGGGCAGTGAATGGTGTACACGAGCAAAAAATGGGAGTTGCGGAGATGAGAATGCTTAGGTGGATGTGCGGTCACACGAGACTGGATAAAATTAGGAATGAATGTATCAGGGATAAGACATGAGTGGCGCCAATTGTAGAGAAGATGCGAGAAGCTCGTTTAAGATGGTTCTGACATGTACATATAAGACCATTAGAGGCACCTGTTAGGCGTTGTGAGAGCTTAGTCACTAGACATGTTAAACGGGGAGGGGTAGACCAAAAAAGACTTGGGAATGAAACTATAAGGAAAGACATGATGTACTTAGGCATTAGTGAGACTATGATTAAAGATAGGGCGCAATGGCGACAGAGGATCCATATATCCTACCCCACTATGGTGGGATAAAGGCTTGAGTGTTGTTGTTGTATGTGTATATATTTTAAGTGTTGTTGTTGTATATGTGTATATATTTTAAGTGTAGTCGACTGCATGTATGATAATGATAGTGAATAAATTATGTTTAAATTAAGCTGAGACCGACGATGGTTGTAAGTTGAAAACATGATTAAACTGGGTGACTCTCGATGGTACGCATGCATGCCACGAGCCAGGACTATTTGAGGCCGACTAGATTCCGATATGGGCACCCGCTTATGTTGAACCGTAAGAAGCCGACCCCTCTTCATTCTCTCGCTACTGAGCTTCCTTCTCTCTTTCTCGCTGCCGTACACCATCAATATTCCTGGTCGACACCCAAATTCAATTCTTTTTGAGGTATCTTCTTCTGAAACTCACAGTAATCTCTCCCTCTCAACTCCTATTCGATTTTCTATTTATTTTGATCCTTGGATTTTGTTACCGCTGCGGTAACGGGCCGCCGATAGGAGCGGCGATAGCGGCAAGGGTAGCGGACGGGGCTGACGCCGGGCGATAGCGACGGCGGCTGACAGGAGTCGGGCGGGAGAAATCGAGAGGGAGAGGAATAGAGAAAGAGAGAGAGACAAGGGGAGCAGCCCCTCCTAAGTTGATTGATCCAAAGATGAGAAACATAACCCTAGGTGCTCCCTTATATAGGGGGAAACCACCACATCATTAAGAGTTCAAAATAAAATAACATAATCAAAATGCTGAAAGATAACTAGTACCGGTCGGCCCTTTAGATGGTCTTCTCCAAATTGCCCGGTTCTGCGCGGTGCCTAGTGTTGTCGCTTGGTCCTGCGCGCGCCCTCCTCGAATAGACCTGCCATTCCGGCTCGTCAGACTGGAGGTCGGTAACAATACCGCCATCTGGGAAATTGGCCTTGTCCTCAAGGCAGTAGTCTTGGGAACTGTCGGCGAAAATCATCTCGCAAGAGCCAAGTAGCGGACGAACGGGGACGGTTGCGCCAAGCCACCCGTACCTCCTCCGGATGGGTAGCTCCGGCCGTGGGCTTGCGCTGATCAAGAATGGCTTCCGGATAGAGTGGTTCGGAACTGGCCGTGTCCAAGTCGGCTGGGATATGGTCGAAGACGGGATGATCGCCTATCACGCGCCGAAGTTGTGAGACATGAAATACCGGATGAATGCGAGCGGTGTCCGGAAGGCGGAGACGATATGCCACTGCTCCGATGCGGCTGAGGATCTCGAATGGTCCAAAGAAGCGCGGGGCGAGCTTGCGGCAAGTGCGGCGGGCCACCGTGAGCTGGCGGTAGGGGTGGAGTTTAATGAACACCCGCTCTCCTACTTGGAATTGGAGGTCCCTTCCTTTCCGGTTGGCAAAAGATGCCATCTTCGCCTGAGACCGTCGAAGATGTTGTTTTAAACTATCCAAGATAACATCCCTATCGTGGAGATGATCCGCCAAGCTAGCCACCGGGCATTCCCCGGGTAGGTGGCGGAGCACGGTCGGCGGTGGCCGGCCATATACGGTCTCGAATGGCGAGGTGTTGGCGGCGTGGTGGTATGCGGTATTGTAGGAGTATTCTGCCCAACCAAGCCATTTGGCCCACGAACCGGGCCTCTCCCTGATGAAGCAACGCAAGTATGTCTCCAAGCACCTGTTGAGTACCTCAGATTGGCCATCCGATTGCGGATGATATGATGTACTCATCCGGAGTTGGGTCCCCTGCAGGCGCAATAACTCAGTCCAGAAGCTACTGAGAAAAAGTGGGTCACGATCACTGACGATCGAACGGGGGAACCCATGAAGACGGACTATCTCCGCGATGAAGCTGTCGGCGACCGTCGCCGCAGTGTAGGGATGGCGGAGCGGGACGAAGTGCGCGTACTTCGTTAGGCGGTCCACGACCACCAATATGCAATCAAAGTTGTTGGAGCGGGGCAACCGGGTGATGAAGTCCCTAGCGATGTCCTCCCAGACACGCTCAGGGATCGGTAGGGGCTGCAAGAGGCCGCTGGGAAACATCGTCTCGTATTTGGCCTTCTGACATGGTAGGCAGGCCGCCACGTATGCTTTCACCTGTCGAAGCATGTGGGGCCAGAAAAGCGAGGCCGCCAACTGACGATATGTCCGATACGCCCTGACGTGGCCACCTGTCGGGGTGGAGTGGAACTCCGCAAGCAAAGCCGGAATCATTGCCGACGATGCAGATAAAACGAGTCTGTCCCGATGAAAGAGGCGGCCCCCGATCAGTGTATATGGCGGTCGTGACGAGGGGTCGGCCAACAGGGCGGCCCGGATATCCTGAAGCTGGGGGTCCCGGTCCACCTCGTGCTGAATGGCCGCGGCGTCGTCCCACACCGGCCGGGAAATGGCTGTCAATTCTGGCGCGTGCGGGCGTCGGGAGAGCGCATCGGCCGCCCGATTCGTCCTGCCCGGACGAAACTCCACCGTGAAGTCGTAGCCTAGCAGCTTGGCCACCCAAACCTGCTGCGTTGGCGTGACTATCTTTTGTTGGAGCAGATAGCGAAGGCTGTGGTGATCGGTGCGGATGACGAAGGGCCGCCCCAGGAGATAAGGCCGCCAATGTTGGACCGCCAAGACCAGCGCCATAAGCTCGTTCTCGTATGCTGAGCGGCTGCGCACCGCGGTAGAAAACGCCCGACTATAAAAAGCAATTGGCCGGCCGGCCTGCATCAAGACGGCGCCGACGCCGGTGCCCGAGGCATCGCACTCGACAACAAACGGCTGGTGGAAGTCTGGCATGGCTAAAACCGGGCTGTGGACCAAGGCAGACTGGAGCGCCGTGAAGGCCTCCATGGCCGCCGGCGGCCATGTGAAGGGCCCCTCCTCGGATTTCTTCAGCAGCTGAGTGAGAGGGCGGGCCAAGCCGCCGTAATTTCTGATGAAGCGCCGGTAGTATCCTGTCAAACCGAGAAAAGCCCGGACGTCATGCAAGGAGGCGGGAGTCGGCCAACGCAGCACCGCCTGAATTTTGTCTTCATCCATGGCCACGCCGTGGGCCGAAATAGTATGGCCCAAGTAGCTGACCGTCGCCGTGCCGAAGGTGCACTTCTTGTGGTTGACCGTTAGCTGATGTAGGCGGAGAGTGGCGAACGTCTCCCGAACATGACGGAGGTGATCCTGCCAAGTGGGACTGAAGACAAGGATATCATCAAAAAAAACAAGGACATGCTTACGCAGAACGGGCCGAAATATCTCATTCATGGTAGCTTGGAATGTCGCGGGGGCGTTGGTGAGCCCAAACGACATGACCAAGAACTCGAAATGTCCGTCGTGTGTCCTGAACGCCGTCTTTGGCACGTCCTCCGGTCGTACCCGAATCTGATGATAGCCGGCCCGTAGGTCCAGCTTGGTAAAGAAAGTCGCGCCGTGTAGCTCGTCCAGGAGCTCCTGAATAACCGGGATAGGATACTTGTCCGGGACCGTGACCTTGTTGAGCTCCCGATAGTCCACATAGAACCTCCAACTGCCGTCTTTCTTGCGCACTAGTAACACCGAGCTGGAAAAGGGGCTCGCACTGGGCCGTATGATACCGCCCAACAACATCTCTCGGACGAGTCTTTCTATCTCGTCCTTTTGGGCGTGCCCTTAACGATAGGGCCGCACGGACACCGCCGACGACCCCGGATGGAGAACAATGGCGTGATCGGTCGGTCGGGAGGGTGGAAGGCCCGAGGGTGCGGTGAAGATGTCCTCGAAATCCGCGAGGACGGCGCCCATGTCGGCCTTGAGGGGTGCGGCCGCCGCGGAAGGGCTCGCCTGAAGGGGCCATAACCAGGCCGAGAAATCGACGTCGGCGACGCGTGTCATCGCCCGATACGACAGCGGTGAGCGGAGGAGGGTAGGGTCACCCACCAAACGACACCGTCGGGCCTGCTGCTGAAAATCCATCGTCATCGAAGCCCAGTTCACGCGGACGTCGCCCAGGGTCTCGAGCCAAGCAACGCCGAGAATAGCGTCAAGGCCTCCTAGCTCGAACATGTAGAAGTTAGCCGTGACCCGGCACGGCCCCACGGTCATGGTAACATCCCGGCATTGGCCCAAGGTCGGACGGCGGCGACCATCGCCCAAACACACCGAAAAGTCTGGTGACAGATCCACCGGTATGGCGAGCTCTTGCGCCAGATGGGAGGACATGAAGTTGTGACTCGCCCCGCTATCCACCATCACGATGACGGTGCGGTTGTGTAGTTCGCCGGCCAACTTCATGGTGCGGGGCCCCGTTAATCCCCCCACGGAGTAGAATGGCAGTTCCAGTACGTTGAGGGGGGCGTCCTCGAGGTCGGCCGTAGGTGGGTCGGGTGGTGGCTCTAAGGGTGGCAAGTCCTCGGCGAGGGCGTAACCCTCACTGTCGCTAAAGATAGCGTGGAATTCTTTGACCGGGCAAGCATGCTGAGGCGAGTATGGTTGGCGACAGCGGAAACATAAACCGCGGCGCCGAAGGTCATTGTAGTCGGCGGTGGAGATGCGGTTGGGGCCGTCCGGGCGTGCCAGCCGACCGTGAGCCACGGGGGTCGGTCGAGGACCGGTGTCCCGCACGGGATGAGGACGGAAGGGGGGTGGGGCCGGAGTGCCGAGGGCCGATGTCCGCTTCGACCGCACGGGCAAGTTCCAGGGCTTCCGAGACCGTGCGTGGGTGATGAGTGCGAATGCGAGAGCGGATATTGGGAAGGAGACCTTGCAGAAAAAATCTCAGGTAATGGTCGGGCAGAAGGCCGGGAACTTGTGTGACGAGAGCAACGAACTCATCGATGTATGCGTCCACCGTTGTTGATTGGCGGGCGGAGCAAAGCCGCTCGATAGCGGAGCCCGTGTAGCGAGAATCATAACGGCTGATCATCTCGTGTTTGAACTCCTGCCACGGAATGAGGGGTTGCACTTGGCGAAGCCAACGTGCCCAATGGAGGGCCGAGCCGTCCATACCGACCATGGCGGTGCCGACGCGGTCCGCCGGGGGGGTACCATTAAGGTCGAAATATTGCTCCGTACGGGCGATCCAGCCCATAGGATCCGTCCCGGAGAAGGGCGGAACATCCATCGCCATAGTGGGGCGAATAGCGTCAACCGGCGGGACGACGGGAAGCGGCTGGGGCGCCGCCGGCGCACGGAAGCCGGCCGCGAGCGGGGACGGGGGAAGACCGAGGACCAAAGTGGTGTCGGCAGGGGGGGACTGTTGCGGCGGTGTGCTTGGCGACGGCAGCAACGCCTCCAGGCGCGCGAGGAGGGCCTGCTGGGTTGAGCGGATGTCTTCCACCGCGACGTGAAGGCTGGCGATCTGGGAACCATGGAGTGCGAGGCTTTCCGCGACCTGGATGTCGGCGTCGGCGGCAGTGGAGGGATCGGCGGGGTGGAGGCGCGTGTTCGGAGCCATGAAGGTTTCCGGCGGCTGAGCGAGAGCGGGCGGAGATGGCAGGTCGGACCAATGTTAACTCTGCGGTAACGGGCCGCCGATAGGAGCGGCGGTAGCGGCAAGGGTAGCGGACGGGGCTGACGCCGGGCGATAGCGGCGGCGGCTGAAAGGAGTCGGGCGGGAGAAATCGAGAGGGAGAGGAATAGAGAAAGAGAGAGAGACAAGGGGAGCAGCCCCTCCTAAGTTGATTGATCCAAAGATGAGAAACATAACCCTAGGTGCTCCCTTATATAGGGGGAAACCACCACATCATTAAGAGTTCAAAATAAAATAACATAATCAAAATGCTGAAAGATAACTAGGACCGGTCGGCCCTTTAGATGGTCTTCTCCAAATTGCCTGGTTCGGCGCGGTGCCTAGTGCTGTCGCTTGGTCCTGCGCGCGCCCTCCTCGAATAGACCTGCCATTCCGGCTCGTCAGACTGGAGGTCGGTAACAGATTTCTTAGGGCCGAAAACCTAGGTGGATTAAAAGCTCTGAATTACTGATTTCTCACCCTCCCCTTTAATTCTATGAAATTTATGAGGCATATATGTTAATTTCTTTTCTTTCTTTAGGACTGTAGAAAACCCTAGCTTGTTTAAATGATTTCATGATCATGGATTTATTTCTTTTCATTAGTTCCTCCATGTTTATGATGGATACTAGTTGATATGTAGTTGTATTGACCATTTTATGTTAAATTGTTTTGGCCATTTTATGTTAAATTGTTTTTAAAAGGCAACAAGCTTTGGGGTTTGTATGGGGCCTGACTTTGTTGTATTATGCTTTAGAGAGCTTTTAGTGTGGATTATGAGCTAGCTCTATGTTTCTAAAATTTAATTTGGGTATATTATTTTAACTAGATGTTGGTCTACTTGTGTGGACCGGCTGGTGGTCATTTAATATGTTACAAAAGGTGATATATGTGAAATATGTTGCTGAATTGAAGTGTAGATGGCCATAGTTTCCATGATTATTCTCTCTTTTACCACATAGGTTGTGATGCAGGACAGGCGTCACACCTGCCTGCCACCCTGGCGCTTGGCGTCGCACCAGCCCAGGGGTCCCACCGGGAGTCCACCCGATAGGCCTTATCAGGTCCGCGGACCGTACACCCCAACCCATCCCCGGCCCCACCACAGGGCCGATAGGTTGTTAAGGCCATAACTCGATCCCCCGACCTCCTTGATAAGAGTCTTTCTGCAGAGCTCTCATCACCAACTGATCCGCGACTCAGTTGGTGATGAGAGTCTGCCTGAAGACTCTTTATCAAGGAGGTCGGGGGATCGAGCCCCGACCTCAACAGCCTATCGGCCCTGTGGTGGGGCCGAGGATGGGTTGGGTTGTACGGGCCGCGGACCTGATAAGGCCTATCGGGTGGACTCCCGGGGGGACCCCTGGGCCGGGGTGTGATGCCAGGTTGCAGGGTGGCAGGCAGGTGGGACGCCTGTCCTGCATCATAAAAGTGCACTTTTATGATGCAGGACATGCGTCACACCTGCCTTCCACCATGGCGCATGGCGTCGCACCAGCCCAGAGGTCCCACCGGGAGTCCACCCGATAGGCCTTATCAGGTCCGCAGACCGTACACCCCAACCCATCCCCGGCCCCACCAGAGGGCCGATAGGTTGTTGAGGCCACGACTCGATCCCCCGACCTCCTTGATAAGAGTCTTTCAGCAAAGCTCTCATCACCAACTGAGCCGTCTGCCTGAAGACTCTTTATCAAGGAGGTCAGGGGATCGAGCCCCGACCTCAACAACCTATCGGCCCTGTGGTGGGGCTGATGATGGGTTGGGGTGTACGGGCCGCGGACCTGATAAGGCCTATCGGGTGGACTCCGGTGGGACCCCTGGGCCGGGGTGTGATGCCAGGTCGCAGGGTGGCAGGTAGGTGGGACGCCTGTCCGCGGATCAATTGGTGATGAGAGCTTTGCTGAAAGACTCTTATTAAGGAGGTCGGGGGATCGAGCCCTGACCTCAACAACCTAGTGGCCCTGTGGTGGGGCCGGGGATGGATTGGGGTGTACGGTCCGCGGACCTGATAAGGCCTATCGGGTGGACTCCCAGTGGGACCCCTGGGCCGGGGTGTGATGCCAGGTCGCAGGGTGGCAGGCAGGTGGGACGCCTGTCCTGCATCAGGCTGGTTAATCATATATAAAGAGGTGTTATTTGAAACTGTGCATTAGTTTGGTAAGTTGATAGTTATTAATCCATTTCAATTTTTAATATTATATGTCTGCAAGTATTGTAACTTTGGATATTGCTCTTTTTCTTATTTTGGAGGGTTGCATATATGATTTTTGGAAAGAATACTTATGGTTTATTCTGCTAGAATATTGGAGGCGGTAATTGTATTCATGTGGTCATGTTAATTTTAACTTTGGACACATTATTTATTATTGGTTCACGCATCATCCTAAAGACATTAATATCGTCTATTCCGCGCAAATGTAACTCGTATGAGAGCAAATAGAAATGTTGGAGAAATGATATAAATTGCCAAACATATGATTTCTAAACCCGTTGAATTCTGACCCCCAATGAATTGTGTAGAAAATGACATCCCGTACAGGAAGGATAAAGGGAAGTGTAAAATTGGGGTGGGTTCTTAATTCTTTACTTTTATTTGATTTCAATATTAAATGCTTACATGTGTTAAATGTGGCGTAACTCCAAATGGATCATTGATCGAAATGAAATCAATAGTATGATCCATGAACATTAATGTGAATGAGTAGATAAAATAGATATACCAACAACACTCAAGCCTTTATCCCACTATAGTGGGGTCGGCTTTATGGATCCTTTGACACCATTGTGCTCTATCTTTAGTCATAATCTCACTAATGCCTAAGTACATCATGTCTTTCCTTATAGTTTCATTCCAAGTCTTTATTGGTCTCCCCCTCCCTCGTTTAACATGCCTAGTGACTAGACTCCCACAACACCTAACAAGTTTCTCTAATGGTCTCCTTTGTACGTGTCCAAACCATCTTAGTCGAGCTTCTCGCATCTTCTCTGCAATTGGTGCTACTCCTATCTTATCCCTGATACATTCATTCCTAATTTTATCTAGTCTCGTGTGCTCACACATCCACCTAAGCATTCTCATCTCCGCAACTCCCATTTTTTGCTCATGTACACAATTCACTGCTCAACACTCGGAACCATAGAGCATCGCTAGTCTAATTGCAGTACGGTAAAACTTGCCTTTCAAATCCTTATTTTTCTTGTAGGTAATTAAAGAAGGTAAGGTATCACTTAGTCTCTTGATTAATCCTTCAGATTAATAAATTAATATATGTGAAGGATGAGGCGGCTCCCGACGCCAACAGTAAACAGATGGCGGAGAAGAAAAGACACCAAATAGAGAAGAAGTATCGCCTCTGAGTGGAGGTGACTATACCGTGGGAGCTGTAGGGACCTGGACTGCCTGCTTGAGAGCTTTCAATTTTATTGTATGTAGTTTGTTTTTCGTCTGTTTATGATGTACATCTCTAGATGTTGTTTAGATAGTTGTAAATTAGTATGTTTGCATGTGATACAACTTTTATATGTTAGTTTTCCTAATTTAGAATGGACTATCCCAATTGCATCGTCTCGATCAAGCGTATGCATTTGTGTGAGTTTGATGCATACTAAAATTCAAAAATTATATTTTAAATATTCAAAATGAGATCTTTTAAATGATGCGGCGCATGCGAGAATTTCACAAGCAATAATATGTGAAGCTTAACCTAGTGATCACAAATGCGCATAACTATTAGCTTTCTCTCGCATTTAATGATACACACAGTCATCCACATGTTTAAGATGAGAACAAAAATAAATTAGAAGGTCAAGCTACAATTAAAGTTAACGACAAACATGTAGGAATAATAATTAGGCAAGCTCTGATTTTAGTGATCAAAATAAATATACGCATATAGATTATCCTAACAAATAATGAGCAGAGAGAGGTATTACCCATTAATTCTAATATGCAGCTTGCCGGGTCTGAACAGAATGATAAATGGAAATTGATGCTCTGGAAGTGTTGGGGTTGATCGGAAATGGAGGAGAAATGCACTGGAAGCTGTTTGGAGGCTGATGGAGCCTGAAACAGCGGGCGTGGTGGTTGTCGGCCATCTCTTGGGGAGCAGGAAGGTCGGCGGTGGCATATGAAGGATGGGCGGAGGGGGAAACAGCGACCAGGAGGTGGAACGACCTGCTGGGTTCAATTTCAACGTGTTGGGAGGCGACGTCCTCGCCGGAGTAAGGAAGGGGAAAGTTCGCCGGATCCCAAGGGGAAGTCGGCCGGCGGAATCGGACAGGGGTGAGGACTTCACTAGACGTGGGATTTGTTGGACTGAGAAACGACGAAGACAAGTCTCGTCGTTTCTCCTATTTCCAGTTTCCTGCTCTGGTGGATGGGGCTGTATAGATATAGGTAGGTTTTATGCATCAGGCTCTTAATGTTTATAAAATGATAATAAAAGGGGATGTCAACAAGGGCCGCTATATGAAGAGAGAGAGAGAGCTTTTTGTTTGGCTGGAAATTAGTATACGATATTTAATGGAAGTTAAGAAGGAATTTTTAAGGGTGGAACTCAGGGCCAATGATCATAAATATAATTGATATTAATGAAGGCATAAAGGCTGTCGGTTTGGAAATTTGAAAAGTCATAATTTCCTTTAAAAGGAGTATTTAAATATGGCTTTAAGAATTATCTTCTAACATAAAATAGATGTCTTTAAAAATCGCACAAATATCGCACACTAAAAAGAAAACAACAGACGCGAAAACATGCGCGACACAAATAAAAATGCAGGAAATAAACTAATATTAAGATGCGACTCAAGATGCACTCCCGGGGTTGAAAAAGCTTGACTCCGGCGAGACTGTGATGCGACCTACGAGTAGAATGTCCAAAGTCGATATGAGAAATGCTCTACCACTTCCCGCTTTAGTAGATACCGCAACACAGGAAAGAACCGTCACTGCAACTCATGATCTGCAGGTAAACCCTCTCTCCTGAAATATACAGGAAACCAATCTCATTTGGAAAAGTTATAACCCGTGGTGATAAAATCAGCCATGGAGTTATAGTTGTCCAAACATGCTCGCAAATTGTTAGTAATAATTTTATGGAGAATATTTAAATGACCAATAAAAATCAGAGCATCAAAAAGACGAGAATCAAAATGTGGGAGAAAGTGAGGATCAAGGAAGCAAGGAAGAGAGACAGCGCGGTCGACCCGTGGAATCAGTATATCATATCACATCATATGTTCGATTGCTAGACACTTACACGCGTTAACGAAACCCAGATTAATTATCCCAATAATATTACTCGCTAGAGTCTGACTAGCACTACAAAATTCAAAGTTGATCCCAAATTTTCAATTTAAAATTTTCTATAGAAATCTCTTAAAACGCGTGTCTCTATGAGGAGTGAAAATTTTAGGGATCGTGAATATCTTTCTAATTTGAGTCTGCCTAGACGATAAGATAATGTAACGATTAAATTTGGTTTGCTTGTCTAGACTTAGAGGATAGCGAACTGGCTTGGAGGTGCGGTCACCATATACGAAGTCAATAAACCGTGAAGACTAGGCGAGTCAAGAGATACCGAGAACGAATCTGTGTCATCCAATGTGAGTGACTTATGACTAGTAAGTTCTTCCTGAAACAGGGGTTCATGAATAAACTCAGTGGCTAAGGGTTGTTATATAAGTGGGGTCACAACTTCAGTCGGGAAGACAAAAATAGGAGGAAGAAGCTCTTCTTCCTGGAGTGGAGGCACAGGCGCCGAAGAGGACTATCGAGAGATCTATCCTCAGGCTTCACCATATAAAACGAAGTTGAGAAGTAGTTGGGTAAAACGCAAGGCTTGGATACTTTCACATCAAGTCTTTTTACTGCAATCCGCATCTCGTTCACTTCATGTTTAACATTAGCCTTTATCGACTAGAGGTCTGACCGATCGGCTAGAAGCTCTAGCTTGGGGCGGCGAGTACCCAGCGATGCTGGGTACTCGCCACTCGCCCAGAGCTGGGGGCGAGTGCAAGCTGTCAGGGGTGCACTCTCCCCTCTTCCCGAATGTTGCCTTTTGCATGCTTCTTGCTGGTCCGATGAGTTCACTCGATAAATACGGGGTTGTACACAATCCTCGCTCTTTGCGAGTTTGCCTCATGCTCAGAAAGATAGTTCAACCCCGAGTATTTGGCAAGTCCCTAAATACAGGAAATCTTGTGGTGGGCCCCACCGGGGGTTATATATATCGAGGGGGGGAGGAGGAGGCAACTCCACAGACTACCCCCCTCCTCCTCCTCGCATCCCCTTGGTTCCTCGCTTCCTTGTCACCATGGCGCCTTCCAAGGACATTCTAGCTCGCCTCGCCGCCCTCAAAGAGAAGAACAATTCAAAGACCTCTGACCTCATGGCCATTGTCACTGAGCACTCCTCGCGCACTCCTCTGAGGCGCGTGGAGAAAAGAACTGCCAAAAAAGTTAGGCGCGAGTCCATGGGAGAAGTGACGACCCCGCTCGGGCTACAACAACCCGTGTTCAGCCTGGGCCTTGAGACATCTGATCAGGTGCGAGTCCCCTCTCCTTCTGACCGCTTACAATTTCTTTTTACAATATCCCGCCATTTCATAACCAAAAATCTCGCAACCCAACCTCGCCGCTGAGGAAGACACGGGAGCTCGGGTGGACGTTGACCAGGACGTCACGAGCATCCAAGTGAACCCTGACGCTCGCCCCCAGGTGCCTGGTAAGTAACCAATTAACATCCACCTCCTCGCGCTCGACCCACGCTTAGTGAATACAATTAACTTCATGTTTTCATTTGCAGTGCCTCCTTTCGTTAATCTTGCCGAGACGCCCCCGCCACTTAAGACGCTTGCTCGTGACCTCGCCCAGGAGCTTGCCGACACAGTCATCACCCCGGCGAGAAATGCTCCTACCCTCACCGTGGCCCCGTAGTGCAGGGCCCCTACAAAGCTCCTCCAACAAAGTTGATGCTATGCGGTTTATCAAAATATTTCAAGTTTTGAAATGAAACTTCTGGAGCAAGATTTGATGCTATTGGTACCATTAATAGAGAAAGGATAATTGGTCAATAAAGTTTCTTGCTGACCTAATTGAATCGAAGCTCGAGGGGAGACATTGCTACCTGAGTTGAGATTTGTGTTAGAGGCAAGGTTGTTGATGTTGGATATCAAATACATGTCTATTTGGGTTTTACATGTTGGATTTCATATGTCGTTGATATTTCAAATATCAGGTTTCACTATATAATTATATATATATATAAACTATAATTATATAAAACTGTAATCATATTTTTTTAAATTACATAGTTATTTATTAATATTTAAAATTTTAACTTCTAAAACTACCATACTAATGTACACATTCTAACTTACACACGTAAGAACTATCATAAGTCATAACATTAAATTCATTGGCTAAAGATAGAAAAATCAACTAATGAGATCAAGCGAATCCAAATCTAGTAAAGAGAATGTAAACCCAATACTTTTGTAAACCCGCGTAACATAACAACCCACATAGAAACATAATATCCAGGTTGCTGGCACATAAATAGTAATAAAAATATAAATTCATGGTAGCAGTAAAGTAAACAAAAAAAAGGCAGCCCGGTGCACGAAGCATCCCCGCGTAGCGAGGGTCCGAGGAAGGGTCCCACAACAAGGGTGAAATGTAGGCAAACCTTACCCTGCATTTTTGCACGAGGCTGCTTCCAGGACTCGAACCCGTAACCTCATGGTCACACGGCAACACCTCAACCGGGGCGCCAAGGCTCCCCTTCAGCAGTAAAGTAAACACAATTATAATAATCATTCGTAACAGAGCAACATTTGTAAAACTGACTTAGCGTAGTCAAGAGATTAAGAGAATAGCCGTAACAGCCAGCCATAAGTGAATGACCAATACAAAAATATAGCGGCAAAAGTACTGCAACAGAACACAGAGAGAGGAGACTACGTCAGTACTAGTTCACTCAAAGTGAAAATCGACTAAAGAATTTGAGAACCACCATGACCATAACAGTAGCAAATGTACTAGAATAAAGATAAATAAATAACAAAAATACAGAACAACGGATTGCATTGAAGTGAAGAACATAAATATTGAACTTGTAGCAGAACAATAAATAGAGCAGAAGAAGCAACAAAAAAAAAATTGAAACTGCATCTTAGGCTCCACCATGGACACAAAGCTCAACCAACATAGAGAACATTTCAAGAAGAACCTAAAGGTCACAACTTAGTTAAGTGAGAAAGAACAGTCATCGAGACCCTCTAGGAAAATCAATGTCTTCAAGCCTCCAATTTGTAAATCAAAGGGTCGAATGTTAACAACACAAGAAAAGAGACCACATAGAGGAGAAATCTTCACAGAAGAAGACATCATAAAGAAGAAGAGAGACCGACATCGACATTTTTCTCAAAGCCGGGAGAAGTGGAAAACGCACCGAGAGGAGTGAAATGAGTTTCTCGGGTCTGGCTGGGTAGATCTAGGTTTATTTATTTTTAATATACATGAGATATTGAAATAATGGTTGATATTTCACCATATCGCATTATCACCGATATAACAGGAAAACCAGATATATTGGCTGATATATTGAAAAGTGATTTATAGATAAAATAAATCGGCGTTGTTATTTCCTCATTGAAACATTGATATCAGTCGAAATTTCGTCCATATCGGACGATATCAATAGTGCTGGTTAGAGACTTGCGATAGCTTTGCAATGGCAGCACAAATTTTGATATGCATCTAACTTATCATCTTTCTTCTTTGCCAATTTACTACCACTTTTTGATTCAAAATTATTTTAATATATGTAGGTGAACGTTTGCAGACATTATTATTCATTGGTTGTCTTTTGCCAACATCTTTAATAAAATTAACTTTCCAATCTTCTCTAACATTTGTTGGTGTATGCTACCTATAGGTATTTGGTGAACCTAAATGGAAGTTGGAGATGATTTTACTGTATCTTGGTAAATACTGCAAGAAGGTAAGCTGAATTTATTTGATTAAATCAAATATATTGTGGTGGAATTTTCTTTTAAAGAGATCGTTTTTGAAGAAATGAAGCTAAGCCCTTGTGGTATCTTTTATAGAAAGGTTCTTTTTGATACTTAGATGATATGTCTTGTCAGATTGATTGTTGGTTCTCTTTCGAATGATCTATTGATTTTTGTTGTTTTGCTATTCCTTGTATTATGTTTTTTTTGGTTAGGTAAACCAACAAGATGAATGTTACGTTTTTAAAATAAGTCTGCTATGTTATGTTTTTCATGTACAATTTTATAGAGAACTTGAGCCTTTGAACCGCCAAATCAGATTTTAAGCAATTGTATTTGGCATCGGCAAGATATTTGTTTCATTTGTGAATAATAGTCTCAAAAATAAATTGATTATTGTAGTCTATTTATGATAAAAGATCCTATAAAATAAGACTAATAATCAAACAAATCCTAAACAACTGTAAAATAACATTTTATAAGTGATATTAGAGATTAATAAAAGAAATAGAATAATACAACAACAACAACACTTAAGCCTTTATCCCACCATAGTGGGGTCGGCTATATGGATCCTTTGTCGCCATTGCGCCCTATCTTTAATCATAGCATTACTAATGCCTAAGTACATCATATCTTTCCTTATAGTTTCATTCCAAGTCTTTTTTTGTCTACCCCTCCCCCGTTTAACATGTCTAGTGACTAAACTCTCACAACGCCTAACCGATGCCTCTAATGGTCTCCTATCTACATGTCCGAACCATCTTAAACGAGCTTCTCGCATCTTCTCTACAGCTGGCGCCACTCATGTCTTATCCCTGATACATTCATTCCTAATTTTGTCCAGTCTCGTGTGACAACACATCCACCTAAGCATTCTCATCTCCGCAACTCCCATTTTTTGCTCATGTATACTATTCACTGCCCAACACTCAGAACCGTAGAGCATTGTTGGCCTAATTGCTGTACGGTAACCTTTAAGTTTTAATGGTACTTTACGATCACATAAGATCCCAGACACACCTCTCCACTTCAACCAACCTGCTTGGATTCTATGTATCACATCTTTATCTACACCTCCATCTTTTTGAATTATCGATCCCAAATATTTAAAGCACTCACTGCGGGAAATATCTTGGTCACCCAATTTAATGACGGAGTCATCCGCCCTTCTTGCACTACTAAATTTAAGCTCTATATACTCCGTCTTTGTCCTGCTCAACCTAAAACCCTTCTTTTCCAAAGTGTCTCGCCAAGATTCAAGTTTCGCGTTTACACCCTCGCTCGTCTCATCGACCAAAACAATATCATCTACAAATAATAAACACCAAAGCATTGCTTGTTGGATATGTCTGGTGAGCTCATCTAAGGGTAAAGAGATAAGGGCTTAAAGCTGACCCTTGATGTAAGCCAACATCGATAGGGAATTCCTGTGTTAATCCTCCAGATGTCCTCACCCTGGTCACTGAATTTGTATACATATATTTGATTACGTCAATGTATGATACATTCACACCTTTCTTTTCTAAGACTCTCCACAAAACCTCTCTTGGAACCCTATCATAAGCCTTCTCCAGATCGATAAACAGTATATGCAAATCTGTTTGTCTTTCCCGATAGTTGTCAATAATAACTTAACAAAAATCGTGTGACTAATCTATAGTGGTACATTTATTGACCACAAATGTAGGAATATGTGCAAGTTTGTGAGAATTGACCTCCAACTGTCAGCGCTTAGTTATGAATAACTAGACCAAAAGCTAGAATCAAAATGACCCTCACATTTTGATTTATTTTTTGAACATCCTTATATGTTTATGTTGGGTTTATTAAAAAATGAGGAGATCATTCTCACATTTCTCGATCTTGATGAACCCTAAAATGCTTTAATTGATTCAAAACTTTTAGTCATTGGTTTTATGATATTTTTCTTGATTTATCTTTGAAGCTTATTTTGTTGAATCCATATTTTCAGTATATGATTTTCATCTAAGAACATTTTGATGAATGTGCTACTCGCATTCATCGTATTTGATCAACTGTATTGTCTACATGCAATTGCCTTACTTTGTAAAGGAAATCATTGCTCTAATTGTAATATGTAGGGGGCGTGATTATGATCAACCGCCTCAAGACAGCCACGAGCATCACACCCGTTATGGTATATTCTCTTTGGCCAGCTATAATATCTTCATTTGGACGATCATAGCTATGAGTATGCAAAAATATCAAAAAACGATCGAACAACACCAAACCTCTAGGATCGAACCAATTTTACATTGAGCCGAATGGTTCGAGCCATTTCACTTCTTCTGCCTGAAAAATTGAACTCCCGTGACTAAAGATATACATAAAAATCTACCGAGGATAATCCTTCGATTGTTGTTATAGCTGCGTTATGATTGCAAACTATATTATTTGAATCTAATTCAATTTTCAATGTATATCTTCTACCTATTAAGAAGAAATAAATACCAGATTTTTATATTTTTCATATTCTTTACTTGATTTCACAATAAAAACAAGCATCTATATTTTGTTTGTATACGATATTTTTGTTAATTGCAATGTATTATATACAAGAGATCTATCAAGGTTTAATTATGTATTTTTTACTTTACATATGAAATTTTTAATTTATATGACATGATGCTAATTGTTTTATATTCACTTAACCATTAAAAAAATGACCCAAACATAACCTCCTACACCCGTAATCATATTCCATCATTACTTTCAACGTTATTGTTCATATTATTATATACTTTTTAAGTGTCTGTTTGGATTTATGTTAAATACTCCGATCAGAAGAACTGAGCTGCTGGAGTTATTGTAGTTAAATTAATAATATTATTATTCTTGGAAGTAAAATTAAATCTTAATTACACAAATACATCTCCTTTTATAATATTATTTATGATGTGGGACTAAATACAAAGGAGGTAGGATGTGCCATAAGCGGGCCTTTCATAGTGGGCTTTAAGTACATTATTTTAACTCTCCCCCCCCCCCCCCCCCCCAAGATGAGAATATATATCGATCATTCTCATCTTGGAGATGTTATCAGTGAAGATTACACAACTCATGCCTTTAGTGAAGATGTTTGCAAGCTGGTCTTGTGATTGAATAAATGGGTGCAGATGTTGCCTTTATCCAGGTGGTCCTTGATGAAATGTCTATCGACTTCGACATGTTTTGTTCGATCATGCTGCATCAGATTATGAGCGATGATGATAGCTGTCTTATTGTCGCAGTATAGACATACGAGTCTTTAATCTTATAGACTTAAGTCATTCATTAGGGATTTGAGCCCGAGTCCTTCGCATACTCCTTGAGACATCACCTTGCATTCTGCCTCGGCACTAGACCTTGCTACAACATTTTGTTTCTTACTTCGCCAGGTCACGAGATTTCCTCCAACGAAAGAGCAATATCCAGTTGTTGACTTTCGATCTCTCTTCAAGAAAAGGAAACAATCTCAAATCTCTCTTCAAGAACTCCGACAAACAAAGACAAGATTGAGAATACCCTTACACCAAAGACGAAGGCACCAACAGTGAGATATCCTGTTCTTCCTCCTGAAGAACTCTTTGCGAACGACTCCTGTGAAACCTCCTGAAACAGTGACTGCAGAACTCCTGTTCTTCTGTTTCGCAAAACTGACGGCTCCAAAATTGAGTTTCAATTAGGTTTTAATCTCTCTCTGCCTTAAATAGGGTCGCCCCCCCCCCCCCCCCCCCCCCCATTAGACTACGTAGGCGCACCCCTCGTGGCCACCCGATTTGATTAGAAAGCGATCCGACAGCTGAAATCGCAGATTGACGAAATTGCTTCCCTCTAACCTATCGGGATCCAGTCAAGCCTTCAACATCTAGCCGATCGGTTAGATCGGTTCGGTTAGACCGTCGAGCCGATCGGTTAGACCGACTGCTACCAGAGAATTTGATATGATTTTCTTCTTCCAAGTCACTTAGACTCATCTTTAGGGGTTGGACCCCAACAGGGATCACCCTCTTTTCTAGGGTTTCGTTAAAAACACTACAACACTCCAAGTGCTACTATAAACGTAAAGAATGGAGCAAAGAAAGAAGCGCAAAAGGGATTTTACCTCTTTCCAACCATGTTAAACTACAAGAAGTTTCTTTGATCAATGATATGGCTCTCATACACCGTTTCTCCCGAAAATTCCTAAGAGAAAAATTATACATGCCCCTTAGAACTCTTAGGATTAAAAGATTTTCATAAATCTAATTCATAATCTTGTATGAAATTAATAGAATGAATGTTCTGAAATGAAAAAAATGCAGGCACCTTGATTTTATGATTGTAGATCGGTTTGTAAACATAAATCCGGACAAGGAATAAATTTTTTCTCGGAAGGGGGAGGAAAATGACAAAAGGGTAAAAGCCCGACTTTATTTCGAAGAACGAATAGCCGACGATTACCTACAATCATAGAAAGGGGCCAGTCGTGGACTGAGGTTGACAGAACATGCTCGTGATCTTCAATCGTCCAGAGGATAGAGCCCTATCTGCGAGACTTCCTTGCTTGTGATCACTCCAAATGACGGAAGAAGGGAAATAAGGTCGGATGTTTCCTTCATGGGCTCGGCTGGGAAAAGAACTAAGAGCACACGATTTTGATTTAACCTAGAGAAGAATACATATGATTTAGGAGGGCGTCAGTTACGCCAAAATCCTTGATCTTTTGAAATGAATGCATGTGAACCTGAAGACTTCTAACAGGGGATCATGGAGCTACTCGAAATTTGTCATTGCTTACCAAAACGTATTGTGTGTTACTCTCCCGCGAATCCCTGAATTGTGTCGAGCTAATTCCCATAAAATTTTCTACTACGTGGGATAAATTCATAATTTAATTGACGCATTAAAATTGATCGTTATGATAATTCAATACCTCGATTGACGGTAGCACCGACGAACATGACTCGTGATCGGACCCTGAAAGTAAAATAATATATATTTGAAAATTTTCGGATGTTACACATGTACTCAATGTGGTTTTTGTAATTTATAAAATCCTCTATGCATATTGTCATGAAATTTGTGCCCCAATATTTATTTCATGATAATAGATGGCCCAGAATAATCTACAATTAAAAACAAAAAGAATGTCTAGTACTTGTCAATTGCCACTGTGTTGTGAGTGTAAATATTAAGAAAATTGATATAAAGTACTTTATGGTTTTCTGGCTAATTGACAATATGTAGCATTTGTTTTTTGTTTCAACGAATTCAATTAACTTCTAACTAATAATAGTTACTTTTTGTGATCCGGGATGTTCACAAAATAAAGAAAAAATACCCAGATGATTGTACAAAGGTCGAATATCTGACACTGGTACGATTCAAACTTGTTTCATCTTTTGAACTTTTGCTTTGATTTTGTTATAAATTGCATAAAGAACTTATAATTCTTTATTATGATTACCAGTTTAGTGCATATTTTATGGTTACATTAAAATTATGATAGGTGCAAACTTACATGCAACTTACGTACATTTTATAGTCAATAAGAGTAATATATATAAATATATTTAAGTTTGGGGATATAAAAATCAAACATTTTAAAATATCCCCAACATGTCTACAATATCCGACATCTAAAAACTCAATTTGATATGTATCTGACATATGACATTTAAAACATTGCTCCTGAAATTCTTCAATTGTAAGTCTATCAAAAAGAACATCTATTGAATGAAATCTTCAATAATACTAGCTAAATGGAGGGATGATGTAAACTAAGAAAATACGGAATTAATATTAGCTGATGGTTTTGAGATCTTTTTAAAATTATGCGATGATGCTTAACTTGTTGGGCAACAAAATGAGATAATTTAACCAAAGTGTTATACGACCCGCACAAGGCCCTAGCAATCGAATATAATCAACACCATGAAATAAATCATTCACAAGCATATAGGTAAACGGCGAACCCTAGGGTTTTTCAAATTAACGACAGGTAAGAATCGAAATTAAGGCAAGCAAGCTTTGAACTTTTAGATCAAGTAAATGCAACATAAACTAAATGATAACACTGAGTAAGTCATAGAGGAGTATGTCATTGGTACAAAGTGTGGCGTCGGAGTTGAACGTGTCGAAAAACAGAGGAATGAGGACTTCCGTGGCTGGAAAAATGTCAGGACGATGATGGATGGGACACAAGTGGCTAGATTTGGGCTAGGGATGGTCGGCCAGAGGCTGGGGAGGTAAGGGGGTGGTCTCCTGAAGATGTTGAAGCTTCTGGAGATCCTCGATATCGAAAAACAGAGGATGTTGGCAGTACAGTGGATGACGAAAACATGCGGCTCTGGATTAGGGCTTGACATAACCTCTGAAGATCCATGTAGGTGGATCGTCAGGTCTAGTGAACTTCCTAATGGCGGCGGTTGAATAAGGAGAACCGTCGTTGTTGACTGGAAGATGAAATGACTTCGATAGATGGACAAGAGAACAATGGTTTCGCGAGAGGAAAGGGCTTCAGACTGGACTCTCAAAAACAGAGAATGATCTCTGTTGGAATTAGGGTTTTGTTATTACAGAATAATAATAGGGTTCCTCTATATAGTAGAGGAAAAATACTTCATTAATTAATTCTCTAACACTCCCCCTCAAGTTGGGCATGTAATATTCGTTATACCCAACTTGCCAATAAGGGCCACAAATAATTTTTCACTCAATGCCTTAGTAAGAAAATCTGCATGTTGTCCCTCCAGGTGTACGAAAGGGTGCAAAGAATTTCTTTCATAATATTTTCTTTAATGAAGTGTCGGTCAACTTCAACGTGTTTGGTGCGATCATGCTGGATGGGGTTATGAGCAATGTTGATTGCAACTTTGTTGTCATAATGCGGGTTGAAGGGACCAGATTCCAGTAAGCCAAGATCATTCATGAGAGTACGTAGCTACATCCCCTCACATATACCATGAGTCATAGCTCTAAACTCAGCTTCAGCACTAGAGCAAGCCACCACATGTTGTTTCTTGCTTCTCTAAGTGACCAGCACCAACAAAAGAACAATAACCGGCAGTAGATCTCCTATCGCCAATTGATCCAGCCCAGTCTGCATCAGTATAGACTTGAATTTTTAAGTTATCACTGGGTGAGAATAGGATTCCTCTACCAGGAGAGCTCTTCAAATATCTCAAAATTTTGTGCACAACATCGAGATGTCTGACCTTGGGAGAGTGCATGTATTGACTCACGACTCCCACAACATATAAAATATCCGGACGAGTATGAGATATGTAGATCAATTTTTCTACCAGCTTCTAAAAACTCGAAATATCTTCCACTAACCCATCATCTCGTCCAAGTTTGTGGTTGACTTCAATAGGAGTATCAGCAGGTTTGCAACCACTCATTCATGTTTGCTCTAATAAGTCAAGGACATACTTCCGTTGGGAGATGTGAATCCCATGTTTTGATCTTACTACTTCAATTCCTAGAAAGTATCTCAATTTGCCCAGATCTTTTACTTCAAACTCTCTGGAAAGTTTTAGTTTCAGAGAATGGATCTCATCAATGTCGTCGCCAATAACAACCATATCATCAACTTACACAATCAAGAGAGTCACCTTCATCTCTTTCCGTTTGATAAACAGAGTGTGATCGGCATAACTTTGAGTATAACCTAATGAGATCATAACTTTGTGAAGTCTCCCAAACCAAGCTCTTGGAGATTGCTTTAACCCATAAAGAATTTTCTTCAATCTGCAAACCTTCCCTTCTGAGCCAATCGGGACAAGTTCAGGTGGCATTGACATATATACTTCCTCTTCCAATTCTCCGTGAATAAAAGCATTTTTTACGTCTAGTTGTTGAAGATCCTATCCTTTACAAGCAGCACATGATAACAAGACACAGATGGTATTCATCTTTGCCACCGGAGCAAACGTCTCTTGATATTCATTACCGTGAGTTTGAGTGTAGCCTCTTGCCACCAGTCGCGCCTTGAACCTTTCCACAATACCGTCTAAGTTTTGTTTCACCGTAAAGATCCATCGACAACCAATGTTTGGGGTCTTTGCCCTGTTGCCTCTATCTATGGTTCTTATTGGTTTATTACTTTCATTGATTATTTTTCTCATTGCAATGGATTTACATGATGAAAAACAAAATTGAAGTGTTTCCTCTCTTTCAATGTATCCACAAATGATAGCTGCTCAGTTCAACATTACCATCAAAGTCTTGCGTAGCGACAATGGTCGTGAGTACATTTAACTCTCAGTTGAAACATTACCTTAGCGACCTGGGCATTATCCATTATGCCTCGTGTCTACTCCACTGCTCAGAATGAGATAGTTTAGCGCAAGAACTGTCATCTTCTTGATATAGCACATTGTCTCTCACTTAAGATGCACCTCCCTAAATATTATTGGGAGGATGCGGTTCTTACCGCCGTCTATCTCATTAATTCTCATGCCACTCTCAAAATGATGTGGCATAGGTTGCATAAACTAATTTATGGTGCCTTACTATATATGTTGGCTAATTATGTGACTCAAACTTTTGACCTTCGCATCGCTCTCGAGGTAACTAACTATATTCCAAGCTTACCCCTATCAACAATTCTTTTCTCAATATTTACGCTTTGATATTATTTCAATGTGAACTACTTTTCAGCAATTTTTATATTCAAATTATTTTGAGGGATATGCAAAACAACCGAGGAGTAGACACGAGGCATCGCTCCTGATATTTCATATGCAAAATCATCGGTAGGTTTTCATGTATTCCATCATACTCTAACGTTTTAAATGAGTTTGTTGATTTATTTACGGACCTGTAAGTGACAATTTCTTCCTTCATATTGCTAACTTTGTTAGATCTATAACTCATTTTTATGTATTTATATACTTGTTGGGTTACTGTACTTTTCAGCCTATTACTGACACTGAGAGGACAAATGATTCACCTAGTGACGGGACTCTTCAGAGCATTTTGAATTTCTTCTCAAATCCTATTATATCTTGTGGCATTTTGAGAGAAATAACTTTTGCGGTGGCTCTTTTTCTCCTGGCTCAAGCTTTCAAGGTGAGTGGCATGCTTACAATTCTGTCGAAATTATTATAGCTATCAAGCTATTATTGTGGAAACTATTTATATAAAGCTATTTCTGTGCCTAGAATCTTTCTGTTGACTAAAATGATTTATTTTATTACTAAGTAAACCTACTATTTCTTGGATTTGTCATCCACTATGTGCCACAAAATGAAAGCGTTCAACTTAGGGAACAGAAGAAGTCGTAAAATTTCAACATGTTTCCTATAGAAAGAAATACATTTAAAAAAGATGATTTGATGCAATCATAGTTGCAAAAAGTTGCTTTGATACTACTTCATGCGAATATAGTTATGCTTTGATTCTTGGAAACTAATTAAATGTTAAACTAATTACTCAAATCCGTTGGAGAATGACTGGCGAAATAAATGAAGGAAATTAAATTGTGTTAATACATAATTAAGCCTGTGAAAATCATTATACCTGTGGAAGGGGAAAATTCGGAAGGAAATAATACATAAGATAAACATTGCTTCGTATCTTTAGAATTGTAGTATTGATTAGTTTTAAGCAGAGGCTATAAGTATTCATGAAATGTTAGATATAGTTTGGAAACTACGACACAAATGCGCGTTCAAAAAATTCAATGGAAATATAAAAATTCCTCAAACAAATGCTCGAAGACAACACTAAGACAACTTAAAACGACATACTAATCAACAAAAACAACCACAAAAATAGTATGTGCATCAACCAAAATGATACTTAACTGTGAGGCCCCAATTCAAACCCCACATGAAATCTGTATCTTTACTTATTTTCAAGTTATTCATGTCAGGATGTTCTTGAAGTAAGCATAGTGAGTACAAAATAAAACACATAATAAGAACTTTTCTTTAATTTTCCTCATACCTTAGCTCGATCTTTCTTATTTTGCTTTTCTTCTCTGGTCAACTTTGTTTTCTTAGGAGTCTTCAGGAAACTCTCATCTTCCTAAAAAAATAAAACCAACGGGTTTAGTCATAAAGAATATGACTAAGCGAGTAACATACATCTTTAACTGCTGTACATGCAACCAAGAAACATCAGTATCAACATGCATAAGTTTTACATTGCAGTATCGAAAGAAATATCAATCTGCAGTCAATTCGTTAGGTTCATCAAGTTCTTTTCAGCGAATTATCTATTCTTATGTTCTTTCTTGTTCGTTTCATCGATTATTCTATTCTTATTCATTCAAGTTCATAATCTGTCATACTCATAGTCATTCTTCGTTCGTATCAATAATACTTAATAATGTACTGATATGGTTTACTTTTCAAATTCATTCATGTGATCTATTCATTTCGTTTCTTCGTAACTACGATTCTCATTCAATCTTCATTCGTTCTTTTTGTTCTTAACAGTCGTTTCGTTCTTTGTAAGTTTTATTCGAAATCTTTTCATTAATTTTTTGTTTCTTTCTGACATAGATCATGCAGTTCATTTTCCATTATCGATCATCAGATTTTCTCATAATCAATTTCTGAATCAGATTCCTCGTTAGCTTTAGTTTTATTAAATTAGGAAATCATAAGGGTTGCTGTCGATTATCCCTTCTTGGCCTTCAACGGCCTCTGGCCTTCAACGGCCTCTGGCCTTCAACGGCCTCTGGCCTTCAACGGCCTCTGGCCTTCAACGGCTTCTTCCATAGGGTATTCACGCCCCCCCTAGTGATTGGGTTAACCCTTATCATTTCCGATGCATCGATGCATATTATCTTTTCTCCTCCGGTTCTTTATTTTCAATCTTCAATCTGAATTCTCCTGTATACAAGTGTTCTTTATTTACAATTTCCTTTCAGAATTATTTCATCGCTTGATTCCCATTTCTTATCCGTACATCTTTGATTCGAACTATTTCAATTTCATGTCAATGCACAATCAATAAAATTCTTTCTGTATAAAAACTATACGAGTGTATTCTGAAAATAATCAAAGCTATGCATAATTAAAGAATTAAGTACTCACCTTGTTTTCTCCGTTATTTGAATTCTCGTCATAGATCGCATTTGCCATAATCTTTTCGTTTATGATATCTGTTATTAAAAGAAACAAAATTCTATTAATTTGCACTAAAGGAAATCTAGTAGGAAATCTAGTAAATGAACATATATTCAATTTCATCTAAAACTCAACCCCCACATATCTTCTAGCATTTTCAGCCAATTATCAACCAATAAATCGATTCCCAAAAATGTTATTTTCAACTCACTCATAAATTCTTTCCAATTTAAACCTCCAAACAAAACTACATGCACTGAATAATAGTAATAAGTCACTGAAACAAATTGAATCCCCTCATTAGCCATTTAAAACATAGCCCAATATTCATCAGGTCACTTCAAAAATAATATCAGTTTTAAGAATTTACAATTTATTTCCCCTAATTACAACGCCTTATTCAATATATACAACCTGAAACCTTCCACAAAAGCCCAAATATAACCACTGAGATCAAAGCAACAACAACCGGCCAACAAATAAGGCAAAGAAATCCAAAACCCCCAAGTTGATTCAACATGACACTACCATAACACCCAAAGCCGGCCAACAGTTAAAGCAAAGCAACTCAAAAACCTCAATCCAACTGGACGGCCAACTCAATAACGACAACCATCAGTTTTCCCCCATCAGAAATCAGGGCAACTGATGCAAGTACCAGAATATTCAGCCCATATAGGAGCAAAATCATCCTATAAACCTTCATAAACAGCACACCCAATTCCTTTCCACAAAGGCACATCCAAATACTCTCCAATAGGAATTAAAACAACCAAAGAAACCAAAAATAGCTACAGCCAGCTATCATCAATGAAATCAGCTATCCAAGTTGAAATTGTACTCCAAGTTGAGAGAAAGATAGAAGAAGGAAGAAAAGAGAAGAAGCCCTAATTCCATCCAAATCGAAGCTATCCCTTTTTTTATCAAAACAATCCCACAATAAAATCAGCTAGTGGTCACAAAAACAACACAACAGCCGGCCACAGGCAGAGCCCCAAATTAGGATCCATGGAAGATCATCAAAATCCCCTAAAACCTAAAAAACTAAATCCCGATATGTTCAATTTCAGCAATTACAACTCTACTTCAGCAGTTCTGATAAGAAGGGAAAATAAAGAGGAAGCAGAAGCTCACAGAGGAGAAGAATCACTCAAAGCTGTCGGCCAAACACAGCAACACCGCAGGCAAACAGCAGCAGAGATATCTTCCGGCACCCACGACAAGAGGAGAGGGAGGAACCGTCGATGGGGAAGAGGAGCAACCAGCCCTATCTCTTCTCAGTTCGTCACAAGCTGCAGGAGGCGGTTCTCGTCGAGCCCTAGCGGAACGCTCAGTATCGGCCTGCAAAAGATACGCGCGAGAGAGGAGGTCAAAACAATCCCGCTGCAGCCTATTTCTAATACTTGGACCGGTCAAACCCACCGTCTAAGCCTAATTGCGTTTTATTTAGGTTCAATTACATCAAATTTCTCTTAATACATCCATTTCTCTATTGGCACACCCAATACCCCCATTTTCCTATTTGCACACCAACTTCATAATTAATTCTCTAAATGACACTAATTTTATTTTCTCTTCGTGGCGACTTATTTAATTGTGTTCATTTTATTTTAATTCATGTTGAGATTTGGGTCGCTTCAAGTTTTGAGTGGTTACATTAACAACCACCTAAACAATGAGGAATTCAAGATGAAAGATGCATGCAGTAAGGAGAAGCATTACAGTCAAGGAAGAAGGGGGTATAAGTACATGGCGAAGGGTGAAGTTGTCAAAAAGAAGACAATATCACAGAAGCAAGGAAACTTGCATTTACTCGCAACAATCTACAAATCTGAAATTCAAATTCATATAACTTCTATATGATGATATATAGCATATAAAGGCTGAAATTGGTTAGCAGGCGAAAGCTAAGGGGCAGAATTCACTATAGGAATTAACGTACTAGCAGATAAGAAGAAATGATCAGAAATTATTGACTAAATTCAAGGAAAGTTATGTTTGGTTCAAAGATTCAAAATTTAGTCCTTCATTTCTCTTTTTTTTATCATACATACATATACATGCATATGCGTGCAAACATATACATTCATACATATGCATGCATGCATATACATTCATACATATGCATGCATATACATTCATACATAGGCATGCATATACATTCAGACATAGGCATGCATACATATATATATTCATACATATGCATTCATACATATGCATGCATATACATTCATACATAGGCATGCATATACATTCAGACATAGGCATGCATACATATATATATATTCATACATACGCATTCATACATATGCATACATATACATTCATATATAAGTTGAAATATCGAGCAAGTCGAAATTCATAGTGCTGAAATTCGTAGTGTAGAAATTCTTAGTGTCAAAATGATTTGTAGCATGTTATGTAATATTTCAAGTTTTGTTATCCCATGTATGAGCTTTTGGAAAGAAATGTGATTCTATTATATCTATTTAGTATCAGAGCTATGCATCTCTCTCGTTTATCCTGCTCTCGTTCTGCTTCCGCTAATGATCCTACCTTCATTCCTAATCATGCTTGCGATCCTCCACAATACACTCACGCGACTTCAACTTCTCCTCCATCGACCTGTCGGATTCCAGCGCCCAGCTTTAGCAGTTCCCTCGATTCCAACGTCTAGCTCCAGTGACATTTCATGTGTCGGTCTCGACTTACGTCTTTTCCAACAACGCCAAGTTCCAGCGGTGTTGTCGCTTCCAGCGCAGTTTCTTGCGACTTCCACGAGTGATTTCAACAACGCTAGGTTCCAATGTTGTTGTTTCTGGTTTCAACGACTGTTTTTTGATCAATGGATTCCAGTGCTATTTCTGAAGATTGTTTCCAGCCTCGTGAATTCCAGTGGCGTATCCTGTGCTAGTTTTTTCTGTTGGGCTTCTTCTACGACTGATCCCTATATTGATTCTCACCTAATCTACAACGGTATTCTCCGACCTAGACAGCTTCTCTGCTTGTTTTCTGCAAGGTTGCAGATGTCGGATATCAGGGACACGTCAACTTAGGTTTTTCATGTTGGTTTTAATATGTCAGAAATATATCGGGGATATTTCATATATCGTGTTTTAATATTTAATTATTTATGTGTAATTCTATATAAATATAGTCATATTAAATATATATATTAATAATTTGATATTTATTGAATTTCTAGATCTACCAAACTAATATAAATATTTTATGTTACACAAGTAAAAACGTATAACGCTTGAATTAAAGCAATAAGAAGCAGGAAGTCAGGAAGTTGTCGATAAAAATGGAAGATAAAGAACCTTGTGTTCATAATTCAAAGACAATGCATAATTGAAGTTGATAACGGACATGAAGAAATATAGTTGGGGGAAGGGCCCAAAATAACCTAAATAATGAAACAATTTTGGTTTATTATCTATTACACCATAGACCTTAATTAAAATAAATTGAAAAGAAAATCAGTCGATAAAAAGTCCGGATATATCGACCGATATATCGGCGATTTTATCGGTCAATAGTAGATATATCGGAGGATATATTCCAAAAGCATATTTTGCAAAAAAAATATCAGAAACGTGTCGTTTTGTCCATGAAACATTTATGTCGGCCGACATGTCGGTCATGTCGGAGGATATCCACAACACTGATTTTCTATCATGACGGTTGATGTAGCCGTCTCATGACACCTCAACATGCTTCCCTACCCAATGAAGATTTGGGGCAGCAAGAGATGCTGAGGTAACTAAGCTATATTACTCTTTTTCTCCTCGTCCAGGTTGGATTTTCTATGGTGGTCTCCTCAGTCTACTCCTCCAGTGTTTAGCTGTCGCAAATGAGTGAACCTCAAATGACTCATGACCACTTTAGCTCGTTGAAGATCACTTGCGTGCCTTTGGATGGGACCAACTATCTCGAATTGTCTCGTGTTGCTCAATACACTATTCAGAGCCATCAGTTATATAGCTACATTGATGGGGCCGTGAGAGAGCCACCAAAGAGTGATCCATCTTGGAAAAAGTAGGATTCTGATAACTTTCTTTTTGCCTCATGACTTCTTCACTCTGTCACCGAAGGTATTCCAGAGCTATATGCTTATGGATTCATCGTATGAGATATGGACTCATGCTTATGAAGCCTACTCTCAGATTGGCAGCTTTACTCAGGTGTATGAACTTACCCGTTGGATTCTTGAATTTCGGCAGGGGACAATGGATGTCTCTTCTTATTTCCCCGGGTTTTAAAGGTTATATCAAGAAGTTGATTACTTCTATCATTTCATTCATGCATGCATTGTCGACCCTATCCTCATGCAAAAGAAAGAAGAACGTTTCAAAGTGCGTGCATTCTGATGAGTCTAAACATGGATTTTGATACTGTGTGTACCCACATCCTCCATTTCCCCACTACCTTCTCTCAGTTGAAACGTTCGGCATGGCGCAAGGTGATGAAGACCCTATGAGATCTCTGACTTTCAACATGACTCCTGATTATTCTGCCCTGGCTACCTTTGGTCATGGAACACCAGGCACCTGCTTTCCCTTGTGTGATTATTATGGTAAAAGAGGACATGCTCGTAATTCTTGTTTCCATCTTCATCCTCACCTTGCACCTCCGGGTCGGGGAACCCATGGACATGGTCGGAGGCCGGGAAGGGGAAATTCATGACAACTAGAGTCACAATCTGGTGATGCTGCTTATATTACCGAGTTTTATGAGGAGTCTCATATCCTCTGTCTCCATTTGGGCTTTTACTTGCTCCTGCCTTTGGGACCTTCACTGCTGATGAACTTGATGCCCTCAGACATCTGCTTCGCTACCAACATGATTCGTCCTCAGGTGCCTCCACTGCTTTTGTTATGTCAGGTATACCCAGTGCTCATGTTGCTTCCACCACCTCCTCAGATTAAATCATGGACTATGGTGCTACATATCATATGACCGGTTCTTGTTCAAGTTTTGTCTCATACACTCCTTTGTCTGGTCGGTACAAGGTCACCTCAGCCAATCCTTGTCCTCTGTTGCTGGAAAGGACAACATTTTGTGTTCCCCTTCTATTCCGCTTATTTTCATTCTACATGCTCCATATTTTCCTCGTAACTTCTTTCTATCAGCAATATTATTAGATCATTAAATTTGTTATATAACCTTCTTTTTTGACTCGTATAATGTTTAGGATCTGGGTACGAGGAAGAATGTTGGCAGTGGCAGGAGCCATGGCGGCTGTACTTATAAGACCATCAGCTCTTTGCTCAAGCTCTCTCATCTACTATCGACTGTAGCTTCAATGTTGCAGATGTTCACCAATGTCTTTTATGTTTGTTATTTAATATTTTTCTTGTGATGTCTTTGAACTTTCTAAGCATGCTCGACATAGTATTTTTCGTCTTTCTTCTCCTAGTTTGCTTCCCTTTGATGTAATATATTCTGATGTTTGAGGTTCTTCCCACGTGTCTCTTAATGGTTTTCTCGTTGGTTTGTCATCTTTATTAATTATTTTTTCACACCACATGGGTATATCTTCTAAGAAGAAAGATTGAAATTTTAGTGTTTTCAAGTGTCTCGTAAGATGGTAGTAATCAATTCAATGACATTATTCGCATACTCCGTAATGATAATGAGAGTAATATGATGACAGTGGGGTTTTCAGGTCATACTTCAGTAATCATGGTATCATTTATTAGACTACATGTGTGCACACATCGACTCAAAATGGTGTTGCCGAACGGAAAAACAAACATTTCTTGAGATTTTTGGGTGCCTTGTCACCACCGTGCACTTACTAAAACCTTACTGACGTGATACCGTGTTGACTGTTGCACACCTTGTCAATCTCCTTTCGTCTAGAGTCATGGGATATGCTACTCTGATAGCTCGCTTCTCCACTCATTGTGTGGTTCATGTGTCACATCTTCCTCCAAATATTTTTGGGTGCCTATTTTATACATATCCATCAACCTCAGCACAAACTTGATGTAACCTTATGCGTCATATGTTTTTTTACCATAGATGTAACCTTCCACGAAGGGGAGTCCTACTTTCCTAATCCATCTCATTCTATTTGTCAGTGGGAGAACAATGATGATATATGTGATCTTAGCAAGGCGGGAGAAGATATTTATGTGAGTGACATTCTACTTATTCACGTCACTCTTGTTATATCTCGTACTCCTCATCAGGCTCAGACCCAGATTACTCATTGGTCAATGATCTCTCTTCTCATAGTCTATCATTGCAAACATACAAGGGCACCTCGAGCACATGTTCATCAGGCTCCACTTCTACCAATCCTTGTCTCGTACTCAGTTTGGAGATGATCTTTATCTTCGTATTCTGCTTCAGAATGGTAAAACTCCTTGTGTGAATTAATCAGGAATAAACCACACCTTGATTTAGTCTCCACACACGAAGCGAATTCACACACGAACAATAGTTAAATAAAGATAAAAGAAGAAAATACAAAAAGATAAATATAAAAAACTCCCTATTAAAGATTTCTGAAGGCGTTGTTGAAGAGGCGCTCAAGATCTTCGTTATTGGTGCGCTCATCTTCGTTGAGGTGAAGCTTTGGTCCAAATGATCCTTCAGAAACTCTCTTGAATGATGGGAGGGAGTATTGGAACTCATTTGAACCTCTGGGATGAACTCTCTCTCAGATATGATTGTTAGTGATATATTCGATCTACTAAAACGAAGCGAAAGACCTCTATTTATAGGCTTCTAGAAGTTTGTATGCGGTACTGCTATTTTTTTCGCTTCCTCTTTCTCCATTTGGTAGGCGGTGCGGGCATTTAAGCAACCTATAACCACAACGCGGAAGAGCTATCGCCACGTGGTATCTTCGTGCTCTCTAAAAGATCCTCCCGCGCATTCTGTCCTGTTGATATCACAGTTTCCTGTGATAGAAGCACCACGACGATGTAACACTATCGTCACGCGATATCTGGACTTGAATTTCCCACTCGTGCAGAAGTCTCCAAAAATGGCTTTTCTCCGGAAGTTACTTTTTATGGAACTGTCTTTATCATGGGTGGTAGTACTATCACAGGTGGTAGTACTGTCTCAGGCGATAGTACTACATCTTCTTTCCTTAAATGATGTCAGCAGTTGTCCCAAGAAGGCTCCAAGTGTTGTATGAAGAACTATCGCGAAGCGATAGAGCTATCATTGGCGGTAACTAGTGTTTTAATCATTTTGGCCTTCTTCCAGCACAATAAGCATAGATATAATTTGTACTTACTCCATGGACCTATAACACATGCACACTATTAACTCAAGTAGAGATGGATCAAATACATATTAGGATTTGTTATTCTCAAACCAATAGATGTAGAACTAGTGTTCCAACAAAAACTATTGGCTTATGTATTCTTTCGGTTATCAGTTTGTATAATTTTAATAGGTAAACCAAACTGGGTGTGAACTTCATTATAAAATTTATTGAAAACAGAGAAGTGTTCAGATCATTCTTTTAAGAGATGCATCCAAATACATCAAGAGAAATCATCAATAAATGTAACAAAGTACAAACTTCCTTCACCAACGGATTTGGTGGGACTACGACCGAGGGTCATTCCAAATAAATAAGGTCAAAAGAAGGAACTAAACTATAAAATTTTGCAGGGAAAGTAGTACGATAATGCTTGTTAAATTGGCAAGCTTCGCAATTTAAGATGAAGTTTAACTGAAAAGATGACAGAAACTGGTGGAGGAGACGTTGCGGAGGATGACCAAGACAGTGATGCCACTAAAGTAGAGAAGTTGAGATACATATGAAGTGAAAGTGGGAAGATCATCTCGGTAGTATAGATCTCGCATTCAGTCCCTGTAGAAAATATCCTCCTTGACTGAAGATTCTAAATATAACATGTGGTGGAAGAAAATGAAATAGAGCATTGTAATTGTTTGCAAAGTTCACTGGCAGTAAATAGATTGCAAGAAAAATTTCGAACATATGCATTGTCGTCTAACTAGAGATGAGAGGCAATAGTAACAATGTCAGTTCTACAAATTGGAGCAGGAGAGCCGTCAAATCCAAATATCGGTGGTAATCAGTTATTCTTCTTGAGATGAGAGAAGACGAGAGTTCCTAGTCATATGATTGGTGACACTGGAGTTCATGAGTCACTTACCATAATACCATCTGTAGCAACATGTGTGCTACCAGATGACGTGGCAATAGAGGCACAATGCTTGAAAGCACTTATCACAGTCTCATATTTATAGAAGAGAATCATCGTCCGGACTCAGGTGATGGAGTAGAAATGGGAGTGAACAATGGTATCGACATATCGTAGTGAAGGCTGAGGTGAAGGGGATGATATGAGCTCGCATAGAGGTCGTGGACCAAGAACTCGCAGGAAGAGTAAATGTATTCGGGAACTCGTGCTCGGGAAGTCGTGTGCGGGAAATCGCTTGCAGTCGGTGCTCGCAGGAAGTCGCTTGTCTCCACAAAATTTCACAGGAGTTGAATGGACTGGAGAGCACAGAACATCTTAGGAGATCTCACAGAACAATCTGGAGGAGTTCGTCGGAAGAGATCACACAACGTGCTTGGAGAGCTCGTTGAACTCACTGGGAGAACTCGCAAAAGGTGCCCTTCGACTTGTGGATTGCAGACAGAGCGAGAAGGCCTCGTGGGAGGAGAGCTCGTGGGAGGTTGATCAGGCGGCGGCGAGAGTAGGAAGTCTAGAAAAAGCTATAAATATACCGTGGATGGAGAGGATTTTTGTTGAAATTGCTTGGTGGAGGATGCCGCCAGAGTTGGCGAGCTCGTAGCAAGGGCTTGCGAGCTCACATGGTTGGAGACTTCGCAGGAGTTAAGTGATCTTGGTAAGAGGGGAATCGGGTGAGTATGAGACTTCACCGGCCTTAGCAAAAGTTCAATCATTGGATGAGCTCGTAACTGGAGTGAGGACTCACTGGAGGACTGACGGATCTAAAAGAACTGAGGACGTGTTGGGCTTCTATCAGGATGTTGGAACTTACACATCTCAAATGATTGCACGGAGGACTCATGGAAGTAGCAAGGTCACAGGAGCAGAGTAAAGGAGACACGTGGATGTTTACACAGAGGAGAGCTCGTAGAGATCACGGTGCGCAGAGGTGATCGCTCCCTATATAAAGAGCAGCAGTGGGACACAGTCAACGTAGATATTGGTCGAGGACGGCGAGCGTGCAGTCACTCGAATTCACAGAGGCTTGATAGGAGAAGTCGACGAGGCCTTTTGAGGCTCGTAGTGAGTTCACAAATGCAAACAAGTATGAGATATTCGTAGAAATGGGAGTGAACAATGGTATCATCATAGCGTAGTGAAGGCGGAGGTGAAGTAGATGATATGAGCTCGCATAGAGGTCGTGGACCAAGAACTTGCAGGAAGAGTAAATGAATGTAGTATTCGGGAACTCGTGCGCGGGAATTCGCGTGCGGGAAATCGCTTGCAGTCGGTGCTCGCAGGAAGTTGCTTGCCTCCACAAAATTTCATAGGAGTTGAATGGACTGGAGAGCACAGAACATCTTAGGAGATCTCACAGAACAATCTGGAGCAGTTCGTTGGAATAGATCACACAAAGTGCTTGGAGAGCTCGTTGAACTCACTGGGAGAACTTGCAAAAGGAGCCCTTCGACTTGTGGATTGCAGACAGAGCGAGAAGGCCTCGTGGGAGGAGAGCTCGTGAGAGGTTGATCAGGTGGCGGCAAGAGTAGGAAGTCTAGAAAAAGCTATAAATATCTCGTGGATGGAGAGGATTTTTGTTGAAATTGCTTGGTGGAGGATGCCGCCAGAGTTGGCGAGCTCGTAGCAAGGGCTTGCGAGCTCACATGGTTGGAGACTTCGCAGGAGTTAAGTGATCTTGGTAAGAGGGGAATCGGGTGAGTATGAGACTTCACCGGGCTTAGCAGATGTTCAATCATAGGATGAGCTCGTGACTGGAGTGAGGACTCACTGGAGAACTGATGGATCTAAAAGAAGTGAGGACGTGTTGGGCTTCTATCAGGATGTTGGAACTTACAGATCTCAAATGATTGCAAGGAGGACTTGCGGAAGTAGCGAGGTCACAGGAGCAGAGTAAAGGAGACACATGGATGTTCACACAGAGGAGAGCTCGTAGAGATCACGGTGCACAGAGGTGATCGGTCCCTATAAAAGGAGCAACATCGGGACACAGTCAACATAGATATTGGTCGAGGACGGCGAGCGTGCAGTCACTCGAATTCGCAGAGGCTTGATAGAAGAAGTCGACGAGGCTTGTTGAGGCTCGTAGTGAGTTCACAAACGCAAACAAGTATGAGATATTCGTAGACTTGGACGCTCGTTGGAAGGAGCGAAGGTCATACAATATGTGAATTCGAGGAGCGGTGAGGGGATGAGGGGCGAATCCTTCTCTTTCCAGCAGAAGAGCTCGCACGTGGAGAGCTCGCATGGCGGAAGAGCTCGCAAGCAGGAGATCGGAGAGACTGGAGTGATGACTCCTGCTATATTTAGCTTGCAGAAAAGTTCGTGGAAGAAATAACAAGTTCAGAAAAGCTCGTTATCTCTCGTGTAAGGCCAGGGTAATCACACGAAACCACATAGTTCGTGCAAGGCCGGGAAAAATTACTCTGGAAGAGAGTTTGAGAGAGAGCAATGAAAATTTTTGTCCTTGTAACATCCCTACCTAGTTTAACAATGATCATAAGTCCAATCGTCACTCGTGATAAGAAGTAAACTAAGCAAGATTATTAAATTAGTACATTGCATGAATAAATGGAAACAATATTTAAAAACTCACAACATAAGTAAAAGTGTGAAGCTAAAAGTAAAAAAAGTAACTTGGTTTTTTGAAATTCACGAAGCCAACTAGAATTGAAAATAACCATCAGTTTGAAACACTGGAACTTTAAGCAATGTCTGAAATACTAAACAATTTAGCTATATATGATACATGAAGTTCTGACACAATGATACAACATCTGATATGAAATGCAATTTGAAAAGAAAGATAAACGAAATGTAGAAATCCTTGAGAGCTTATCCTAAGCGGATCTCCCGACCTGTGACACTTGAAAAAAAAAGTCCAATGATGGGGTCAATTCATACATACTAACTCAATTCATGTTCCTCTGATATACTTTAGGTTTTGTGGCTTACTGAGCACATCCTGTATGGAATCATGATGGCGACACGAGGGTGCCCTAAATTGAAGTGTCCCTTGAGGGGAACACAATCTCGCATCTGATTGTTTTCTGGTCTGGAAATGTGGCTCGTCGACCCCACGTTTGGGGCTCATACAGACTGCTGGCCATACGAGTATGATTGTGTGCAACCATCAATCATGAGGGAAATATCCATCATGCCCTCTCCGGAACTGATCTATTGGCTGGTACGATACTCACGTTATATCGTGCAATTGAGGCCACTAGCATGGGGCTTATTACATGATTTAACCATTTCGTTTAGCTTGATTGCATTTAACATCTTGGATAGATTATGTTCATGTGTTAAAATGTTGGTTTTCGTGCTCTTCATGACTACATGTAATAGCTTATTTACAAAAAGTGATATGTTTAACCGAGAGGAATCGAATTCCTTTCATCGGGGTTGCGACACTCGTACACACGATGTGACCTCATGATTTCTCTAGGTTACTTTGAAAATACTGAGAATTCTTCTCTGACTAAACTACAGGGCTCTCTTAGATAGGAGACGTGGAACATGTCATGCAATCCACTCATTTCCTCGGGTAAGGCTAACATGTATGCCACCTCACCAATTCTCTCTAACACTTTCAATAGACCAACGAATCTGGGACTCAATTTTTTCATTCGCTTTATTTTAAAAACTCCCTTAATAGATCTGACCTTTAGATAAACATAGTCTCCAACATTGAATTTCACAGTTCTGTATCGTTGATCGTAATACTTGGTCTATCATCTTGATCTATCTTCATGCGCTCTTGAATGAGTTTGACTCAAGTTGTGATTTTGTCAAAATCATGATTTTTTTATTGGAAGATCTCTCTTCACTTTCAGCCCAACATAGGGTGTCTGACTCCGCCTATCATAAAGAGCCTCAAAAAGTGTCATCTCAATACTTTCTTGAAAGTTGTTATTGTAGGAGAATTTAATTAGAGTGACATATTTCTTTTACTTACCTCCAAAGTCTAGTACACATACGAAGCATATCTTCCAGGATTCTATTTGTGTGTTCTGTTTTCTCATCTGAATGGGGGTGGAAAGTTGTGTTAAACTTCGTCTTTGTAACCAATCGCTCGTGAACATATTTCTATTCCTTGGAAGTAAATTTGTCATCTTTATCTGAAATGATAGACTTCAGAACATTGTATAGCCAACTATCTCATTCACATATAGCTAAGCTAATCTCGAACCATGGTGTCCTCTTATTATGAATGAAATGAGCAACCTTGGAAAGACGATCCACAATCACCCATAGAGAATCATTCACACTTCGAGATCTAGGAAGACCATGCACAAAATCCATTGAGATGTCCTCCAAATTCCATTCTAGGATTGAAAGTGGCTGCAACTTGCCCACTAGTCTTTGACATTCAGCTTTGACTAACTTGCAAGTTTCACACTTTCCCTCAAAGAGTATGTCCTCGCTGAGGTGACTGACATATGGAATGCACACTCTCCCTTTATGTAGTAGTAAACCCTCCTGAATAGTAAAGTCATCTTTCTGTCCTCACTGAGTCGACTCCCAAATTTATGCAATATTTGGATGTAAAGTAAGGCCTCTCTGATTATATCTTTTATATCGCACTTGATATCCAACATAAACTGACAGAACTTATATTGGTGTGCGGTATCACACTGATCTCCCGTCTCTACAGAGCTCGCACCAAATCCTCCTGCTGAGTGGTGATGGAATAACATGAACTCCTACTGGTAGCATTTGCTACCACATTTGTTTTCCTTGGGTGATATTGATATCCACACCATAATTTGACTGAAACTCTATCCATTTATATTATCTCATATTGAGTTTTTGTTGATCGAAGATATACTTGAGGCTCTTATGATTTATAAAGACCTTACAACGAACTTCGCAGAGTTAGTGTCTCCAAATCTTCAGTGCATGAATAACTGTTGTTAATTCCAAATCGTGTACAAGGTAATTCTTCTCGTGATCCTTTAATTGTCTGGATGTGAAGCTTATAACCTTCCCATGCTGCATGAGAATACAACCCAAACCTAGATCTGAAGCATCACTATAGATCTTAAAGCCCTTTACACCTAAAAGTAGACATAGTATTGGAGCATTCATCAACCCGGTCTTCAACTTCTCAAATGTAAATTCATATTCCACTGCCCAGTTGAAAACTTCTCCTTTCCTGGTAAGCGATGTCATTGACAAAGCTATCTTTAAGAAGTCCTTAATAAACCTCATGTAGTAACTTGCTAAGGTAAGGAATGTGCAGAAGAGCTCGCAAGCAGAAGAGATTGCATGCAGAAGAGATTAAATTGATTGCAGTAATGGATCCTACTATTTTCAGTCGGTGGGTTTGATGTAGAGCTCGTAGAAAAGGTCGTGCAAGAAATGACAAGTTCGGAAGAGCTTGATATCTCTCATGTAAGCCAAGAGAATCATACTAAACAACATTGGTTCGTGTGAGGCCGAAAAAAATTACACCTGAAGAGAGTTTGAAAGAGAGCAACATTTGGTGATGTGGAGTTCAAAATAAGGAGAAAAGAATGAACAATGGACACCTTTCCATTAGACTTTTTACAAATAGGCTTGGGCTTTAACAAGACGAGTAATTTCAGTTGTCAGGTCTCACCATAAAATCATCTCACTGCCAAGATCAACAATAATAGATTCATACATAGCTTTACATAGTGCCTTTCTCAAACGCACAAAGGGCAAATGTAAATCGGGCCTGAAGTATAGGTGTGGTAATAAAGTAGACATAGCGTGGCGCAATGTTCGTGCGCACTACCGACCAACGTCTACCATCTTGTTGAGATCTATGTCAAATTCAAAATGTTACAGGCCGACCAACTTCTGTTTGGTTCGTCCCCAAACCACACATATTATTGCAGGAGATTAGATTATGATATCATTTGTAACGACTCAACCCATAATATTTGAGGTAATTCTCGCGTTGGTCCACCTGAGCTTATATTAAGTTGAGCCTCCCAAATTTATCATTTTTATGACCTATGAGCACCTCACAAGAGGTCACCTGATCCAGAACAAATATCATCCATAGCTCACTTAATTATAAAATTCCATCACTTGCTTTTGAAAAGTGTATCTAATATTTGAGTCTATACTATTATCAAAGCCTGATAATTTTTCCACCAATTTTGATGTAAGATTCAGTCTTGCACCTCCTTTCACTAATAAATATGTCATCTTTGAAATCTTATATAAGATGTTTTATATTCGATAATCCCCATCCGAAAGACACTCCATGCCCTCATTAGATGACCTCGTTTACAGGCCCACCAATTCTTGCTTGGTTTGTTCCTGAATTACACATCGTGTTACAAGAGGTCTGACTCTACCCAATACACAATAACTGACGTATTGTCCCCTTTGATTTAGCCCATCTCATTATAAGTTGTACCTCACGGTCTTATCATTTTCTTGATGTAGCCTACGAGTATTTCCTTGAGATTACCCATCTCATAAGTACTCTCACCCAAAGCTCACTTAGTTGTGTTTCTAACAACAGTCCCCCACATGCTCCGAAAAGACTCCTTTGATATTTGTGGGTTAAACTTTACTTATGCCTAGTACGATTTTTCTTAAATTTTTATGTGGGATTCAGCGTATTCGTGTACCTCATTTCACCAAGAGATTTTCTAGCTTAGATGTTTAGGCAGGGGGCTGCTCCTTGTCCAGACTTCACTACCCCAAACACCATCGTATTCGAAATATTACATATACTAGGTTTAGTTTCTTAACAAAATTCTCGAATATTTATTTCATTTTGTGTAAATCCTACCCATCGGGGTGGAGAATTCTGGCTCAGTCCTAACTCCTAAGGCGGGTCATCATTCCATGCATAGATCCATTACTATATCTAATACATATAATGTATAGTTTTTAACATCAGTCCTAACACAACCTAATCTAATTACATGAATACTAATGATTTTAAATACTCTCTTTTTATTACTTGCAGTGCTATCTATCATTACAACCCGATCCAAAAAATGCTATTTTTTTAACTAGAATGATTGGGGAAAGCACTCTGCTGGAAGTATGCAGTGGCCTGATATCTACTTTTCAATGTATTTTTGAGTTGGATGAGTAAGTCTTCTTACACCTGTTATTACTAGCTATTCACTTTTGTTATTGAACTCCAACAAACCTGCTTCTTTGCTTCACTTGCTATCTGCTTTGTACAGTTACTGCATCCTAACTAATAAATATTAATACTGCTATATTTAACTTCAATTATTTCTTAAGTATAGTATTGCATTTAGATATTTCTGTTTTATCATTCCAACTGACCTTTCATTATTCAATATTTTGGTTCCTACTGCGCTGAATTTAGGCTTTTACGACGATGCGACGATGGTTTTGTTCTTTGTAGTGCTTTATCGCTTGGAATAGGTGTGAATTAATGTTATCGTAATATTTATAAAGGACTTGGATTTCCTCAATGCGTGCTACCTTGATTTTACTTGGTCGAGTCTCAGAAAAAGAAGTAGAGAGAGGCCATTTTAGTCCCCAAGATCGTTCATCTGCGTCCTTAGCCATTTTAGTTCACATGCAGTTTGTGTCATGCCGCGGTATTTTGCTTCAGCATTGGACCTATAAATCATTGTAAGTTTCTTACTTTGCTATGTAACTAGTTTATCTCCTTGGAAGGTGCTATATCCAAAGGTGGATTTTGTATTTGCTCTATCATTGGCGTAACTGGCATATGAATATGCTGCAAATCATAGATGTATATTTCTTTTAATCAAGACACTCTTACTGGAGATCCTTTGATATATTCTAGTATCTTTATGGGTGCATATAAGTGATACTCCTTGGTGGTGTGCATAAACTAACCAATATTTCCAACAACAAAGTTAAGGCCCGTTCTTGTTATAGTCAGATATATGACTTTGCTAACAAGATGTCTATAATGAGATGCATCTTGAAGCAAAGGAGAAGTTTCGTCTATAGACTTGTAGTGCCCTTGGACATATGAGTATGATGGACTTTGACCAAGAGTACCCATCTTTAGAAGATCCATCATATATTTTCTCCGAGACAGCGCAATACCTTTGTTACATGTGGCAATTTGTATATCGAGGAAGTACTTTGGACTCTCATGTCTTGGTTGCCTAGGTTTTTCCGCAGGTATATTGTGGTTTCATCTAAGCCAAAATCATCATCACCGGTGAAAAAAATGTAGTCTACCTAGACGACAAGAAACACAATATCAGTATTCGTTCTTGTTACCGAATAGATAGGGAGAGAGAAGAAGAATCCGGCAAGGGGGGGGAGGGCCGGCGGTGGTGAGCGAAACGAAAAGGAGGAAGGATGAGGAACTTAGGGAGCAACCCTAAAATCTTGCATAAACTCAAGCATACCTTACAAACTCCTACCCCTCCCTCTTATATAGATGAGAGAGGGCACACAAAATAAGACAATACAATTAATAATAATTAAGTCTAATTAATATTATTTAAAAGGCATTTAAATAATATTAACACATTTAATTTCAAAAGGAATAATCATGGCGGCTTCCATGCGCGTGCCCCAAATAAGTGCGGCGGCTTCCATATGCGTGCGTCAATGATCTCCATCCGGGGGGCCATTTGCGTGAAAGTGTATGCGTAACAATTCTCCACATAAAAAGAGAATTATTTGCATTGCTTCGCCGGAACTCGATAGTGAAAATAACTTTGATTGAAACTAGGCTTTCAGACTCTGTTTAAGATCTATGGACTTGATAGACCGGTGACTCCCCCTAAGCTACATATCCTTCAGGTTGCTCCAGATACGTATCTTGGAGGTCGGCGCAGAGAAAGGTTGGAACCTATGTTAGTATGAGGCGAAAAGGGGTCATGGAGCATAGCTCGGGTGCGCGTTAGGTGAAGTGTAGACGTAAATTGAAAAAAGCATCTTAAACTAAGGTAATATGATAATAATACTAAATACAAAATCCACAACATAAAACATATACCATAATAACATTAATATAAACAATGAACAAATACAAATGAGAAGACCAGTAACATTAATGTTAAAAGAACATTTAAAATGAAATTATTTTACTATTTATCAGTGCAATATCATATAGTCCTGATAAACAAAATTAAATCTTCATCCCCACTGTCATTGTTAAGATCACATTTTTTACTTTAGATAATAAGCGCGTCTGATAAATATCCTCTTTCGCTCCACTGGCCTTAGCAACTGCACCCCATGTCAAAACTTATCATCGAAAGCCAATTTGTCTTCTTGATCAACATCATTTACTTCCTCTATTCTACCATCAACCTTACATTGCTATCGTTTATATTTGTCGATGAAATATGATCATTGTGATCACGTGTATCATATCGATGTCTCAATGCTTGATTGTACTTTGCAAAATATTATTCATTGAAGTGTTGGTAAACTAGCATATTTAATTTTTTTGCTATGAATCTACAATATATCCACATATATCAATCAACTCGATTTCACAACATTATTAGCATACTAAAGATGATTATTTACGGTAAATTATACCATTTAATGACTTAAATATGCTAAAAAATCCTATTACACTGACAACCTGATGCGTTGCAAGTGAGGGTAAACACTTTTGTAGCAAACCTTCGCAGATTTGGAGTTGAAGCTCCATAAGTTGCCACCATTCAACTGTCAAAATAATAAATATTTAGAATTTAACCTTGCATTCTTACTACATTTTAACCATATTCTTAAAACACAATTTTACTTGGGGATTTGTTTTTTTGTGTGTTTAATTGTAAACTTCATTCCAAATAAAACTTCAACCTTTCTATATGAAGTAAGTTGGTCAATAATTTTATCCTGATAGGCATGGCTTGGAATCAATCTTTGCATCGTTTAGTGAACATTTTCTTCTGATAGTTCCTTTGTTTGTGAATGTATTGAATTGAACTTCATGTCTCCATTTGATTTACGGTTTCATGTACTCCTTACAAAGGTTGAGAGTTGCAACAGCTGGCATGATTGATGCCTTTCTGCATGGAAATCTGGTAGTACCTATGAAATTCCCCCTAAATTCACTCAGAAATACTTGGAAAGAATTGTATGTTGCATTCATTGTTGTGAATATCGTCCGATATGGCCAACAGATCGGACGACATAAAGGTTTCACAGACAAAAATAAAATGTTTCCGTTTTTATTCTTACATAATATCATTTTGGAGCATATAAGCCGATATATCAGGCGATATATCTCTACAGTAAACAAATATATAAAATACCTCTAGTATATCCCCGAAATCGACATAAAAACGTAAACATATGTCTTCGATATCATATATTTGCAACCTTGGCTGCATTTGAAAATCCCTGTGGATTAAAATGATCAGTGGTGACTTGATTTGGCAGATTCCAAAAGACAATATAGTCACTTGGTTACAAATAAGGGCATTTTGATCATGCCGTATTCATAAAAAGGAGGAAATGAGAAAATATTAGTCCTCGAGATGTTCTATTTCGGAGATAAGTTAGTTGTAAATATCTTTACGCAAAGAATTTGAGGTGAAAGATTTGGTCAAGTTAAATTACATTTTTAGGATTTATGTTGCCATGTCAGACCAACGCATATTCACTTACTACATAAGTATGATATTAACCTTCTAAAGGAATCTAGTATGCTCGGATGTGCTCCTGCCTCTGTCGGTAGATCAATTATCCTTTGGGAGGGATATTAAGGTGATATATTCATGTGCTTATGAATCAATTTCAGGAGGCGACTTAATCGGTTCTGAAGGTATCTTAAAAATGCACCTGATTGTAGAATCTTTTTTTTTTCTGAAAATGTTATAAAATTTTGCTAACTTGATGTCATGATGGTAAATCTATTTTTGGATATAAGAATATTATTTGTACATTTGATTTGCTACTTGTTTGTGTATAATTTCATTTTTACTCTAAACCTTAAATGCCAAATTTTGTATTGTTTTGTTGCAGGATGAAGTATCCATTCACAAATTCTGACTTGGAAGCTTTGCTCATGGCCAAGTCAATTCGCCTAAGGTTGACTCGTGCAGGAGCACATCCTATTCCAAAGCTTAACCTAAGTATATGATTGTGAAAATTAAAAATCATATATTGTTGTTTGAATAAATAGTTATTGAAGATTTTGACTCAAATTGGAGCCTTTATGTGAGCCTTTCCAATCATTTATCAAAAGACGGGCTCTATTTGATAGCGTACCAGATCGGCCGGCTGATCTAGCCGTTCCGGTCAAGCTAAAAAAATTGCCTCAACTACGATTAACCGGGCGGGCGGGCGGGCGGGCGGGCGGGCGGGCGGGCTTTTAAACCGGAAAATGGTGGGGGATTTTTGAAGTCCAGGTCGAGGTATGTGGGACTTTATAATTTTTCTTTAAGAGAAAGAAATTGAGTTCCATACTAAAGCAATCTCTACCTACTGCCATTTTACCTGGTCAGCTAGTTAGATAATCTAGGAGCATTTAACATACATGGTATTTTTATATCTATAAATTAGGCATGCAAATTTGGCCCGGGTCTGGTTGCCCGGCCGGGTCTGAGCCCAATTAGGCCTGGGCCAAGCCAGGCCTAAGGGGGCTCAACAGGCCCCCTTATTTGGGCAGGGCCCGGGCCGGGCCAGGCCCAGGGTTGAAAAAAATGAGCTGGGCGCTGCCCAGCTTTTGAGCTGGGCAGCGCCGAAAGGCTGGTGCTGCCCAGCATTAAATGCTGGGCTGCCACGACCAACATTAAATGTTGGGCGTGGCAGTCCAACATAATGGTAATGGCTTATAATATTATTATTATTATTATATATATAATATTATATAATATTTAATTAATTTGGGACATGCTTGAGCCCGTTCTTTTATGCTCAAGCAGGCCCCCTTATTTCGGTGAGGCTTGGGCCCGGTTTTGCAGAGGCCTGGCCTGGGCTTGGCAAAAATAAAGGCCGGGCCCTGGGGGCCCGAATCTGGCCTGGGCCCGCAGGGTTTTTTTTGCACGGCTGACTATAATCTATAACTTTATAAGCAAAGATGGCAATCTGCATGACCCTGTATCAAGATGTAATGTATCCAACAATATATTGATCTCTATGATCTAACGGTTGATAAATCATGTATGTTCAAAAGTTTCATGGCGTAATTATTTTAGCAATAACTTTCAATTTGTTCGTCGGGTCATAGCGTAATTATTTCGTCTCCCCATGTGTTTTCACTCGTATTATATACAAGAGACTGCACGATTGGCCCATGTGCAGATGCGATAAGTTCTCGATCACGATAGTGTTCTAGTGCGACGGTGCTTCTGTCGCTCGCTAATCACCGAGTGCACAATTGTTGTCGATGGGCATGACTGCCCTCGGTGGCTGAAAGTGGTGGGATCGTTTGAGCACTGTCGTGGTTGTGGAACTGCCACGACCACAAGCGAGTGCGCATGGCTGGGGAGTTGGGGTGTATTGTCTCTCGCATATTGATTACATAATTATTTGGTGAAGCTTTTTAGATCATATAGGGTTTATCACCGCCGGATCATGGAAATCAAAATGTTGTTGGATAGAACTCATCAAAACAATAAATATTCATATAAGAATACTTTGATTAGAGTATTCATATAAGAATACTTTGATTAGTTTAAGTTAATTTTAATTTGTCTAAAAATTTTAATAAATTAAAAATCAAAGCTAACAAAATAAACTCGCATATAACTACAGAGGAATTGTAGCCTTTGGTGTTAATTTAATATATATATATATATATATATGTGGGTTTGGATTATATAAGCTCAAGCTTTTTTAAGCATAAAAAAGTTTTGAGTTGGTTCTCCCAGAATACATGTCGGAATTACACAATTAATATATGTATTTTGTATGAAAGAAGATCTACAATTTTCATGTTGCGAACATTTTTATAAATTTTGTAAGATTTGGTCGGAATCTAACCTGAAAGGTTGCTGGCTCGAAAAAAATATAATAATAATAAATTTCATAATTCGAGCCAGCAACCTTTCGGGTCAGATTCCGGTCAAACCATGCAAATTTCGGAAAAATGTTCAACATGAAAGTTGTAGATCTTGTTCTTGCATATAAAATGCATATATTACTTGCGTAATTCTGACATATATTGTGGGAGAACAAACTCAAGTTTTTTTAGGCTTAAAAAAGCTTGAGCTTATATATGTAATTCTATGCGTGTGTATATATATAAACATTTTTGCACGAGTTTTGTCCTTGTGAAGATCGTACATGATTGAGCACTTATAATTTTTTAGTCTGTATTTAAAATTGATTTGCTCGTATCCAAATTGAATTTGCACGTAATAATGGCTTAAGCAATCCGTCTAATTCTTCCAACAAGTTTAATACCACATGGATACTTTAATATTAGCTTTTGTTGTATATAAAGCTTATGTGGCAAAGTTGGTAATCCACAAATGCTTGAACGAACGGAAACACACTGTAATGAGTGTATATATATAGACAGGAAAAATATTTTTTGGTGTAATATTTAGTTTTTCAATGTTATGATTTCAGAGAAATTAAAAAAAGATTTGAAGTGACTTTAATTTTTCATTTCATCCGTATTTATAATATATTTCCAATGTCACCAAAATCGAATGATTTCTAGCTTTAGCACTCCGGAAAAGCCCCGTCCAAAAAGCCTGGTAGGCCCGGGCCTATCTGGCCCGGGCTTTCCTTGCTCGGGCCCGAGCCCCGTTTTAGCCGGGCTCAGGCTCCCTCTCCTAGGGAGAGTCTATTGAGGCCCCCAAGGCCGGGCCCTGGAAGCCTGATTTTTATTTTTATTTTTTTGTTATCTTGTAATAAATTAAAAAAGCTAAAAATAATATGAAATTGACAACCACGAGAAAACATTTTTTATTAGTCTTGAAAAATGATAAATACAAATTTACATTCAAATTGAAAAAAAATGAAAAATACAAAAAATAAATTTTATAATAAATGTCAAAAAATTTTATAAAATTCAATAATTTAAAAAATTACAAAAATTGTCGGCTCCTCGGGTGCGACATGCGAGTGTGCGACGCGCTTAACAATCTCCTAAATTTATTGTGTTCATCTCGTCTTCTACATCTGTTGAGCTATCATTGATCAGTGAAATGTGTTGCTTACTCTTCATAGCATCCAAGTGATCCTTGTATATATACAGATTTTCAACGATTCTTCGCTTAGGCGACTCCTCCGCTCGGTCAAAATCCTACCACTAATAGAAAAGGCAGACTCCGAAGCTACCGTGTTAGCTTGGATTGTTATTAAATCACTGGTCATATAGGTCATAATAGGATAGGTATTAACCTTACATTTCCACTATTTTAGAAGATCAAAAATTTCAATTTCGTTTGTAATCATAAAATCGCGAAATTGTGTTTTAGTGTATAATTCTAGTTCATTTAAACTACTAAATGATGTGCGGGCTTTTTTCTTCGAAGATAATTCTAAAATTTTATCTTTAATCCGTAAAATTGATCATAATAATTATAAAATTTAGTGAAAATGAGTTAAAAATTGAAATACTAACGTTATCAAATTCCGAATAAGTTATATATAAGTCAAAATTAGTATTTATTTATTCGATTATATTTTTTACGCCGAATAGAGGATTCAAAGCGGCGGCACATGAAAACATTGCTGGCAATTCTTTATAATATTTTAAAATTTGTTTTTCTCTAAGTAAAGGACGTCACCCTTCGATAAACAAATTGTCGCCCTATAAAAATATTTTAATAAAATCATATAATTTTCTATTACGTCACAATCGTTATCGTTCAAATCATGAATATTTAGCATAGTGTAGTATTCCATAAGAAATGGCTTTTGTCGCAACGCTCTCTTTAATATTTTATATGTTGAGTTCCATCTAATTGACATGTCAAATTGGGGTTTCAAATATTTTTGGCCTTGGTCGTTTACAATTTTTTAAAAATTATGTCTTCGTTGCCTAGAACTATAAATAAATTGTAACATAAGACGATTTTATTAATGTACGGTTCCATAAAAGATAAATTATCTTGTACAACTAAATTTAAAACGTGACAGACGCACCGAGTATGAAAAAATACACCGTTTAATATTGGTTTTAAATCGCGTTTTAACCACTCAATTGCGCAGTATTATTAGTGGCGTTATCGAATTAAATACTCATAATTTTATCTTTAATTTTAAATTCTCGCGGGTATTTTATAATTATTTGATACATGGCTTCACATGTGTGCAGTGCGGGACTTTAAAACTTTCAAAACATATTATACGTTTATTTAGATCCTATGAAACAGGATCGACACAATGACAAGTTATACAAATATACGATAGTTCTAATTTTATGTTACTAGATCAAACGTCACTCGTCAAACTCACATGCCTTTCGAAATTTTCAAAATAATTTATTAAAAATTATTTTGATTCCAAATAAAATTTAAGCGCGCCGCGGCTAAGCGAGGATCTGCTGACCTTCTGATATTTTGGTTGAAGCCCTTAGTGAATGTATTCGATCTCTTCCTTGTCGTCGTGGTTGTTGAACATCAATGCACGTCTGATGACGTTCTTCACTTGCAGCTCTCGTTGTCGACTTTGATCGTACGTCCAAATTTGTCCCGCTCCCGATATTTGTGCCTAACTGGACTCGGGAGATTTTTTCAAAATGCAAGACTTGATGTGTCTTGCTAATGTAAAGTTGTGGCTAAAGGTCAGCAACTTCAAACATAATTTACATTTCAACTTGTATTCGGCGCCGACTTTTACTTCTTGAAATCAACATCATCAAGAAAATACCATAAAGAAATCATCGCGGTCTCCGCATAGATCAAGAGTGATCTCCGCTGAGATCAGGAGTGATCTCCGCAGAAATTAAATGGATGATCTGCACAGCCGATTCCAAAAACTTCAACAGGGTATCTCATCTATTTTAGTATTCTCTATGCTACGGCTTGAAATTGACTAAATGATGGGTCAATCTCTCTTCATCCTTAGCATTTTATCTCTACTTTGTGCAAGCTATTCTACCTCTTGATTTTACGAGTTTCGCTTCTCATAAAAATTCAAGCCAGCGCTAGTCTATTTGAGGAGTCCATTTCAAGCCAACTCTAGGCTTCGAGCGAAGCTCACCTAGGCTCAAACAGACATAAATAATAGTAAAATATGCTATTTTTAAAGAATATAATTTCTATGTAGTTAAATATGTGATTATAACCCAAGAATAACCTAATATGCAACTTATAGTGTCTACAAAAAACCTCAGCCATTGGCAAAACATTAGCTACACTGCTTTATTTTTAATGAAGGAGAAACTACAATCTACATCAATATTACCAGGCTGAGAGTGCATGATTACATATAAATCTATATTTATTCTTAACATATAATAAAATCAATCAAAAAAATTATTGATATTAACGGCTAACTAAAATTTTTGATCCAATGCCACCGGGATGGATCAGCCTCAATTTAAGGGAATTTTTTTTTATACGAGTAACACACCATCCTCTACATGCGATACTCTTTTTTGCTATAAATTACAATATATATTTATATATATAATTTTAGGTAATAATAATTATAAATTATCTATACACTAAAGAATACATTCAGAAAAGGCTAATGTTATTTCATCTAATATATATACTAACACGTCTGACATGTGTAAAAAAAAAAGAGATAATAAGACAGGACTGAAGTGAGCCTGAATATATAACAGGACTGAACTATTGTTTCCATGAATTGCCGATACAGAGAAGAGCTAAAACATTAACAAATTCAGCCAACCATACCCACTATAGCAAGAAATGTTTTAGGACATGGTGGCATATGATCTATTAGCAGACCAAATAGTTCACAGATGAAGAGGTTTGTAGGACAGTTAAGCAGAAGGATTTATTAACTACAGAGTGGATGAAGAGGTTTAATGATTTTTTGTAGAAATAGTTTAGCAGAGAAGCAAAGAGAGAAAGCTGCTGTGAGTAATTGCTAAAGTTGTGGTATTTCCCGCATAACATAGAAGCTGGCAGCAGGAGGATAAAGCTGCTCTGATTTTCCCATCGAATCTGTAAGCTGAATTGCTTCCAGCCTTTTTGCTTCATAACTAACCATCTGTTTGGCTTGCCATTCTCTCACCTGATTCAATTTTCAACTTCCATTCAATTTCAATTTCCCTAAAAACAGCATTAGAAAAGATAAAACTAAGAATGATATAGCTTTTCACATACTACTACAAACTTGATTATGTTTCCTTCCATTGATAGATCAAGGCTCCGTTTGGCGCGGTGTTTTTTTTGCTCCGATGAGTTAAGACAAAAAACGCCACCATCATAAAATGTTGTTTGGCATGACAACAGTTATGGCCGCCACCAAGAAAATAACTAATTTTGAACATAAAGTTCCTTAGGTGAGGTTGGGTGTTCACGAACCACGGTTCATAATCACCACATTCATTACCGTCATCGCCGTGCCAAACAGAGCCCAGGAGATGTCAAGGAAATGCCTCAAGCTCTCTTCCACAATTAGAAAAGCCATAACGACAATGTGATCCTTTTTATAGTAATATAGCAGGGTCATTAAGTCTTAAAGCTAGTAGTTTTAATTTCATCATAAAGGTTGTCAATGTTGGCCAATAAACATGAAGCAAAACAGTATTAAGGGTTCAAAAAATTTAAATGTTTCTTAATTACCTGTTTTAAACATTTATTGTGCAGATGAATCTGGGCCTGCAGTCAAACAACCATATCAGCACAAACATAAGTAATAGCTTGATGTTTTCATAAAGAAAGATCAGAAAACTACGTGCCCAACTCTATTTCTTATGTTCAAAACAAGCATTTATAGTAACGAGACTTGTTGATAAGTAATAGTTTGATATGAAGAATAACAGAAATAAACAAACAAGCAGTTATAGTTAATATCAAAGTCATGAGGTGTTTGTAGATTGATAATAAAAACTGCAGTACAAGGATTAGATTAGGAGAAAAATAGCAGTAAAAGGATTGATTGATAATCTAAATGGACAAATAATGAATGATAAAAGAAGGGATCTGTGTACACAACCCAGAGCCCCCTTCATCTCCAGTCTCGGACTTTCCGCAGCCCCCTTCACCTCCAGTCTCGGACTTCAGCCCCATACCAGAGTATCTCCAAGATCTGTTGGCCTCTCGCCTTCCCTTCAGTAGCTTAAACCATAAAAACCTTTTTCACCGGAAAGCTTAAACCATTGTTAATGGGTGCTACGATTAATACTTAACATGTTTAAAATTGGGAACCTTCTATATTTGGCTGCAAATTGTTTCAAAACTAACATGTTGAACAACCTATTTATTGAATAAAAATTTATTCATAATCAACCATAAGAACGTACCGAGTACTATACCCTGCTTGCAAATGTAAAGCATGCAGTGGAAAAGTGCAACAAATCATCAAATAAATACCTGTAAAACCAAATTTTTTATCGGTCTCTTTCTGTCCAGAATTAAACTACCGTCCCGTAATCCATGACTTATGATTTTAGCAGCCACGTTTGTGTCAGAAGCAGGTATGCCCGGCTGTGATCCAGTCAAAGATTTCGAAATTGTAAAGCCCGGAACCGGTGGAGATTGCTGCTCGTGGTGATGCTGCTGAAGCTGCTGCAATTTATGAAGTTTGCGCATCTGATACTGATGCAATTCATAAAGTTCAGTCAACACGTGTCCTGGTTTTAGTACCGATTGAGGCATCTGTCCCTGCCTCAGACCTAAAGATTTTTGTTGGGGTTGAGGGGAGGAGAGCTGCTGAGGCAAGATGGCATGTTGCTGTTGTCTTTGCTGCTGTTGTTGGATATGATAATATGGAGACACCGGAGACGGCATCCCTGCTTGCATTTTCTTTAACCATTGTTGTTGTGAAATGCTGCCTTGCACTGCTGTCGATTGTTTGTTTGGAGTTAACCCAGATTGTTGGGGGCTCATTGCTGAGAGAGAGGACCTCCTCTGTAATCTTTCACTAATCAGCTTCTGTGAAAAAAAAATCAGAATTGCAGGATATATTAAATATAGGAATAATTACTAAAACTTACCCAGAGATTTTGGATAATTACAGGGTCCTTCCCTCTACCTTTTAAAAGTATCAATTCCTTTCCTTTAAGTTTACGTTGTACATGTTAACAAAGTAAATTTAAAAGGGAGATTTTGATAACTTCAAAAGTTAAAGGAGGAATCCCAATAATTATGCAAATTGGAGAGGAGGTCCCAATAAATGACCTTCAAACATAAGTAAAAATTGGAAAAGATCTAGAAATTAAATTTTTGGCATGTTGCACATTTATCTATGAAGATTTTTAAGCCCTTTTACAATAGCAAGGAATTGCAAAAATTCAATCATACTACAGTTAACGACCAAATCATACATCTTCAACTAAGGAAAAAATAACTATGCACAACAAAAAATGAATGGAAGAAACATACTACTCAGAGCACATTACATGGAAGGTTTGGTTTAAGTGTTCAAGTTGAGGGACAACGTTTTGTAATGAACACAATTCTATACGCAATTAGGCATAATATTCTACCAAATTCTATCGTAATAGAAATTTGCTCTTGAAAATCTGAAGAGACAAAGCTTTGTAATGATAGAAACTGCCTTCTTCTTAATCCAAGCTATTTTATATGGATTCATAAAAGAATTCAATAAGGAGATCTATTTTAGATTGGTCCAAAAAGTGAAGTTAAATTAGCTTTTAAAAATACATGAGGTTTAAACCTTAACCACCAATAAAATAGACATTGAGATTTGGAGAACAAAGAGAATTATTTGATTGATAAGTCTTTTTAATAAAGAATTTAAAACTAAGAGGATGTTAAATGACAAGAATTTTTTTTTAATGGGAACCCGGCGTGAACGGCTATGATTGACCATACATTTGGTATCCAAATACTACTAAATAAAGACCCAAAATAAAAGAAAATACATAAAAGCAATAAAATGGCGCTCCAGACGTGCTCGTGGACTCGAATCGCTGATTCGATCAACACTTCCTGCACAAGTACACATGAGCGGGCCATGCTGGGTGGAGGTTTGATCTCCACCATCGATCATGTGGTTGATCCTCATCAAAACATTTAATGAGACAAGTTAAAAGTTAAACAAACGGATATACTGTTTAGCCAATAGAGGATTTAGAATTAATAAATCAAAGCTCGAGTATATGATATGCCATTTTAGTGGTCCTGATATTAATAGATATGAATTTATCTTGTTAGAAGATAAAGATATACATGTGCATGATAAGATTAAGTACCTTAGATCTAATACCCAAAATAATGGAAATAGAGGATGATAGAATTTCAAGAGTTAATGATGTAATCTCAAACCTAGGGCTGTAGTTTTGGAATAAAAATATAATTGTGATCTTTTAAAACAATGCGGCGCGATCGAACTTGCGGGCTATTTTAACGACTGAAGCGACCTAGGCGCACAAACGAACGTAAATGCTACCCCACGAACATACAAAGCTATGAATCACAATTCCACAAGCATAAAAATCAAAGTGGTGGACAATTACGATTATGAAAAGGCGGCAATTAAGGGATAATACTAGTAGGGCAAGCTCTAAATAATTAACTATTTGTTTAAACCTTGTGCATGGAAGTTAACTAAGGTTTGGGGGTGAGGGATGGAGAGGTATACCCCGAGGAAGAGTGGCCGAGGCGAACAAATCCACTGACGGTCAGCCGGTGGTGGGGAGGCAGGAGACACCTCCGGCGGCTCAACTGGACGAACCTGGATCTGTGATGTCGGGCTTGCGGGAGGCGTAGAGAGGTGGATGTGGCGGCTCTGGAGGTTGCAGGAAAGGTGCCGGCACGATCTGGACAGGTATCGTGCGATTATAAAGATGAGGGAGAGTTGTGGAGGCGCCGGAGCCGGCGGTAGAGGTCGCAGGGGGTGGTCGCCGGACTCTGGCAGGGACTCCAGAGGGGGCGTCGAGACTGCCGGCAGTGGCGGAGGCTTGGAAGCTCTTCGGTTTGCTGGAGGAGACTGGAATCGCCGGAGGAAGGCAGGGGAGGCCTCGTCGGTGACTGGGGAAGCTGCAGGCAGCGGAAATGACGGCCGGCGGTGAGGAGCTCTGGACTGAAGATGGCGCTGGCCGTCGGGACGGGGAGAAGCTCTGGCAGCGAGCGCGGGACTAGCAGGAGGCGGCACTGGCTGCGATCAACAGGCGACGGGATTTAACAAGGAGGCGGGGCTTGCGGCGCTGGATGAACCGAACGAAACCAAAAAAATGGTTCGTTCAATTCAATTTCCAGCCAACCCTAACAGGAGCAATGTGGGAGACTTTTAAAGCAAGGCTTAGGGCCAAATGGCTATTAGCAGCCCCATTTGATAATAATAATTAAAATAATGCAGATTTTTTTAAAATGAGAGTGAAGTGGATTTCTGGGCGGGGCCGGCTATAGGAAAATGGGATATTTTAACAAAATAATTAATTATTATAAGCTTGCCCTAAGCTAATCTATCCCCTAAAATACCGGACCTATGCATTTAAGGTCTCGTTGGCCGGTCACACCAACAAGCCAACAAAAAATGCGCGAGCGACATGCGCGATACAAAATAACATCCAAGCGCTTATAACACGCGTAATACAACTCAACGCTACATAATAAATCAAAAATGCGCGAAGGCATGCGCTACAAAAATAAACGACAAATGCAAGAACATAATAAAAAGGACGCGATGCGGGTTGCACCAGTTAAGGCTTGATAGCTAAAATAAATAGTGCTTCAATAATATTATGGGCTAAGAGAACATCGTAGATATGTAGAGGTAAATTTTATTTAAAAACTTGTTAGTTATGGTAAAAATGTTGTATGAGCTCGAGTATTAGGCCGTGAGTCATTAAATACTAGGTTGTTTTTGAATTAAATGAGAATGTTAAAATAGATGCATAATAAATTAAGAAAAAATAAATTAAGGAAATGAATACATTAAACTATCGAGATTAAGATAATAGAAAATAGACTTAGATAGTTTGTGCATGATAATGATATAAATGAAAGTTATTCAAGATAATTTTCCTAGCTAAATTTTAACATCTAAGGCAACACTTCACAAGAACAAATGTAAAATAAGAGCGACTCCAAAAAGTACAATAAAATCTTAATGAATGATAATTGTTTTGATATATTTTACTTATGGGTGAATGAATGATAATTGTTTTAATATATTTTACTATTGTGGAGTCTGTGTTTTGCTATTGAGTTTTATGCTACAAGGATTGGTAAATATTATGCTTATCTTTATGCTCAGGGTAATACTAGGCTAATTGATGTAAACCAAATCTAGGGTTTTGAAAATTAATTATTTTAATTGAAAATATTTTATTTTGTTATAAAAATAAGATTATGATTTTTAAGAAAATACGTGGATTTTAAACTTGAAGAGGGACCGAGCGGCCAAAACAAAGCTTCGCGCGCACATCTACTCTTAATGATGAATTTCCCAAAATCCGTTGATCATTATCTGAGAGAAACTCCCTCGAGCGTGATGCAGTGGTAGACCTCGAGACTGGACACACTAAGTGCAAGCTAATATGCAAATGATGCAACTTAAGGGTGAGCATAAAAAACCGCAAACCGCACAAACCGCCCGCACCGCACAAACCACACCGATTTTTAAACCGCACCGCGTAGTTTCGGTGCGGTGCGGTTTTGAACTTTTACAAACCGAGCACGGTTCGGTGCGGTGCGGTTTTCAGATCTTGAAAAGCGCAAAAACCGCACCGCACCGACTAATTACATATTTTCAATTTTCATGAACATGTGACATATCACATACATCTAAATAAAAGTATAACTTATAAATTATTAATTAATAATAGTAATTAACTAATTATAATAGTGGATATAGTTACTTTCTTGTTTTGTTTGATTGTTCTCTATTGATTTATTGATGAATTTGTTGATTTGTAAAAAAATTTAAATGCAAATCGTATCATAATGATTCATCTAAATGAAAGTGCGTATTCACTAGCTTTCTCTTAATATTTCAATGTTGGAAGGAAAAATAAAACTACAATTATGTGAGTGTTGTGCATATCAAGGACTTAAAACAACTCAGGTTCATTATATTACATTTGATGTGTCAATTCATATGCAACTAAAATAGTCAAATCGCACGTTGACTATATTTTTGTCCAAAATTTATATCTTATTTCATCTCATATTATCTTTTTAGTGTTTATGTATTTCGCATGCTAAAAACCGCACCGAAACCGCAACCGCACCGCAAAAAACCGCACCAAACTGAAACCGCACCGTGTAATTTCGGTGCGGTGCGGTTTTGCTCGGGCCAAAACCGCGCCCTTGCGGTGCGGTTGCGGTTTGGGCCAAAACCGCACCAAACCGCACCGCGCACACCCATGCAAGACGGTCCGTTCAAAAATCAGCAAAAATAACTAAGTGTTATAAAGAAACGAGCAGGAGCATGAACGTTCGCAATTTTAATTTAAGGAAGCTGGCATGATTCACAACGAATGAGTTGCAAATAATTTTAAGCACACGCCAAATAAACCCTGCAAGTTATGCAAAGAACGACACTAATAGCAATACAAGATTAACATCCACTACAAGCACAAGCGCCAAATGTTCAACAACAAAAGAAATTACTCCAAATTAACTAGACTTACACGTGTAAGCGGGGGGCTGATTGGGCTGACGGAGGACTCCACGGAAACGGAATGCTGGAAAGCTGGCGACGGTGGCGGTTGGCGGGCTGTATGTGTAGAGGGGTAGGGTTTAGTGGCCCAAAGACGTGGAGGGGAAGTGGAGGTGGCTGGCTTGAGGTTGTGGAGTGGGGCTGCAAGAAGTGGAGGGCTGGGAAGTGGATTCACGGAAGGGGAAGGGAGGTGGGCGGGAGGTTGTTGCTGGAGGAGTATTAGGGTGGCAGGATATACGCAGGTGGGAGAGGGGGTGGTGCTGGACGGCGGAAGGAGGGAGGGGGAGAGCTGGCGGCGGGCTGGCTGGAGGTGGGAGGGTCCGGCGGCTGGCTGGAAGGAGGGGGCAAGGCTTGACGACGAATGGCTGGGAGGGAGGAGGGTCTGCGAGTGGTTGGGAGGGCTAGGGTTCAGGCGGGAGAGGGAGGGGGCCGGGGTAGGGAGGCTGGAAGGGGAGGAGGAGAGGAGAGAGGCTTACCCTTGGAGTCACACCAACGGGAGGAGGAGGAGCGCCGACGTCGCACCTGCGCGGAGAGGACCGATGGCTGCCGTTTTTCAGCAAAATCCACGATATCCCAAATCAGCCCCCGCTTCCGCCTATATATAATAAAAACTACCTAGGGCATCCCGAAACGGACGGCCCATAACATCCGGCCCGATCGGGTGCTAAATAAACTCAAAATACATAAATGAATATAGTAAATTGACTCGCAACGACGATCCGGATGCAACCGTGGGCTCAGATCGGCCGTCCGAGCGAGGATTCACCGCTTCCTGCGGGAATAGACGTGTGTAGGTCGCTGTGCGCCATCAGAGCGTCTAACGAGTTGAACTGTAGCGAGAGCCGAACATCCACAAGCAAGAGACACACAATAATTTATGATTAACGGTAACAAAGACAGTTTGAACGTGAGGGCAAGCTCAAAAATTATTTAGTTAGACGCATAAAAATAAAGTAACTCAAGGAGCGACCGATACCATAAAGCACGCAGAAAATTGGTCAAGTCCAAGCCCAGCCTGCGCAAGAAGAGTCAGCACCCGATTGACGGAAGGAGTTGACGTCGACGTCAATCGGGAAAGAGTCGCAGATGATAATGGCGAGGACGTTGACGTCCCAGCCGGGAAGACAGGAACCGGAAGTCTTCAGGGATGCGGGGTTGGAGCTGTGCCGGCGGCAGCGAAGCTTGCGAGCGATATTTTCGCCGGGAGGTGATCAAGGGCCTTGATGTCGCCGAAGCAGAGGAGAGAGGAAGACCCGAGCTTCAACGGGAGGTAACTGGTAGGAGATGTACGCTACAAAGGGACGAAAGGTTCACTCCTCTGTATATCCCATCTCCCCTTTTTCTTCTTCCGCCGAGTGTTTAAATAAGCGGCCATTGAATATATCCTCACAAGGGAGAAAGCACGCTCGGCTTCTTCGGTCTAAATAAAATGTCCCTTCCTAAAACAATCTGTCACTGGAGCTATAAGAGAACTAAAAATTTTAATAAACTTACGATAAAAGGATGATATGCCGTGAAATCCACAGGCCTCTGTGATGGTCTTGGGACTGTGCCACAATCTAATAGCGTGAACCTTTTCGGGATCAGCCTTGATACCCTCGGATGAAACACCGTACCCTAAGAAGGTTAAACTATTAGTCAGAAAGGAGCACTTCTTAAGGTTTCCATAAAATTTATTCGCTAAAAGGATTTGGAAAACCTTTCGAAGGTGATGTAGATGTTGATTTGGGTCGGTGTTATAAATCAGGATATCATAGAAAAAATGACCACACAAACTCCTATCAAAGGGCGAAGGACTTGGTGCATGAGACGCATGAAAGTACTCTGGGAATTGGAGAGGCCAGCATCACAAGCCATTTGTATAGCCCTTCTCTAGTTTGAAGGTAGTTTTTCATTCATCTCCGGGTCGGATCCGGATCTCATGGTAGTCGCTCTTAAGATCTATTTTAGAGAAGACCTGGGAACCACTAAGCATATCGAGCATATCATCCAAACGGGGTATTGAAAATCTATACTTGATAGCAATTTTATTTATTGTGCAGCTATCCACACCAACATGTGTCATGTCCCGTCTTTCTTGGGGAACGGCGCAAGGACTCATATTCTCCCTGATATGGCCTTTCTTAATCAAATCGGTGACCTGCCAGTGGAGCTCCTCATGTTCTTTGGGGCTCATACGATAGTGGGGTAAGTGAGAGAGGCTAGCACTGAACATAAGATCAATACAATGTTGTATGTCACGCATGGGAGGGAGGTGATCTGGTAGCTCCTCGAGCATAATACTCGAAAACTCAGAAATAAGGGGGCGAACTCTACTCAGAATCTTGATGGACTCTAGACTAGAATCTAGATCGGCTAAGATATAGACGACCTCACCATCCTTCATTTATTTCTGGAATTGGGACCCATAAAGTAACATAAGAGCGGAAGGAAACGAAATTGCAGTTATAGGAGGAGACGTGTTACTACCGGGTGAGGAACGTTCTAAGTGCTTGGTAGAGGACCGTTTTTCTGTGGTAGAAGAACAATCTTACGACCACGTCGGTCAAACTGCTACGACCGCCCTAACAAGATATAACAAACCTCTATGGTCGCGACATGACACCAAACAGAATCTTGGTAGGAACCCCCTATGGAAAACTCGACTAAACGCTGATGCATGATGGGTATAATCATAGAACTAGTGACCCATGACAAACTATACGATTTTCCTAGAGGTTGGGTCTTAAGTTTTAGCTTTTCCACCATGCGTTGTGACCTAAAATTTTCCATGCTACCACTATGGATAGTGATGGAGCAAAATTGCCCTTGAATGTGTGCGGTAGTTCGAAAAATATTATGCCTCAACCACTCATCTTCAATGGAAATTTTGGGGGTGAGGAGGTTATGTTGCAGGACACAGACTAAATGCTCATTGTGCTCTCCTTCTACTTCTACCTCGTCAACGACTACCAGATCAGGTTGGGAGTCAGTAAGAAAGACTCCATATTTGGGTCCGGGTCCTCTTCGGACTCGTCCACAACTACGAACTATCTACGCGGACACTCGGAGGATTTGTGTCCCGGCTCCATGCACTTAAAACACTGAAAGACCCCAGGGTTGGGTCGGGAGCCGATAATCTCTGTCTTTGGATATGACAGACGGAGGTGTAGAGGCACTAATGGACCCTAAGGAACGGTTAAGATGGGGGTTTTAGGAGTAGTGGTCTGAGATACAACATTGGGGAGCTTATTTGTAATCGTAGGGCCTGAAGCTTTCTTTTGTAGCGATGACTCAACATGATGGGCCCTACTGGAGATCTCCCATAAATCCCTAAAATCGTGAAGCTCCAACTGCTCTGGAATGGCATAACGGAGACCGTTTATGTAGCGAGAAGAAAGCTCCAACTCATCTACCGTGAGTTTATTTTGTCGTAGGTTATGAAATTTGTGATACATATTTTGAAAGTAATCTGGGGGACATGCCGCTTTCGTAGGTGGCTTTTGAATTCTACCCAGGTAGTGATAGGGGCATCTGTTTCCAGGGGATGAATCATTCCATTCATTCGCACCAATCTAAGCATCCTTTGGGTTCGACTTGGCCCTCACCCTCATCCCAACATGGTTGGTTTCGGGGTTCAGGATGTTGTGCCAAGGGATCTTCCTCCCAAGGGTTTGGTGGAGGTGCCTGATTAAAACCCAGGTGATTAGCGACATCTAAATTATTGACGGAGGTTCTTAACCCATTCATAACTTTTGTAACATCACCCATGTTGACGGTGAGTGTTTCAACCAGTTGCATGAGGTTCCATATGCGCTGATTCAAGTCATCGACGCTCGCCTGTAATTTGTCTATCTGAATTTCCATTTTTTTAAAGATTTTTAAAGGCTTAAAGATTTTAAAATAACTAAAATCTTTTCTTCTTTTAAGTAAAATCTTAATTTTAAAATACTAAAAAAAAAATTAAAGATCTTTTTTCTGTTGATAGAAAGAGTGCACTATATTGTTTTTTTACTTTAAAAACTCACATAAAAATTACTTCTTTTTTAATCAAACTCTTATTTTTAAAAAGAAACAAGAAAGCTTATATTAAAAATGAAAATATTTTTTTTTTTTAAATACAGATCTTAGGAATATTTTTTTAATTAACAGATCGTCGGATTCACGTTAGGAGGGAATCCAACCTCTCTGACACCAAACTGATGTAATCTAATTTTTGGAAAACATTCTTGTGACAAATTAAGGAACTAGTTTAGTAAATTAAGTCGTGCTACGCCCCAAGAGAGAGGGATCCTCCATAAATAATTCTAAGTTCGATATGATGAGTTTAAATGTATAGCGAAAATTTAAGCAAGATTTATTCAGGCCGGAAGCGATTCACCTTTCCTAGCTGCAAACATCAGTCAGTGGCAATTATATGAAATAACGATAACAGTGGAGATGATAAGCAAGCACAGTCAAATATGATCACTTAATTTAATTGCATGAGTTCATAGTTTGAAGGGGAGCGAGAATGTTACCTGTCGGGGATTTCTGGGCTCGGGTTGCAGTGTGGTCGGCTATGGGATTGGCTTCACGGAGTTGGCTAGAAACTAGGGAGGATTTCAACAGGGGGCTGGGCGGTTTGGGAGTGATTGACAAGTGGGAATAAAGGGGTAATAAGGTGGAGAAACCGAGCAGGTAGTATAGATCATGAATTTCCTGACGGAGGCGGGAAATGGTCGTCGGTAGTCGACTGGCCCTCTGACAGAAGATTCGATGGCGTTGGCGTATTATGTGACAGGAAGAAACGGGAGACGGTGAATCGTGAGGTTCAGGGATTCTCGATCCCACCTGGGAGCGATCGGGAAGGACTCGTCGGTGGCAGATCCGCCACAAGGCAACTCGTCGGAGGTCGAACAACCCACGGGAGGGCTCACTGATGATGAGGGAGGGAGAATCGGCTGGAGTCACTCGTTGTATTGAGGGAACCGCCGAAGACAGTACAAGTCTCATCGATTCCTTCTTTTCCAGTCTGCCAAAGCTGTAGGAAACGGGTGAAAATAAATAGAGGGTGTTTGGGGGGTAGGATAAATCCATTTAAGAGGAATAAAGTGTGAATTTCATAATGAGGGGGGGGGGGGGGGGGGTGGAGGTTTTGGGAACGCAAAAAGACTTATGGAAAAGAGAGGTCAAAGATGTGGAAACTCCCAATATAATTAATTCCGAATTAACTTTATTTTATTTTATTTTTAAATAAATTTCATGCAATTAACAAGGTGAAGTTATGGTTACTTATCGCACCCTTCTTTGCTACCGGACCTTTTTATTCAAGATCGTGTTGGACGGTCGTGTGGGACGGTCGAGCCAACACGCCGAGATTAAAATGTGACTCCAACAAAAGTACAACATGCAACAAAATGATAAAATGACATGACAACGATAAAGTGACGAAGCACAAAAAAAAATACATAGATAACAAAACAATGACACGATAATGAAAGAACGAAAAAAAATGCATAAATCATTCGGATGCATCCTTGGATGCATCAATAATACAAGAAAATGAACTTGTAATATAAAAATATATGGTGTACTTCCTTATTATAAACTGCTGCTAATAATTTTGTAGGAAAGGTAAGAATTTGCTTAATCATTCGACTAATTATTTAGATAATTAAATTAACATATGCGAAAGACACTGTGGTCCCCGACGTAGATGAGAGGAAGAAATTGCAAGTGGACAAGAAGTATCACTTGTGGGAGGAGGTGACTATGGTTGTGCTCAGGATACTGGAGAATCACCGAGAGAGCTGCAAAAATCCGAACTGCCCACATGAGAGTTTCAAGTTTCATTTTATGTAGTTTAGTTGCATCTACATGTGAAGTGTATACAGTGTGTTGTAGTAGTTGTATTTTCTTTTGAAGCCCTAACGTTTGTGTATCGTATGTAGGGCTTATAATGTACATTATAAAAAGATGTTTAATGAAATGAAACGGACATTTTTGTCAAGCACTTTTCTTTTAGTACTTTGTTATGATATGATATTTATTTAATGCACGTTAAATGTTCTAATCTCGTATCTCTGACAAAATGAAATGAAAAGTTTTAAATTGTGGCGATTTTTATTAAATGGGGGTCGTTATATGGGGGCTTATGCAGTTTGGACTGTGAAAGAAATGGATATTCAATCATGACTAAAATAACATGGATCACAAATATTGGTAAATGCTTATCAAATATGTAAGTCAATCAAGGTTTATAACTGATGAGGTAAAATTGTAATAGGTGAAAACAAACCAAAATTTACAACGGATGAAGGTCTGAAGAAATCCAATAAAGTAAAATGATGTGCTGATATAAAGGGACACATAAAGAAAACGAGAATGGATAGGAGAAAAAGGATGTCTTCAGAAGCATAAAATAGCAATGTAAATTTTTCTCTTTATTTGAGCTAAAATGTAGAACAATAGCTGAGGAGAAGTAAGAAAAGCTTGTTGGGATAGATGTTGCCTCAATTGAGCAGGAGTTGGACGTTGTTGGCATGTTGCCCATATGAAAGAGACATATATATTTATATATATATTATATATATAATATTATATTTATATATATATTATATTTATATATATTATATTTATATATATATTATATTTATATATATCTATACTATATTAAAAAGTAAAAAACACCGAAACATATAACTTTCCAATTTTACCCCTCTATTACAAAAAAAAAAAAAAATTTTAATTTATGTGTTTTTTCTTTAATTTTAAAAAATACGCTCTCATATAAACAAAGTCTGCTAGCTACAATAAAAATGTGCTCTCCCAACCGCTCGCAAACCCCGTGCACACAACAAAATTGAGCGGCGGGTGGAGTAAAGCGCTCAGGGATTTGCGAGCGGCTGGAGCACCGTCGCGATGGGGCAATGCCGTGAGGGGGGTACTGTCGCGCGGTGGGGCCGTGCACCGTCACTCGTATTATATATAAACAAACATCCCAGATGAACAATGCCTTTATATATATAAGTCTAGAACAAACTGAACTTGTGATTCCACGAGTACCTGACTATTAAAGTGTGCAGCACGTAGGCTAGATAGCTTGGCCTTCATCATCCCTAACCGAGCCATCGCACTGCCCAATTGTTGTTGCTGCTGTCCTCCAAAGCCGATCTGGCCACCGTACATACGCTGCCCAATGGCGCCTTGTGCATCCATGGCCGGGTCAAACTGCTGCTTATGTATCTGTTGAATCGGCGACATGGGCCCCGATCGCTGGGGCGCCGGTTGCATCACGAAGTTGGACGTTGGAGACATAAGATTGCTTTGCTGCTGAGACATAGCTGGCGTCTTCGATGGGAAAACTAGGGCTCCGGAGGGTGTCATTTGGATCTGTGCGTGACCAAGCTGGGGAGCAGAGATCTGAGGGAGATCCATGGATGAAGAGGAAGGAGAAACTATGGGAGACGATAGATTTGGAATTTGAGGGTTCGGAGGGGAAATTTGGTCGCCGATGCAGTTTGGAGGCTGGAGAGACTTATCCGGCGCGGCAGATGCCGATTTCTCCTCCATTCTGGAGATCCTGTTTGGATTGAAGGATTTCAAATCAGTTATCTATCGACAACGTTACAATCGAAGCGATGATTAGGGAGGTATGGAGAAGAGAGAGTGGGAGAGAAGAAGAAGAAGAGATAACTGGAGTTGGCGATGAGTCGGCGGGAGAGCGAAGATGGAGGAACCTAGGGTTCGTGCAGATGCGTCGGGACTGGCATATGGACACAGTTATTACCTGGCCTGGGCCCAGTAAATTCTAGGCCCATTGTTGGGCATGTATTGGAAGAAGCCCAGACCCGGCTTTAAGCTTAAGCATGTGGAGCCTTATGTACAGTCATACTCTAGAATGACTATTAGAATTTATGGGGGAGCAAAGTAGTTCATGGGGAAACCTTACAAAACCAATTTTATTTTGACATTCCTCCAACGTTAACCTTAAATGTTGTCCGACCTCGATCAGCATACATATTAGTATTATTTAGAAATCGAAGTGGTGCGATCGAGTTTGATGTTATAAATGTTTGCCTAAATTAATAGAATGCATAGTAGGGCAAACGATCGCAATGTTTAATTATGTGCTTTTGCACCAGGTTTTTTCGTACAAATATAGCGATTCTTATCATTTGTATATACAACCTGGGGTTTGATTGTTGTGGTGGGTCGGTCATGCTCATGAGACGGTCGTACCGACATGGGAAGGTTGACGACTCTAAGACACTAGAGAGTGGGAATCTGGGGGATTTCCCTTGCTTAGGACTTGCTCCTGAGTATTAATATCTCGTCGGGTCACTCTGCTAGTTAGCCAGTTGTTAGTATCGCTGGTAAGCGAGGATGTCGTTCACATCCTAGAGTACACCGTGATGTACGCAAGAGCCTAGGTATTGAGGTACAAAATTTATCTAAAAGTGGAGTGACCGACCACGACGGTGAGGCCCGCGAGATTAACTTCTCTGCTGGAAGCGAAGGTTAAACTATGTTGACATAAGGAGTTGTAACGGATTATGAGTACCCGACCTAAATCCTTGCATGTTAATTGTTCAATAGAATTAGCTGTAATACTTTATTATATGCATAATCTGCTTTTACTATTTAGCACATATTACCTGATTCATTTCCTGCATTTATTACCTGCTTCAGTTCCTGCATTTATTTAACTGCTTAAATTATCTTATGCTTCTGCTATATAATCTTGCAGAGGCTCACTCTCGTCTCCAAGTCTTAGAGTTTAGGGGAGGATTGACAGATTCACTAGTCTATGACTAATGTTTCGTTGAACCCTATTTTTAGAAGCCATCCCAGACCGAGGCTTTGTTAGCGCTTGAAGATGTACTTGCTATAGAGCCTACTCCCGACGTTGTAGCTACCACTACATCGTCACTAGTATCCAGAGATGTGAGATATTAGATAGTGGTTGTTAGTGTAATACTTTTGTACTTTTGCTCCTACCTGATTAGGGTCGCATGTACGACGAGCTGCTATGTATAAACTCTAGCTACGGCTTATGCATATGTTCTTTTTGGGCTTTGCTTCCACTTATAAATTCCATTGGTTGTGATGATGTTGATTAACCTCACAAGGTGATCGTCATGCGCTTGAAAAGTGGGCACGTTTACCCACTTGGATAGCGTAGAATGATCGCCTTGGACATACGGTCCTTTTGACCCGGCTCGTGTTTTTGTGGATAGAGACTTTATAATGGCATCAGAGCATCTACCGATTCATTTATGTGATGGCGCCTCAGAATTCTTGTCTTTTCATCTCCACTCCCTAATTCGGGATAAACCACGCAGTTGAAGCCTGGTGGGCTCGTAGGGTTACTTACACATTTTAAACACTCACACGACTATGTTTTACGCACTCATATTAATAATAACCACATTGTTGGCATGCGACTGCGCGTCACTTGCGACCCGTGCGTGCGCGTATTGTGGTTCATGTGAGGGCATACTGCGGCTTGTTCGCTCGCACGCCTGGCCTGCGCGTGCACAAACAACAGGCGTGTGCGCCCTGCACGCGCGTGCCCTCCTCCCAGGCGCAGCGCGGCCACGTGCGGGGACGCGTGCAACCCCTGCGTGCATCTCCCAGGAATTACGCGCGCAATTTGGCTATCCATTTGAGGGGTCAAATGGACACGTAATCGCACGGAAAAGTCCCACTGGAACCGTCACGACGAGCCGGCCGAGGTCGCGGGCAAAAAACTACTGTTCGATCTTTTGGAATTTAGGGAAACCCATCAACTTTACACCCATAGAAGAGAGAAGTCGTGAAACTCTGGGTAGACAAAGATAGTTCATGTAGTAGAAATTAAAATTAATCCAAGAATCCAAATCCAAATAGTGATTGCTATAAGTTCAACATTAGATGTTAAGAAAAAATGATAGCCACATAAAAATTCTAAACCGACTTTTTAGAGCATCAATAGTATTCTTCCTACTAAACTTTCTTGAAATCAACCTCATCAAGAAAATACAATAAAAGCATTAACTATTTTTGCTAATGCATTTTATTCTAGCTACACCTTCAGGTGGGACCCTTCCACGGACCCTCATTGCGCGGGGATGCTTTGAGCACCATACTATTATTATTATTATTATTATTATTATTATTATTATTTGTTTTAGAGATGTTGAGAATCTTATAAAGGCACATAGGCAAAGAAAATTTGAAGAAAACAATAGAAAGCTCGTCTAATGTTGTGAAAAACACCATCAAAGTGTTGTTGGTTGTTCGAAGATTACCGCGCGCTGAGACCTTGAACAAAAAGCTCAGCCTTATGTTGGAGTAAAGAAATGATGCATAATAAATTCAAAGCCTGGACCATCTGGGTGATCTCCGTGGAAGTCATCGCGGTCTCCGCAGAGATCAAGAGTGATCTCCGCTGAGATCAGGAGTGGTCTCCACATAAATTAAATGGATGATCTGCGGAGCCGATTCCAAGAACTTCAACAGGGTATCTCATCTATTCTAGTGTTCTCTATGCTACGGTCTTGAAATTGACTAAGGCTGCATTTGGCGCGGCTTATCACGGGCTTATTTGCTCCGGTGAGGTTGGACAAAAATGTCATTGTCATGCCAAAATCTTATGCCCCAAACTAGTTCATTTTTTTATAGCAGTAGTAACATTTGTCATACCAAACATACATTTGTCAATGACAATGACGTTTTTGTCCAACCTCAACGCAGCAAATAAGTCGCGATAAGTCGCGCAAAACGCAGCCTAAATGATGGGTCAGTTTCTCTTCATCCTTAGCATTTTATCTCTACTTTGTGCAAGCTATTCTACCTCTTGATTTTACAAGTTTCGCTTCTCATAAAAATTCAAGCCAGCTCTAGTCTATTTGAGAATGAGTCCATTTTAAGCCAACTCCAGGCTTACTTCGAGTGAAGCTCACCTAGGCTCAAACATAAATAATAGTAAAATATGCTATTTTTAAAGAATATAATTTCTATGTAGTTAAATGTGATTATAACCCAAGAATAAACTAATATGCAACTTATAAATTACAATATATATTTAGGTGATTGTTATCTGCAGTTTTGGCTATCCGCACTACAGTTTTGGCTTGTACATGCATTTTTAGGAAAAGTGTTCAACATGAAAGTTGTAGATCTCGTCAAGGTCTACAACTTCAGTGTTGAACACTTTTCTTCAAAATACATATACAAGGCGTATTTCTAAAAGACGCATAATAACTCATACAAAAAAGTGCAGATAGCCAAAACCGCAGTGCGGATAGCAATCACCTATATTTATATATATAATTTTAGGTAATAATAATGATAAATTATCTATACACTAAAGAATACATGCAGAAAAGGCTAATGTTATTTCATCTAATATATATACTAATACGCCGACATGTGTTAAAAAAAGAGATAATAACGCGTTTGGCTTATTTGCTCCGGTGAGGTTGGACAAAAACGTCATTGTCATAACAAAATCTTATACCCCAAACTAGTTTCTTTTTTTGGTAACGGTTGTAACATGTCATTCCAAACATACATTCTATGACAATGACGTTTTTGTCCAACCTCACCGGAGCAAATAAGTCAAGCCAAACGCAAGACAGGACTGAAGTGAGCCTGAATATGGTATATAACAGGACTGAACTATTGTTTCCATGAATTGCCGATACAGAGAAGAGCTAAAACATTAACAAGTTTACCGTTTTCAGCCAACCATACCCACTATAGCACGAAATGTTTTAGGACATGGTGGCATATGATCTATTAGCAGACCAAATAGTTCACAGATGAAGAGGTTTGTAGGACAGTTAAGCAGAAGGATTTATTAACTACAGAGTGGATAAAGAGGTTTAATGATTTTTTGTAGAAATAGTTTAGCAGAGAAGCAAAGAGAGAAAGCTGCTGTGAGTAATTGCTAAAGTTGTGGTATTTCCCGCATAACATAGAAGCTGGAAGCAGGAGGATAAAGCTCCTCTGATTTTACCATCGAATCTGTAAGCTGAATTGCTTCCAGCCTTTTTGCTTCATAATTAGCCATCTGTTGGGCTTGCAATTCTCTCACCTGATTCAATTTTCAACTTCCATTCAATTTTCAATTTCCCTAAAAACAGCATTAGAGAAGATAAAACTAAGAATGATATAGCTTTTCACATACTACTACAAACTTGATTATGTTTCCTTCCATTGATAGATCAAGGCTCCGTTTGGCGCGGTGTTTTTTTTGCTCCGATGAGTTAAGACAAAAAACGCCACCATCATAAAATGTTGTTTGGCATGACAACAGTTATGGCCGCCACCAAGAAAAGAACTAATTTTGAACATAAAGTTCCTTAGGTGAGGTTGGGTGTTCACGAACGACGGTTCATAATCACCACATTCATTACCGTCATCGCCGTGCCAAACAGAGCCCAGGAGATGTCAAGGAAATGCCTCAAGCTCTCTTCCACAATTAGAAAAGCCATAACGACAATGTGATCCTTTTTATAGTGTAATATAGCAGGGTCATTAAGTCTTAAAGCTAGTAGTTTTAATTTCATCATAAAGGTTGTCAATGTTGGCCAATAAACATGAAGCAAAACAGTATTAAGGGTTCAAAAAATTTAAATGTTTCTTAATTACCTTTTTGAAACATTTATTGTGCAGATGAATATGGGCCTGCAGTCAAACAACCATATCAGCACAAACATAAGTAATAGCTTGATGTTTTCATAAAGAAAGATCAGAAAACTACGTGCCCAACTCTATTTCTTATGTTCAAAACAAGCATTTATAGTAACGAGACTTGTTGATAAGTAATAGTTTGATATGAAGAATAACAGAAATAAACAAACAAGCAGTTATAGTTAATATCAAAGTCATGAGGTGTTTGTAGATTGATAATAAAAACTGCAGTACAAGGATTAGATTAGGAGAAAAATAGCAGTAAAAGGATTGATTGATAATCTAAATGGCCAAATAATGAATGATAAAAGAAGGGATCTGTATACACAACCCAGATCCCCCTTCATCTCCAGTCTCGGACTTTCCGCAGCCCCCTTCACCTCAGCCCCATACCAGAGTATCTCCAAGATCTGTTGGCCTCTCGCCTTCCCTTCAGTAGCTTAAACCATAAAAACCTTTTTCACCGGAAAGCATAAACCATTGTTAATGGGTGCTACGATTAATACTTAACATGTTTAAAATTGGGAACCTTCTATATTTGGCTGCAAATTGTTTCAAAACTAACATGTTGAACAACCTATTTATTGAATAAAAATTTATTCATAATCAACCATAAGAACGTACCGAGTACTATACCCTGCTTGCAAATGTAAAGTATGCAGTGGAAAAGTGCAACAAATCATCAAATAAATACCTGTAAAACCAAATCTTTTATCGGTCTCTTTTTGTCCAGAATTAAACTACCGTCCCGTAATCCATGACTTATGATTTTAGCAGCCACGTTTGTGTCAGAAGCAGGTATGCCCGGCTGTGATCCAGTCAAAGATTTCGAAATTGTAAAGCCCGGAACCGGTGGAGATTGCTGCTCGTGGTGATGCTGCTGAAGCTGCCGCAATTCACGATGTTTGCGCATCTGATACTGATGCAATTCATAAAGTTCAGTCAACACTTCTCCTGGTTGTAGTACCGATTGAGTAATCTGTCCCTGCCTCAGACCTACAGATTTTTGTCGGGGTTGAGGGGAGGAGAGCTGCTGAGGCAAGATGGCATGTTGTTGTTGGATATGATAATATGGAGACACCGGAGACGGCATCCCTGCTTGCATTTTCTTTAACCGTTGTTGTTGTGAAATGCTGCCTTGCACTGCTGTCGATTGTTCGTTTGGAGTTAACCCAGATTGTTGGGGGCTCATTGCTGAGAGAGAGGACCTCCTCTGTAATCTTTCACTAATCAGCTTCTGTGAAAAAAAAAATCAGAATTGCAGGATATATTAAATATAGGAATAATTACGAAAACTTACCCAGAGATTTTGGATAATTACAGGGTCCTTCCCTCTACCTTTTAAAAGTATCAATTCCTTTCCTTTAAGTTTACGTTGTACATGTTAACAACGTAAATTTAAAAGGGAGGTTTTGATAACTTCAAAAGTTAAAGGAGAAATCCCAATAATTATGCAAATTGGAGAGGAGGTCCCAATAAATGACCTTCAAACATTAGTAAAAATTGGAAAAGATCTAAAAATTAAAATTTTAGCATGTTGCACATTTATCTATGAAGATTTTTAAGCCCTTTTACAATGGCAAGGTATTGCAAAAATTCAATCATACTACAGTTAACGACCAAATCATACATCTTCAAATAAGGAAAAAATAACTATGCACAACAAAAAATGAATGGAAGAAACATACTACTCAGAGCACATTACATGGAAGGTTTGGTTTAAGTGTTCAAGTTGAGTGGACAACGTTTTGTAATAAACACAATTCTATAGGCAATTAGGCATAATATTCTACCAAATTCTATCGTCATAGAAATTTGCTCTTGAAAATCTGAAGAGATAAAGCTTTGTAATGATAGAAACTGCCTTCTTCTTAATCCAAGCTATTTTATATGGTTTCATAAAAGAATTCAATAAGGAGATCTATTTTAGATTGGTCCAAAAAGTGAAGTTGAATTAGCTTTTAAAAATACATGAGGTTTAAACCTTAACCACCAATAAAATACACATTGAGATTTGGAGAACAAAGAGAATTATTTGATTGATAAGTTTTTTTAATAAAGAATTTAAAACTAAGAGGATGTTAAATGACAAGAATTTTTTTTTAATGGGAACCCGGCGTGAACGGCTATGATTGACCATACATTTGGTATCCAAATACCACTAAATAAAGACCCAAAATAAAAGAAAATACATAAAAGCAATAAAATGGCGCTCCAGACGTGCTCGTGGACTCGAATCGCTGATTTGATCAACACTTCCTGCACAAGTACACAAGAGCGGGCCCTGCTGGGTGGAGGTTTGATCTCCACCATCGATCTTGTGGTTGATCCCCATCAAAACATTTAATGAGACAAATTAAAAGTTAAACAAACGGATATACTGTTTAGCCAATAGAGGATTTAGAATTAATAAATCAAAGCTCGAGTATATGATATGCCATTTTAGTGGTCCTGATATTAATAGATATGAATTTATCTTGTTAGAAGATAAAGATATACATGTGCATGATAAGATTAAGTACCTTAGATCTAATACTCAAAATAATGGAAATAGAGGATGATAGAATTTCAAGAGTTAAGGCTTGATAGCTAAAATAAATAGTGCTTCAATAATATTATGGGCTAAGAGAACATCGTAGATATGTAGAGGTAAATTTTATTTAAAAACTTGTTAGTTATGGTAAAAATGTTGTATGAGCTCGAGTATTAGGCTGTGAGTCATTAAATACTAGGTTGTTTTTGAATTAAATGAGAATGTTAAAATAGATACATAATACAACAACAACAACAGAACCCATATAGTCCCCAATCATTGGGGGTATGGGCGGGGGAAGATTGGAAACAGACCTAACCTTTGGCCCTATGCCCAAAGTGGCTTCTCTCAGAGGAGAAAGACCGAACCTTTGACAATAGATGCACAAAGTGGCTGCTCACAGATTACCACTGAAATAGTGGCCCCCTATACATAATAAATTAAGAAAAAATAAATTAAGGAAATGTATACATTAAACTATCGAGATTAAGACAATAGAAAATAGACTTAGATAGTTTGTGCATGATAATGATATAAATGAAAGTTATTCAAGATAATTTTCCTAGCTAAATTTTAACATCTAAGGCAACACTTCACAAGAACAAATGTAAAATAAGAGCGACTACAAAAAGTACACATAAAATCTTAATGAATGATAATTGTTTTGATATATTTTACTTATGAAAATATACTTAGATAGTTTGTGCATGTTAATGATATAAATGAAAGTTATTCAAGATAATTTTCCTAGCTAAATTTTAACATCTAAGTCAACACTTCACAAGAACAAATGTAAAATAAGAGCGACTCCAAAAAGTAAACATAAAATCTTAATGAATGATAATTGTTTTGATATATTTTACTTATGGGTGAGTGAATGATAATTGTTTTAATATATTTTACTATAGTGGAGTCTGAGTTTGCTATTGAGTTTTATGCTACAAGGATTGGTGAATCTTATGCTTATCTTTATGCTCAGGGTAATACTAGGCTAATGAAGAAAATTGACTAATTATATCAATATGAAGTCAATTTTGACAATGTAATGAGAATAGGATCTTTAATGTATTATATATAGGATTTCACATATTTCAATGGAGATGGTTATCACCAGTTACTGGTGGCATGATGAGCTTAGGGATTGGAAAATTCCTCTAGAGAATTTGAATACTGTAAAGTGATGAATGTTAATTTATGTAAATGTTTATGAAAAGACTTGATCAATGAATGCATGTTTTCATCAACAACTCTTCATGTCCAGACCAGTTCTACATTGTCCATTACTGTGTGGGGTGTGATGCCTATCTCGATGACAGATAATAATAAATAATTTTATGCTAATTAACACGCACATCAAAATTTCGACGTAATTTAACATTAAAAGGCGACAACGTAATATTTAATGCGTATATAAAGGTCGTAACAAAATTACGGTTGAAATCGTAAAAAAATAAAATTCTTAAAGGTGTTTTAATGTGTTTATTACACTTAATGTAATAAAAATTTGGAGACTGGATATACTTGAGACCAACTAAGAATGAGCAAAGGACCGGACGGTTAGGGACTCGTGCAAAAAATGCATGTGTGCCATGATATTAAGGCGTGGTCGGGTCTCTATAAGGAGAAGAAACCGAGCCCTCCTCATTTTCGTTCACACAGCACGGGACTCTCTCCGACTCGAGATGCCTGCCGCTCAACGCCGCTCCTCTCCGACGACCCAAACCTCCTCCAATCTTCACACTTCTTCTTCCTATAGCAAGGTAATCCCTCCCTTTCCACTCATTTTTATTTTTTTGTGAATATTTTGCTCGGTTTGACTAGGGCTGAAAACCCTAGGATTGGATTTTTGGAAGTTTTTCATTTCTTTTTCAACCTAAAGACTAAATAACGTTTTTGAAACCGTATTTGATGTTAATACTCCCATTTCACAAGTTTTCCCCAAAACGGTGAACCCTAACGGTAGAATGTCTGATTTTTCCCTATGTTATGTAGTCTGGAGAAGGGATAAGGGCTAGTACGCATCAAATATACGTATTTCATGCAATCCGTGGGGATATTGTGGGAGGCGCAGCCAACTTATAGTTTAATTAGGACTAAATTTGAGGAATTAGGTTAAGTAAAACCTACATGATGGGCTATTAGAAGGTTCCCCCTCGCAATTAAAGCAAACCCCCTTTCCAAAATATTAGGGCAGCCAACTTATAGGTGAAGTAAGACTGAATTGGCAAAATTAGGTCAATTGGAACCTAAGTGGAGGCTTTACAAGAATTTGAAGGCGTTGAATTGTTTTACGACTTAGGTTGAACATGAAAGCAAATTTGGGGATGTCCGGTACAATTAATTAGAAGCCAAAGCATATTTTTTTGCATCCAGTAAATTATGGCGGACTGATTTTAGGACAATTGACGTATTGGAACAACAAACACCTGCAATAGATAAATCCGGTCGAAGACGTCGAAGCTCGGTGGCACTAATCCATGAACTGTCCGAGATACCTCTGCCCTTCCAAGATACGATGTAACGCAGATACGTGCCAGTGCGAGTCTGAAACTCACAAACATCCAATACCTGCTCAATCTCCTCAGTGATAGATGTAGATGGGGGCAAAGTTGGTTGTGGAGTGGTGGTGGATAAGAAAGAGGGTGGACTAGAGGCAGTAATTGGAGGCTCGCCAAAGAAAAGCACAAGGTCGACAACATTAAAGATAGGAGAGGTACCAAATTCAGCGGGTAAATCTAAACAATAAGCATTTGAACCAAGTCGCGTTCTTACCTGAAAATGGCCAAATCGTCATTGTCGCAATTTGTGATAGGTGCCCACGGGAAATCTCTCTTTCCTGAAAAAGGCAAGAACTCAATTTCCTTCTGAGAAATATAACAATCGTTGATGTTAATCAGTCATAGCTTTATACTTCTCAGAAGATGCTCGCAAACAGTTAGCAATAAACTTATGCAATGATTTTAAGCGATCAATAGATATTAGAGTATCAAAAGAGGTTCTTTCAAAAGAAGGAAGAGAATGTCGATCAAGTAAGAGGGGAATTGGGTAGTCATAGACTATCTCAAAAGAAGATTTAGTGGTGGAGCGATTCTTTGAGCTATTATTCAGCTTGCGAAATGACCAAATTTCATTGCTTTGGGTGTTCTCTTGCCAAACATCTAAGAAATTGCCCAAGCTTCAATTACTACCTCGGTTTGCCCATCTGTCTGTGGATGATAGACACTGCTAAATTCTAGCTTGGTTCATAATTTACCCCATAACAATTTCCAAAAATAACTCATAAATCGAGTGTCACGATCAGAGGTACAAGTCATGGGGATCCCGTGTAAGCGTACAATCTCTCGAAAAAAAAAGATCAACGACGTGGGTGGCATCTGAAGTTTTTTCACAAGGTATAAAATAAGCCATTTTTGAAATTTAATCGACTACAAAAAAAATTGAATCTACCTTCCTTTTGGTTCGTGGTAATCCTGCAACAAAATCCATAAATACTTCATCTCACAGCCTCTCGGGAATGGACAAAGGTGTATAAAATTTGGTGTTATGTGCATGACCCTTAAATAATTGATAAGTAGTACATATTCGAATTAGGTTAGCAACATCCTCTTTCATTTTAGGCCAATAGAATTGAGTAATAGCGAGGTCTAATAATTTGGTTTGTCCCACATGACCTCCTAAGCCTGAAGAGTGTAGCTCGCTAAGTAAAGTTTAACGGAGTGGTCCTTCACAAATACATAGACGGGTTCCCCTAAATAAAAATCCTTCAATCAAAATATATTTTGTAGTGGGGTCGGTTCCACTAACTTGGCACGAGGCCCAAATCTCACCAAAATATTGATCGGAGGGGTAGAGTTCCTTCTTAATATTTAAATCGAGGATATGAGACTGTAGGGTGACTAAGAAATGTGCCTTACGGCTAAGTGCATATGTGACCCTATTTGAAAATCCTGGCTTGTGTTCCAGATGAAAGGTAGATTCTTGAAGAAACGTCGCCCATTTAGCGTGTCGTCAGATGAAACACGATACCCTAAGAAGGTTAAACTATTAGTCAGAAAGGTGCACTTCTTAAGGTCTCCATAAAACTTATTCGCTAAAAGGATTTGGAAAACCTTTCGAAGGTGATGTAGATGTTGATTTGGGTCGGTGCTATAAATCAGGATATCATAGAAAAAATGACCACACAAACTCCTATCAAAGGGCGAAGGACTTGGTGCATGAGACGCATGAAAGTACTCTGGGAATTGGAGAGGCCAGCATCACAAGCCATTTGTATAGCCTTTCTCTAGTTTTGAAGGCAGTTTTTCATTCATCTTCGGGTAGACGCTCTTAAGATCTATTTTAGAGAAGACCTGAGAACCACTAAGCATATTGAGCATATCATCCAAACGGGGTATTGGAAATCTATACTTGATAGTAATTTTATTTATAGTGCAGCTATCCACACACACATGCGCAATGTCCCGTCTTTCTTGGGGACGAGTAGTGCAGGAACGGCGCAAGGACTCATATTCTCCCTGATATGGCCTTTCTTAATCAAATCGGTGACCTGCCAGTGGAGCTCCTCATGTTCTTTGGGGCTCATAGGATAGTGGGGTAACTGGGTAAGTGAGAGAGGCTAGCACCGAACATAAGATCAATACAATGGTGTATGTCACGCATGGGAGGGAGGTGATCTGGTAGCTCCTCCAGCATAATACTCGAAAACTCAGAAATAAGGGGGCGAACTCTACTCAGAATCTTGATGGACTCTAGGCTAGAATCCAGATCGGCTAAGATATAGACGACCTCACTGTCCTTCATTTATTCCTGAAATTGGGACCCATAAATTAACATAGGAGCGGAAGGAAACGAAATTGCAGTTATAGGAGGAGACGTGTTACTACCGGGTGAGGAACGTTCTAAGTGCTTGGATAGAGGACCGTTCTTCTGTGGTAGAAGAACGATCTTACGACCACGTCAGTCAAACTGCTACGGCCGCCCTAACAAGATATAACAAACCTCTATGGTCGCGACATGACACCAAACAGAATCTTGGTAAGAACCCCCTATTGAAAACTCGACTAAACGTTGATGCATGATGGGTATAATCATAGAACTATTGACCCATGACAAACTATATGGTTTTCCTAGAGGTTGGGTCTTAAGTTTTAGCTTTTCCGCCATGCGTTGTTACCTAAAATTTTCCATGCTACCAATATGGATAGTGATGGAGCAAAATTGCCCCTGAATGCGTGCGGTAGTTCAAAAAATATTATGCCTCAACCACTCATCTTCAATGGAAATTTTGGGGGTGAGGAGGTTATGTGCAGGACACAGACTAAATGCTCATTGTGCTCTCCTTCTACTTCTACCTCGTCTACGACTACCAGATCAGGTTGGGAGTCAGTAAGAAATCTCCATATTTGGGTCCTGATCCTCTTCGGACTCGTCTACAACTACGAACTATCTACGCGGACACTCGGGGGATTTGTGTCCCGGATCCATGCACTTAAAACACCGAAAGACCCCGTGGTTGGGTCGGGAGCCGATAATCTCTGTCTTTGGATACGCCAGACAGAGGTGTAGAGGCACTAATGGACCCTAAGGAACAGTTTAAGATGGGGGTTTTAGGAGTAGTGGTCTGAGATACAACATTGGGGAGCTTATCTGTAATAGTAAGGCTTGAAGCTTTCTTTTGTAGCGATGACTCAACATGACGGGCCCTACTGGAGATCTCTCATAAATCCCTAAAATCGTGAAGCTCCAACTGCTCTGGAATGGCATAACGGAGACCGTTTATGTAGCGAGAAGAAAGCTCCAACTCATCTACCATGAGTTTATTTTATCGTAGGCTATGAAATTTGCGATACATATTTTGAAAGTAATCTGGGGGGACATACCGCTTTCGTAGCTGGCTTTTGAATTCTACCAAGGTAGTGATAGGGGCATCTGTTTCTAAGGGATGAATCATTCCATTCATTCGGACCAATCTAAGCATCCTTCGGGTTTGACTTGCCCCTCGCCCTCATCCCAACATGGTTGGTTTCGGGGTTCAGGATGTTGTGCCAAGGGATCTTCCTCCCAAGGGTTTGGTGGAGGTGCCTGATTAAAACCCAGGTGATTAGCGCCATCTAAATTATTGACGGAGGTTCTTAACCCATTCATAACTTTTGTAACATCACCCATGTTGACGGTGAGTGTTTCAACCAGTTGCATGAGGTTCAATATCCGCTAATTCAAGTCATCGACGCTCGCCTGTAATTTGTCTACCTGAATTTCCATTTTTTAAAGATTTTTAAAGGCTTAAAGATTTTAAAATAACTAAAATCTTTTCTTCTTTTAAGTAAAATCTTAATTTTAAAATACTAAAAAAAAATTTTAAAGATCTTTTTTTTGTTGATAGAAAGAGTGCACTATATTGTTTTTTTTTTTAATTTAAAACTAACATAAAAATTACTTCTTTTTTAATCAAACTCTTTTTTTAAAAAGAAACAAGAAAGCTTATATTAAAAATGAAAATAATTTTTTTTAAATAAAGATCTTAGGAATATTTTTTTAATTAACAGATCGTCGGATTCACGTTAGGAGGGAATCCAACCTCTCTGACACCAAACTGATGTAATCTAATTTTTGGAAAACATTCTTGTGACAAATTAAGGAACTAGTTTAGTAAATTAAGTAGTGCTACGCCCCAAGAGAGAGGGATCCTCGATAAATAATTCTAAGTTTGATATGATGAGTTTAAATGTATAGCGGAAAATTTAAGCAAGATTTATTCACGCCGGAAGCGATTCGCCTTTCCTACCTGCAAACATCAGTCAGTGGTAATTATATGAAATAACGATAACATTGGAGATGATAAGCAAGCACGGTCAAATATGATCACTTAATTTAATTGCATGAGTTCATAGTTAACAGAAGGGGAGCGAGAATGTTACCTGTCGGGGATTTCTAGGCTCGGGTTGTAGTGTGGTCGGCTATGGGATTGGCTTCACGGAGTTGGCTAGAAACTAGGGAGGATTTCGACAGGGGCCTGGGCGGTTTGGGAGTGATTGACAAGTGGGAATAAAGGGGTAATAAGGTGGAGAAACCGAGCAGGTAGTAGAGATCATGAATTTCCTGACGGAGGCCCGTCGCAGCTGCCGGAGGAGGGGCGGGAAAGGGTTGCCGGTGGTCGACTGGCCCTCTGACAGAAGATTCGATGGCGTTGGCGTATTCTGTGACAGGAAGAAACGGGAGACGACGGTGAATCGTGAGGTTCAGGGATTCTCAATCCCACCTGGGAGCGATCGGGAACTGAAGGACTCGTCGGTGGCAGATCCGCCACAAGGCAACTCGTCGGAGGTCGAACAACCCACGGGAGGGCTCGTCGATGATGAGGGAGGGAGAATCGGCTGGAGTCACTCGCTGGATTGAGGGAACCGACGAAGACAGTAAAAGTCTTGTTGATTCCTTCTTTTCCAGTCTGCCAAAAGCTGTAGGAAACGGGTGAATATAAATAGAGGGTGTTTGTGTGTGTGGGGGGGGGGGGGGGGGGATTAATCCATTTAAGATGAATATAGTGTGAATTTCATTATGAGGGGGGTGGTGGAGGTTTTGGGAACGCAAAGAGACTTATGAAAAAGAGAGGTCAAAGATGTGGAAACTCCCAATATAATTAATTCCGAATTAACTTTATTTTATTTTATTTTTCGGAATTAATTATTTTTAAATAAATTTCATGCAATTAACAAGGTGAAGTTATGGTTACTTATCGCACCCTTCTTTGTTACCGGACCTTTTTATTCAAGGTCGTGTTGGACGGTCGAGCCAACACGCCGGGATTAAAGTGTGACTCCAACAAAAGTACAACATGCGACAAAATGATAAAATGACATGACAAAGATAAAGTGACGAAGCACAAACAAAAAGAAATACATAGATAAGAAAACAATGACACGATAATGAAAGAACGAAAAAAATTGCGCAAATCATTCGGATGCATCCTTGGATGCATCAATAATACAAGAAAATGAACTTGTAATATAAAAAAATATGGTGTACTTCCTTATTATAAACTGCTGCTAATAATTTTGTAGGAAAGGTAAGAATTTGCTTAATCATTCGACTAATTATTTAGATAATTAAATTAACATATGTGAAAGACACTGTGGTCCCCGACGTAGATGAGAGGAAGAAATTGCAAGTGGACAAGAAGTATCACTTGTGGGAGGAGGTGACTATGGTTGTGCTCAGGATACTGGAGAATCACCGAGAGAGCTGCAAAGATCCAGACTGCTTACATGAGAGTTTCAAGTTTCATTTTATGTAGTTTAGTTGCATCAACACGTGAAGTGTATACAGTGTGTTGTAGTAGTTGTATTTTCTTTTGAAGCCCTACCGTTTGTGTATCGTATGTAGGGCTTATAATGTACATTATAAAAAGATGTTTAATGAAATGAATGGTCATTTTTGTCCAACACTTTTCTTTTAGTACTTTGTTATGATATGATATTTATTTAATGCACGTTAAATGTTCTAATCTCGTATCTCTGACAAAATGAAATGAAAAGTTTTAAATTGTGGCGATTTTTATTAAATGGGGGTCGTTATATGGGGGCTTATGCAGTTTGGACTGTGAAAGAAATGGAGATTCAATCATGACTAAAATAACATGGATCACAAATATTGGTAAATGCTTATCAAGTATGTAAGTCAATCAAGGTTTATAACTGATGAGGTAAAATTGTAATAGATGAAAACTAACCAAAATTTACAAAGGATGAAGGTCTGAAAAAATCCAATAAAGTAAAATGATGTGCTGATATAAAGGGACACATAAAGAAAACGAGAATGGATAGGAGAAAAAGGATGTCTTCGTTGGATTAGAAATAAGAAAAACATTATCAGAAGCATAAAATAGCAATGTAATTTTTTCTCTTTATTTGATCTAAAATGTAGAACAATAGCTGAGGAGAAGTAAGAAAAGCTTGTTGGGATAGATGTTGCCTCAATTGAGCAGGAGTTGGACGTTGTTGGCATGTTGCCCATATGAAAGAGACATATATATTTATATATATCTTATATATATAATATTATATTTATATATATATATATTATATTTATATATACATGCTATATTAAAAAGGAAAAAACACCGAAACATATAACTTCCCAATTAAAAATTTTATATATATATATAAGTCTAGAACAAACTGAACTTGTGATTCCACGAGTACCTGACTAGATAGCTTGGCCTTCATCATCCCTAACCGAGCCATCGCACTGTCCAATTGTTGTTGCTGCTGTCCGATCTGGGCACCGTACATACGCTGCCCAATGGCGCCTTGTGCATCCATGGCCGGGTCAAACTGCTGCTTATGTATCTGTTGAATCGGCGACATGGGCCCCGATCGCTGGGGCGCCGGTTGCATCACGAAGTTGGACGTTGGAGACATAAGATTGCTTTGCTGCTGAGACATAGCTGGCGTCTTCGATGGGAAAACTAGGGCTCCGGAGGGTGTCATTTGGATCTGTGCGTGACCAAGCTGGGGAGCAGAGATCTGAGGGAGATCCATGGATGAAGAGGAAGGAGAAACTATGGGAGACGATAGATTTGGAATTTGAGGGTTCGGAGGGGAAATTTGGTCGCCGATGCAGTTTGGAGGCTGGAGAGACTTATCCGGCGCGGCAGATGCCGATTGCTCCTCCATTCTGGAGATCCTGTTTCAAATCAGCTATCTATCGACAATGTTACAATCGAAGAGATGATTAGGGAGGTATGGAGAAGAGAGAGTGGGAGAGAAGAAGAAGAGATAACTGAAGAGTTGGCGATGAGTCGGCGGGAGAGCGAAGATGGAGGAACCTAGGGTTCGTGCAGATGCGTCGGGACTATTAGAATGACTATTAGAATTTATGGGGGGAGCAAAGTAGTTCATGGGGAAACCTTACAAAACCAAATCAGCTCTTGAGGATACCAATAATGAAAAGAAATAGGAGTTTTCGCCATAAGATTCCCCTAACCCGATCGTCTTTTTTTTTTTGGGACGGGACCTTACAATTAGAACCTTATGAACTATCAAAGCTGGACAAATTATCTGAGTATTTTGTTACTCCTTATCTGATGTTATAAATGCTTGCCTAAATTAATAGAATGCATAGTAGGGCAAACGATCGCAATGTTTAATTATGTGCTTTTGCACCAGGTTTTTTCGTACAAATATAGCGATTCTTATCATTTGTATATACAACCTGAGGTTTGATTGTTGTGGTGCGTCGGTCATGCTCATGAGACGTTCGTACCGACATGGGAAGGTTGACGACTCTAAGACACTAGAGACTGGGAATCTGGGGGATTTCCCTTGCTTAGGACTTGCTCCTGAGTATTAATATCTCGTCGGGTCACTCTGCTAGTTAGCCAGTTGTTAGTATCGCTGGTAAGCGAGGATGTCGTTCACATCCTAGAGTACACCGTGATGTACGCAAGAGCCTAGGTATTGAGGTACAAAATTTATCTAAAAGTGGAGTGACCGACCACGACGGTGAGGCCCGCGAGGTTAACTTCTCTGCTGGAAGCGAAGGTTAAACTATGTTGACATAAGGAGTTGTAACGGATTATGAGTACCCGACCTAAATCCTTGCATGTTAATTGCTCAATAGAATTAGCTGTAATACTTTATTATATGCATAATCTGCTTTTACTATTTAGCACATATTACCTGATTCATTTCCTGCATTTATTACCTGCTTCAGTTCCTGCATTTATTTAACTGCTTAAATTATCTTATGCTTCTGCTATATAATCTTGCAGAGGCTCACTCTCGTCTCCAAGTCTTAGAGTTTAGGGGAGGATTGACAGATTCACTAGTCTATGACTAATGTTTCGTTGAACCCTATTTTTAGAAGCCATCCCAGACCGAGGCTTTGTTAGCGCTTGAAGATGTACTTGCTATAGAGCCTACTCCCGACGTTGTAGCTACCACTACATCGTCACTAGTATCCAGAGATGTGAGATATTAGATAGTGGTTGTTAGTGTAATACTTTTGTACTTTTGCTCCTACCTGATTAGGGTCGCATGTACGACGAGCTGCTATGTATAAACTCTAGCTACGGCTTATGCATATGTTCTTTTTGGGCTTTGCTTCCACTTATAAATTCCATTGGTTGTGATGATGTTGATTAACCTCACAAGGTGATCGTCATGCGCTTGAAAAGTGGGCACGTTTACCCACTTGGATAGCGTAGAATGATCGCCTTGGACATACGGTCCTTTTGACCCGGCTCGTGTTTTTGTGGATAGAGACTTTATAATGGCATCAGAGCATCTACCGATTCATTTATGTGATGGCGCCTCAGAATTCTTGTCTTTTCATCTCCACTCCCTAATTCGGGATAAACCACGCAGTTGAAGCCTGGTGGGCTCGTAGGGTTACTTACACATTTTAAACACTCACACGACTATGTTTTACGCACTCATATTAATAATAACCACATTGTTGGCATGCGAACTGCGCGTCACTTGCGACCCGTGCGTGCGCGTATTGTGGTTCATGTGAGGGCATACTGCGGCTTGTTCGCTCGCACGCCTGGCCTGCGCGTGCACAAACAACAGGCGTGTGCGCCCTGCACGCGCGTGCCCTCCTCCCAGGCGCAGCGCGGCCACGTGCGGGGACGCGTGCAACCCCTGCGTGCATCTCCCAGGAATTACGCGCGCAATTTGGCTATCCATTTGAGGGGTCAAATGGACACGTAATCGCACGGAAAAGTCCCACTGGAACCGTCACGACGAGCCGGCCGAGGTCGCGGGCAAAAAACTACTGTTCGATCTTTTGGAATTTAGGGAAACCCATCAACTTTACACCCATAGAAGAGAGAAGTCGTGAAACTCTGGGTAGACAAAGATAGTTCATGTAGTAGAAATTAAAATTAATCCAAGAATCCAAATCCAAATAGTGATTGCTATAAGTTCAACATTAGATGTTAAGAAAAAATGATAGCCACATAAAAATTCTAAACCGACTTTTTAGAGCATCAATAGTATTCTTCCTACTAAACTTTCTTGAAATCAACCTCATCAAGAAAATACAATAAAAGCATTAACTATTTTTGCTAATGCATTTTATTCTAGCTACACCTTCAGGTGGGACCCTTCCACGGACCCTCATTGCGCGGGGATGCTTTGAGCACCATACTATTATTATTATTATTATTATTATTATTATTATTATTATTTGTTTTAGAGATGTTGAGAATCTTATAAAGGCACATAGGCAAAGAAAATTTGAAGAAAACAATAGAAAGCTCGTCTAATGTTGTGAAAAACACCATCAAAGTGTTGTTGGTTGTTCGAAGATTACCGCGCGCTGAGACCTTGAACAAAAAGCTCAGCCTTATGTTGGAGTAAAGAAATGATGCATAATAAATTCAAAGCCTGGACCATCTGGGTGATCTCCGTGGAAGTCATCGCGGTCTCCGCAGAGATCAAGAGTGATCTCCGCTGAGATCAGGAGTGGTCTCCACATAAATTAAATGGATGATCTGCGGAGCCGATTCCAAGAACTTCAACAGGGTATCTCATCTATTCTAGTGTTCTCTATGCTACGGTCTTGAAATTGACTAAGGCTGCATTTGGCGCGGCTTATCACGGGCTTATTTGCTCCGGTGAGGTTGGACAAAAATGTCATTGTCATGCCAAAATCTTATGCCCCAAACTAGTTCATTTTTTTATAGCAGTAGTAACATTTGTCATACCAAACATACATTTGTCAATGACAATGACGTTTTTGTCCAACCTCAACGCAGCAAATAAGTCGCGATAAGTCGCGCAAAACGCAGCCTAAATGATGGGTCAGTTTCTCTTCATCCTTAGCATTTTATCTCTACTTTGTGCAAGCTATTCTACCTCTTGATTTTACAAGTTTCGCTTCTCATAAAAATTCAAGCCAGCTCTAGTCTATTTGAGAATGAGTCCATTTTAAGCCAACTCCAGGCTTACTTCGAGTGAAGCTCACCTAGGCTCAAACATAAATAATAGTAAAATATGCTATTTTTAAAGAATATAATTTCTATGTAGTTAAATGTGATTATAACCCAAGAATAAACTAATATGCAACTTATAAATTACAATATATATTTAGGTGATTGTTATCTGCAGTTTTGGCTATCCGCACTACAGTTTTGGCTTGTACATGCATTTTTAGGAAAAGTGTTCAACATGAAAGTTGTAGATCTCGTCAAGGTCTACAACTTCAGTGTTGAACACTTTTCTTCAAAATACATATACAAGGCGTATTTCTAAAAGACGCATAATAACTCATACAAAAAAGTGCAGATAGCCAAAACCGCAGTGCGGATAGCAATCACCTATATTTATATATATAATTTTAGGTAATAATAATGATAAATTATCTATACACTAAAGAATACATGCAGAAAAGGCTAATGTTATTTCATCTAATATATATACTAATACGCCGACATGTGTTAAAAAAGAGATAATAACGCGTTTGGCTTATTTGCTCCGGTGAGGTTGGACAAAAACGTCATTGTCATAACAAAATCTTATACCCCAAACTAGTTTCTTTTTTTGGTAACGGTTGTAACATGTCATTCCAAACATACATTCTATGACAATGACGTTTTTGTCCAACCTCACCGGAGCAAATAAGTCAAGCCAAACGCAAGACAGGACTGAAGTGAGCCTGAATATGGTATATAACAGGACTGAACTATTGTTTCCATGAATTGCCGATACAGAGAAGAGCTAAAACATTAACAAGTTTACCGTTTTCAGCCAACCATACCCACTATAGCACGAAATGTTTTAGGACATGGTGGCATATGATCTATTAGCAGACCAAATAGTTCACAGATGAAGAGGTTTGTAGGACAGTTAAGCAGAAGGATTTATTAACTACAGAGTGGATAAAGAGGTTTAATGATTTTTTGTAGAAATAGTTTAGCAGAGAAGCAAAGAGAGAAAGCTGCTGTGAGTAATTGCTAAAGTTGTGGTATTTCCCGCATAACATAGAAGCTGGAAGCAGGAGGATAAAGCTCCTCTGATTTTACCATCGAATCTGTAAGCTGAATTGCTTCCAGCCTTTTTGCTTCATAATTAGCCATCTGTTGGGCTTGCAATTCTCTCACCTGATTCAATTTTCAACTTCCATTCAATTTTCAATTTCCCTAAAAACAGCATTAGAGAAGATAAAACTAAGAATGATATAGCTTTTCACATACTACTACAAACTTGATTATGTTTCCTTCCATTGATAGATCAAGGCTCCGTTTGGCGCGGTGTTTTTTTTGCTCCGATGAGTTAAGACAAAAAACGCCACCATCATAAAATGTTGTTTGGCATGACAACAGTTATGGCCGCCACCAAGAAAAGAACTAATTTTGAACATAAAGTTCCTTAGGTGAGGTTGGGTGTTCACGAACGACGGTTCATAATCACCACATTCATTACCGTCATCGCCGTGCCAAACAGAGCCCAGGAGATGTCAAGGAAATGCCTCAAGCTCTCTTCCACAATTAGAAAAGCCATAACGACAATGTGATCCTTTTTATAGTGTAATATAGCAGGGTCATTAAGTCTTAAAGCTAGTAGTTTTAATTTCATCATAAAGGTTGTCAATGTTGGCCAATAAACATGAAGCAAAACAGTATTAAGGGTTCAAAAAATTTAAATGTTTCTTAATTACCTTTTTGAAACATTTATTGTGCAGATGAATATGGGCCTGCAGTCAAACAACCATATCAGCACAAACATAAGTAATAGCTTGATGTTTTCATAAAGAAAGATCAGAAAACTACGTGCCCAACTCTATTTCTTATGTTCAAAACAAGCATTTATAGTAACGAGACTTGTTGATAAGTAATAGTTTGATATGAAGAATAACAGAAATAAACAAACAAGCAGTTATAGTTAATATCAAAGTCATGAGGTGTTTGTAGATTGATAATAAAAACTGCAGTACAAGGATTAGATTAGGAGAAAAATAGCAGTAAAAGGATTGATTGATAATCTAAATGGCCAAATAATGAATGATAAAAGAAGGGATCTGTATACACAACCCAGATCCCCCTTCATCTCCAGTCTCGGACTTTCCGCAGCCCCCTTCACCTCAGCCCCATACCAGAGTATCTCCAAGATCTGTTGGCCTCTCGCCTTCCCTTCAGTAGCTTAAACCATAAAAACCTTTTTCACCGGAAAGCATAAACCATTGTTAATGGGTGCTACGATTAATACTTAACATGTTTAAAATTGGGAACCTTCTATATTTGGCTGCAAATTGTTTCAAAACTAACATGTTGAACAACCTATTTATTGAATAAAAATTTATTCATAATCAACCATAAGAACGTACCGAGTACTATACCCTGCTTGCAAATGTAAAGTATGCAGTGGAAAAGTGCAACAAATCATCAAATAAATACCTGTAAAACCAAATCTTTTATCGGTCTCTTTTTGTCCAGAATTAAACTACCGTCCCGTAATCCATGACTTATGATTTTAGCAGCCACGTTTGTGTCAGAAGCAGGTATGCCCGGCTGTGATCCAGTCAAAGATTTCGAAATTGTAAAGCCCGGAACCGGTGGAGATTGCTGCTCGTGGTGATGCTGCTGAAGCTGCCGCAATTCACGATGTTTGCGCATCTGATACTGATGCAATTCATAAAGTTCAGTCAACACTTCTCCTGGTTGTAGTACCGATTGAGTAATCTGTCCCTGCCTCAGACCTACAGATTTTTGTCGGGGTTGAGGGGAGGAGAGCTGCTGAGGCAAGATGGCATGTTGTTGTTGGATATGATAATATGGAGACACCGGAGACGGCATCCCTGCTTGCATTTTCTTTAACCGTTGTTGTTGTGAAATGCTGCCTTGCACTGCTGTCGATTGTTCGTTTGGAGTTAACCCAGATTGTTGGGGGCTCATTGCTGAGAGAGAGGACCTCCTCTGTAATCTTTCACTAATCAGCTTCTGTGAAAAAAAAAATCAGAATTGCAGGATATATTAAATATAGGAATAATTACGAAAACTTACCCAGAGATTTTGGATAATTACAGGGTCCTTCCCTCTACCTTTTAAAAGTATCAATTCCTTTCCTTTAAGTTTACGTTGTACATGTTAACAACGTAAATTTAAAAGGGAGGTTTTGATAACTTCAAAAGTTAAAGGAGAAATCCCAATAATTATGCAAATTGGAGAGGAGGTCCCAATAAATGACCTTCAAACATTAGTAAAAATTGGAAAAGATCTAAAAATTAAAATTTTAGCATGTTGCACATTTATCTATGAAGATTTTTAAGCCCTTTTACAATGGCAAGGTATTGCAAAAATTCAATCATACTACAGTTAACGACCAAATCATACATCTTCAAATAAGGAAAAAATAACTATGCACAACAAAAAATGAATGGAAGAAACATACTACTCAGAGCACATTACATGGAAGGTTTGGTTTAAGTGTTCAAGTTGAGTGGACAACGTTTTGTAATAAACACAATTCTATAGGCAATTAGGCATAATATTCTACCAAATTCTATCGTCATAGAAATTTGCTCTTGAAAATCTGAAGAGATAAAGCTTTGTAATGATAGAAACTGCCTTCTTCTTAATCCAAGCTATTTTATATGGTTTCATAAAAGAATTCAATAAGGAGATCTATTTTAGATTGGTCCAAAAAGTGAAGTTGAATTAGCTTTTAAAAATACATGAGGTTTAAACCTTAACCACCAATAAAATACACATTGAGATTTGGAGAACAAAGAGAATTATTTGATTGATAAGTTTTTTTAATAAAGAATTTAAAACTAAGAGGATGTTAAATGACAAGAATTTTTTTTTAATGGGAACCCGGCGTGAACGGCTATGATTGACCATACATTTGGTATCCAAATACCACTAAATAAAGACCCAAAATAAAAGAAAATACATAAAAGCAATAAAATGGCGCTCCAGACGTGCTCGTGGACTCGAATCGCTGATTTGATCAACACTTCCTGCACAAGTACACAAGAGCGGGCCCTGCTGGGTGGAGGTTTGATCTCCACCATCGATCTTGTGGTTGATCCCCATCAAAACATTTAATGAGACAAATTAAAAGTTAAACAAACGGATATACTGTTTAGCCAATAGAGGATTTAGAATTAATAAATCAAAGCTCGAGTATATGATATGCCATTTTAGTGGTCCTGATATTAATAGATATGAATTTATCTTGTTAGAAGATAAAGATATACATGTGCATGATAAGATTAAGTACCTTAGATCTAATACTCAAAATAATGGAAATAGAGGATGATAGAATTTCAAGAGTTAAGGCTTGATAGCTAAAATAAATAGTGCTTCAATAATATTATGGGCTAAGAGAACATCGTAGATATGTAGAGGTAAATTTTATTTAAAAACTTGTTAGTTATGGTAAAAATGTTGTATGAGCTCGAGTATTAGGCTGTGAGTCATTAAATACTAGGTTGTTTTTGAATTAAATGAGAATGTTAAAATAGATACATAATACAACAACAACAACAGAACCCATATAGTCCCCAATCATTGGGGGTATGGGCGGGGGAAGATTGGAAACAGACCTAACCTTTGGCCCTATGCCCAAAGTGGCTTCTCTCAGAGGAGAAAGACCGAACCTTTGACAATAGATGCACAAAGTGGCTGCTCACAGATTACCACTGAAATAGTGGCCCCCTATACATAATAAATTAAGAAAAAATAAATTAAGGAAATGTATACATTAAACTATCGAGATTAAGACAATAGAAAATAGACTTAGATAGTTTGTGCATGATAATGATATAAATGAAAGTTATTCAAGATAATTTTCCTAGCTAAATTTTAACATCTAAGGCAACACTTCACAAGAACAAATGTAAAATAAGAGCGACTACAAAAAGTACACATAAAATCTTAATGAATGATAATTGTTTTGATATATTTTACTTATGAAAATATACTTAGATAGTTTGTGCATGTTAATGATATAAATGAAAGTTATTCAAGATAATTTTCCTAGCTAAATTTTAACATCTAAGTCAACACTTCACAAGAACAAATGTAAAATAAGAGCGACTCCAAAAAGTAAACATAAAATCTTAATGAATGATAATTGTTTTGATATATTTTACTTATGGGTGAGTGAATGATAATTGTTTTAATATATTTTACTATAGTGGAGTCTGAGTTTGCTATTGAGTTTTATGCTACAAGGATTGGTGAATCTTATGCTTATCTTTATGCTCAGGGTAATACTAGGCTAATGAAGAAAATTGACTAATTATATCAATATGAAGTCAATTTTGACAATGTAATGAGAATAGGATCTTTAATGTATTATATATAGGATTTCACATATTTCAATGGAGATGGTTATCACCAGTTACTGGTGGCATGATGAGCTTAGGGATTGGAAAATTCCTCTAGAGAATTTGAATACTGTAAAGTGATGAATGTTAATTTATGTAAATGTTTATGAAAAGACTTGATCAATGAATGCATGTTTTCATCAACAACTCTTCATGTCCAGACCAGTTCTACATTGTCCATTACTGTGTGGGGTGTGATGCCTATCTCGATGACAGATAATAATAAATAATTTTATGCTAATTAACACGCACATCAAAATTTCGACGTAATTTAACATTAAAAGGCGACAACGTAATATTTAATGCGTATATAAAGGTCGTAACAAAATTACGGTTGAAATCGTAAAAAAATAAAATTCTTAAAGGTGTTTTAATGTGTTTATTACACTTAATGTAATAAAAATTTGGAGACTGGATATACTTGAGACCAACTAAGAATGAGCAAAGGACCGGACGGTTAGGGACTCGTGCAAAAAATGCATGTGTGCCATGATATTAAGGCGTGGTCGGGTCTCTATAAGGAGAAGAAACCGAGCCCTCCTCATTTTCGTTCACACAGCACGGGACTCTCTCCGACTCGAGATGCCTGCCGCTCAACGCCGCTCCTCTCCGACGACCCAAACCTCCTCCAATCTTCACACTTCTTCTTCCTATAGCAAGGTAATCCCTCCCTTTCCACTCATTTTTATTTTTTTGTGAATATTTTGCTCGGTTTGACTAGGGCTGAAAACCCTAGGATTGGATTTTTGGAAGTTTTTCATTTCTTTTTCAACCTAAAGACTAAATAACGTTTTTGAAACCGTATTTGATGTTAATACTCCCATTTCACAAGTTTTCCCCAAAACGGTGAACCCTAACGGTAGAATGTCTGATTTTTCCCTATGTTATGTAGTCTGGAGAAGGGATAAGGGCTAGTACGCATCAAATATACGTATTTCATGCAATCCGTGGGGATATTGTGGGAGGCGCAGCCAACTTATAGTTTAATTAGGACTAAATTTGAGGAATTAGGTTAAGTAAAACCTACATGATGGGCTATTAGAAGGTTCCCCCTCGCAATTAAAGCAAACCCCCTTTCCAAAATATTAGGGCAGCCAACTTATAGGTGAAGTAAGACTGAATTGGCAAAATTAGGTCAATTGGAACCTAAGTGGAGGCTTTACAAGAATTTGAAGGCGTTGAATTGTTTTACGACTTAGGTTGAACATGAAAGCAAATTTGGGGATGTCCGGTACAATTAATTAGAAGCCAAAGCATATTTTTTTGCATCCAGTAAATTATGGCGGACTGATTTTAGGACAATTGACGTATTGGAACAACAAACACCTGCAATAGATAAATCCGGTCGAAGACGTCGAAGCTCGGTGGCACTAATCCATGAACTGTCCGAGATACCTCTGCCCTTCCAAGATACGATGTAACGCAGATACGTGCCAGTGCGAGTCTGAAACTCACAAACATCCAATACCTGCTCAATCTCCTCAGTGATAGATGTAGATGGGGGCAAAGTTGGTTGTGGAGTGGTGGTGGATAAGAAAGAGGGTGGACTAGAGGCAGTAATTGGAGGCTCGCCAAAGAAAAGCACAAGGTCGACAACATTAAAGATAGGAGAGGTACCAAATTCAGCGGGTAAATCTAAACAATAAGCATTTGAACCAAGTCGCGTTCTTACCTGAAAATGGCCAAATCGTCATTGTCGCAATTTGTGATAGGTGCCCACGGGAAATCTCTCTTTCCTGAAAAAGGCAAGAACTCAATTTCCTTCTGAGAAATATAACAATCGTTGATGTTAATCAGTCATAGCTTTATACTTCTCAGAAGATGCTCGCAAACAGTTAGCAATAAACTTATGCAATGATTTTAAGCGATCAATAGATATTAGAGTATCAAAAGAGGTTCTTTCAAAAGAAGGAAGAGAATGTCGATCAAGTAAGAGGGGAATTGGGTAGTCATAGACTATCTCAAAAGAAGATTTAGTGGTGGAGCGATTCTTTGAGCTATTATTCAGCTTGCGAAATGACCAAATTTCATTGCTTTGGGTGTTCTCTTGCCAAACATCTAAGAAATTGCCCAAGCTTCAATTACTACCTCGGTTTGCCCATCTGTCTGTGGATGATAGACACTGCTAAATTCTAGCTTGGTTCATAATTTACCCCATAACAATTTCCAAAAATAACTCATAAATCGAGTGTCACGATCAGAGGTACAAGTCATGGGGATCCCGTGTAAGCGTACAATCTCTCGAAAAAAAAAAATCAACGACGTGGGTGGCATCTGAAGTTTTTTCACAAGGTATAAAATAAGCCATTTTTGAAATTTAATCGACTACAAAAAAAATTGAATCTACCTTCCTTTTGGTTCGTGGTAATCCTGCAACAAAATCCATAAATACTTCATCTCACAGCCTCTCGGGAATGGACAAAGGTGTATAAAATTTGGTGTTATGTGCATGACCCTTAAATAATTGATAAGTAGTACATATTCGAATTAGGTTAGCAACATCCTCTTTCATTTTAGGCCAATAGAATTGAGTAATAGCGAGGTCTAATAATTTGGTTTGTCCCACATGACCTCCTAAGCCTGAAGAATGTAGCTCGCTAAGTAAAGTTTAACGGAGTGGTCCTTCACAAATACATAGACGGGTTCCCCTAAATAAAAATCCTTCAATCAAAATATATTTTGTAGTGGGGTCGGTTCCACTAACTTGGCACGAGGCCCAAATCTCACCAAAATATTGATCGGAGGGGTAGAGTTCCTTCTTAATATTTAAATCGAGGATATGAGACTGTAGGGTGACTAAGAAATGTGCCTTACGGCTAAGTGCATATGTGACCCTATTTGAAAATCCTGGCTTGTGTTCCAGATGAAAGGTAGATTCTTGAAGAAACGTCGCCCATTTAGCGTGTCGTCAGATGAAACACGATACCCTAAGAAGGTTAAACTATTTGTCAGAAAGGTGCACTTCTTAAGGTCTCCATAAAACTTATTCGCTAAAAGGATTTGGAAAACCTTTCGAAGGTGATGTAGATGTTGATTTGGGTCGGTGCTATAAATCAGGATATCATAGAAAAAATGACCACACAAACTCCTATCAAAGGGCGAAGGACTTGGTGCATGAGACGCATGAAAGTACTCTGGGAATTGGAGAGGCCAGCATCACAAGCCATTTGTATAGCCTTTCTCTAGTTTTGAAGGCAGTTTTTCATTCATCTTCGGGTAGACGCTCTTAAGATCTATTTTAGAGAAGACCTGAGAACCACTAAGCATATTGAGCATATCATCCAAACGGGGTATTGGAAATCTATACTTGATAGTAATTTTATTTATAGTGCAGCTATCCACACACACATGCGCAATGTCCCGTCTTTCTTGGGGACGAGTAGTGCAGGAACGGCGCAAGGACTCATATTCTCCCTGATATGGCCTTTCTTAATCAAATCGGTGACCTGCCAGTGGAGCTCCTCATGTTCTTTGGGGCTCATAGGATAGTGGGGTAACTGGGTAAGTGAGAGAGGCTAGCACCGAACATAAGATCAATACAATGGTGTATGTCACGCATGGGAGGGAGGTGATCTGGTAGCTCCTCCAGCATAATACTCGAAAACTCAGAAATAAGGGGGCGAACTCTACTCAGAATCTTGATGGACTCTAGGCTAGAATCCAGATCGGCTAAGATATAGACGACCTCACTGTCCTTCATTTATTCCTGAAATTGGGACCCATAAATTAACATAGGAGCGGAAGGAAACGAAATTGCAGTTATAGGAGGAGACGTGTTACTACCGGGTGAGGAACGTTCTAAGTGCTTGGATAGAGGACCGTTCTTCTGTGGTAGAAGAACGATCTTACGACCACGTCAGTCAAACTGCTACGGCCGCCCTAACAAGATATAACAAACCTCTATGGTCGCGACATGACACCAAACAGAATCTTGGTAAGAACCCCCTATTGAAAACTCGACTAAACGTTGATGCATGATGGGTATAATCATAGAACTATTGACCCATGACAAACTATATGGTTTTCCTAGAGGTTGGGTCTTAAGTTTTAGCTTTTCCGCCATGCGTTGTTACCTAAAATTTTCCATGCTACCAATATGGATAGTGATGGAGCAAAATTGCCCCTGAATGCGTGCGGTAGTTCAAAAAATATTATGCCTCAACCACTCATCTTCAATGGAAATTTTGGGGGTGAGGAGGTTATGTGCAGGACACAGACTAAATGCTCATTGTGCTCTCCTTCTACTTCTACCTCGTCTACGACTACCAGATCAGGTTGGGAGTCAGTAAGAAATCTCCATATTTGGGTCCTGATCCTCTTCGGACTCGTCTACAACTACGAACTATCTACGCGGACACTCGGGGGATTTGTGTCCCGGATCCATGCACTTAAAACACCGAAAGACCCCGTGGTTGGGTCGGGAGCCGATAATCTCTGTCTTTGGATACGCCAGACAGAGGTGTAGAGGCACTAATGGACCCTAAGGAACAGTTTAAGATGGGGGTTTTAGGAGTAGTGGTCTGAGATACAACATTGGGGAGCTTATCTGTAATAGTAAGGCTTGAAGCTTTCTTTTGTAGCGATGACTCAACATGACGGGCCCTACTGGAGATCTCTCATAAATCCCTAAAATCGTGAAGCTCCAACTGCTCTGGAATGGCATAACGGAGACCGTTTATGTAGCGAGAAGAAAGCTCCAACTCATCTACCATGAGTTTATTTTATCGTAGGCTATGAAATTTGCGATACATATTTTGAAAGTAATCTGGGGGGACATACCGCTTTCGTAGCTGGCTTTTGAATTCTACCAAGGTAGTGATAGGGGCATCTGTTTCTAAGGGATGAATCATTCCATTCATTCGGACCAATCTAAGCATCCTTCGGGTTTGACTTGCCCCTCGCCCTCATCCCAACATGGTTGGTTTCGGGGTTCAGGATGTTGTGCCAAGGGATCTTCCTCCCAAGGGTTTGGTGGAGGTGCCTGATTAAAACCCAGGTGATTAGCGCCATCTAAATTATTGACGGAGGTTCTTAACCCATTCATAACTTTTGTAACATCACCCATGTTGACGGTGAGTGTTTCAACCAGTTGCATGAGGTTCAATATCCGCTAATTCAAGTCATCGACGCTCGCCTGTAATTTGTCTACCTGAATTTCCATTTTTTAAAGATTTTTAAAGGCTTAAAGATTTTAAAATAACTAAAATCTTTTCTTCTTTTAAGTAAAATCTTAATTTTAAAATACTAAAAAAAAATTTTAAAGATCTTTTTTTTGTTGATAGAAAGAGTGCACTATATTGTTTTTTTTTTTTAATTTAAAACTAACATAAAAATTACTTCTTTTTTAATCAAACTCTTTTTTTAAAAAGAAACAAGAAAGCTTATATTAAAAATGAAAATAATTTTTTTTAAATAAAGATCTTAGGAATATTTTTTTAATTAACAGATCGTCGGATTCACGTTAGGAGGGAATCCAACCTCTCTGACACCAAACTGATGTAATCTAATTTTTGGAAAACATTCTTGTGACAAATTAAGGAACTAGTTTAGTAAATTAAGTAGTGCTACGCCCCAAGAGAGAGGGATCCTCGATAAATAATTCTAAGTTTGATATGATGAGTTTAAATGTATAGCGGAAAATTTAAGCAAGATTTATTCACGCCGGAAGCGATTCGCCTTTCCTACCTGCAAACATCAGTCAGTGGTAATTATATGAAATAACGATAACATTGGAGATGATAAGCAAGCACGGTCAAATATGATCACTTAATTTAATTGCATGAGTTCATAGTTAACAGAAGGGGAGCGAGAATGTTACCTGTCGGGGATTTCTAGGCTCGGGTTGTAGTGTGGTCGGCTATGGGATTGGCTTCACGGAGTTGGCTAGAAACTAGGGAGGATTTCGACAGGGGCCTGGGCGGTTTGGGAGTGATTGACAAGTGGGAATAAAGGGGTAATAAGGTGGAGAAACCGAGCAGGTAGTAGAGATCATGAATTTCCTGACGGAGGCCCGTCGCAGCTGCCGGAGGAGGGGCGGGAAAGGGTTGCCGGTGGTCGACTGGCCCTCTGACAGAAGATTCGATGGCGTTGGCGTATTCTGTGACAGGAAGAAACGGGAGACGACGGTGAATCGTGAGGTTCAGGGATTCTCAATCCCACCTGGGAGCGATCGGGAACTGAAGGACTCGTCGGTGGCAGATCCGCCACAAGGCAACTCGTCGGAGGTCGAACAACCCACGGGAGGGCTCGTCGATGATGAGGGAGGGAGAATCGGCTGGAGTCACTCGCTGGATTGAGGGAACCGACGAAGACAGTAAAAGTCTTGTTGATTCCTTCTTTTCCAGTCTGCCAAAAGCTGTAGGAAACGGGTGAATATAAATAGAGGGTGTTTGTGTGTGTGGGGGGGGGGGGGGGGGATAAATCCATTTAAGATGAATATAGTGTGAATTTCATTATGAGGGGGGTGGTGGAGGTTTTGGGAACGCAAAGAGACTTATGAAAAAGAGAGGTCAAAGATGTGGAAACTCCCAATATAATTAATTCCGAATTAACTTTATTTTATTTTATTTTTCGGAATTAATTATTTTTAAATAAATTTCATGCAATTAACAAGGTGAAGTTATGGTTACTTATCGCACCCTTCTTTGTTACCGGACCTTTTTATTCAAGGTCGTGTTGGACGGTCGAGCCAACACGCCGGGATTAAAGTGTGACTCCAACAAAAGTACAACATGCGACAAAATGATAAAATGACATGACAAAGATAAAGTGACGAAGCACAAACAAAAAGAAATACATAGATAAGAAAACAATGACACGATAATGAAAGAACGAAAAAAATTGCGCAAATCATTCGGATGCATCCTTGGATGCATCAATAATACAAGAAAATGAACTTGTAATATAAAAAAATATGGTGTACTTCCTTATTATAAACTGCTGCTAATAATTTTGTAGGAAAGGTAAGAATTTGCTTAATCATTCGACTAATTATTTAGATAATTAAATTAACATATGTGAAAGACACTGTGGTCCCCGACGTAGATGAGAGGAAGAAATTGCAAGTGGACAAGAAGTATCACTTGTGGGAGGAGGTGACTATGGTTGTGCTCAGGATACTGGAGAATCACCGAGAGAGCTGCAAAGATCCAGACTGCTTACATGAGAGTTTCAAGTTTCATTTTATGTAGTTTAGTTGCATCAACACGTGAAGTGTATACAGTGTGTTGTAGTAGTTGTATTTTCTTTTGAAGCCCTACCGTTTGTGTATCGTATGTAGGGCTTATAATGTACATTATAAAAAGATGTTTAATGAAATGAATGGTCATTTTTGTCCAACACTTTTCTTTTAGTACTTTGTTATGATATGATATTTATTTAATGCACGTTAAATGTTCTAATCTCGTATCTCTGACAAAATGAAATGAAAAGTTTTAAATTGTGGCGATTTTTATTAAATGGGGGTCGTTATATGGGGGCTTATGCAGTTTGGACTGTGAAAGAAATGGAGATTCAATCATGACTAAAATAACATGGATCACAAATATTGGTAAATGCTTATCAAGTATGTAAGTCAATCAAGGTTTATAACTGATGAGGTAAAATTGTAATAGATGAAAACTAACCAAAATTTACAAAGGATGAAGGTCTGAAAAAATCCAATAAAGTAAAATGATGTGCTGATATAAAGGGACACATAAAGAAAACGAGAATGGATAGGAGAAAAAGGATGTCTTCGTTGGATTAGAAATAAGAAAAACATTATCAGAAGCATAAAATAGCAATGTAATTTTTTCTCTTTATTTGATCTAAAATGTAGAACAATAGCTGAGGAGAAGTAAGAAAAGCTTGTTGGGATAGATGTTGCCTCAATTGAGCAGGAGTTGGACGTTGTTGGCATGTTGCCCATATGAAAGAGACATATATATTTATATATATCTTATATATATAATATTATATTTATATATATATATTATATTTATATATACATGCTATATTAAAAAGGAAAAAACACCGAAACATATAACTTCCCAATTAAAAATTTTATATATATATATATAAGTCTAGAACAAACTGAACTTGTGATTCCACGAGTACCTGACTAGATAGCTTGGCCTTCATCATCCCTAACCGAGCCATCGCACTGTCCAATTGTTGTTGCTGCTGTCCGATCTGGGCACCGTACATACGCTGCCCAATGGCGCCTTGTGCATCCATGGCCGGGTCAAACTGCTGCTTATGTATCTGTTGAATCGGCGACATGGGCCCCGATCGCTGGGGCGCCGGTTGCATCACGAAGTTGGACGTTGGAGACATAAGATTGCTTTGCTGCTGAGACATAGCTGGCGTCTTCGATGGGAAAACTAGGGCTCCGGAGGGTGTCATTTGGATCTGTGCGTGACCAAGCTGGGGAGCAGAGATCTGAGGGAGATCCATGGATGAAGAGGAAGGAGAAACTATGGGAGACGATAGATTTGGAATTTGAGGGTTCGGAGGGGAAATTTGGTCGCCGATGCAGTTTGGAGGCTGGAGAGACTTATCCGGCGCGGCAGATGCCGATTGCTCCTCCATTCTGGAGATCCTGTTTCAAATCAGCTATCTATCGACAATGTTACAATCGAAGAGATGATTAGGGAGGTATGGAGAAGAGAGAGTGGGAGAGAAGAAGAAGAGATAACTGAAGAGTTGGCGATGAGTCGGCGGGAGAGCGAAGATGGAGGAACCTAGGGTTCGTGCAGATGCGTCGGGACTATTAGAATGACTATTAGAATTTATGGGGGGAGCAAAGTAGTTCATGGGGAAACCTTACAAAACCAAATCAGCTCTTGAGGATACCAATAATGAAAAGAAATAGGAGTTTTCGCCATAAGATTCCCCTAACCCGATCGTCTTTTTTTTTTTGGGACGGGACCTTACAATTAGAACCTTATGAACTATCAAAGCTGGACAAATTATCTGAGTATTTTGTTACTCCTTATCTGATGTTATAAATGCTTGCCTAAATTAATAGAATGCATAGTAGGGCAAACGATCGCAATGTTTAATTATGTGCTTTTGCACCAGGTTTTTTCGTACAAATATAGCGATTCTTATCATTTGTATATACAACCTGAGGTTTGATTGTTGTGGTGCGTCGGTCATGCTCATGAGACGTTCGTACCGACATGGGAAGGTTGACGACTCTAAGACACTAGAGACTGGGAATCTGGGGGATTTCCCTTGCTTAGGACTTGCTCCTGAGTATTAATATCTCGTCGGGTCACTCTGCTAGTTAGCCAGTTGTTAGTATCGCTGGTAAGCGAGGATGTCGTTCACATCCTAGAGTACACCGTGATGTACGCAAGAGCCTAGGTATTGAGGTACAAAATTTATCTAAAAGTGGAGTGACCGACCACGACGGTGAGGCCCGCGAGGTTAACTTCTCTGCTGGAAGCGAAGGTTAAACTATGTTGACATAAGGAGTTGTAACGGATTATGAGTACCCGACCTAAATCCTTGCATGTTAATTGCTCAATAGAATTAGCTGTAATACTTTATTATATGCATAATCTGCTTTTACTATTTAGCACATATTACCTGATTCATTTCCTGCATTTATTACCTGCTTCAGTTCCTGCATTTATTTAACTGCTTAAATTATCTTATGCTTCTGCTATATAATCTTGCAGAGGCTCACTCTCGTCTCCAAGTCTTAGAGTTTAGGGGAGGATTGACAGATTCACTAGTCTATGACTAATGTTTCGTTGAACCCTATTTTTAGAAGCCATCCCAGACCGAGGCTTTGTTAGCGCTTGAAGATGTACTTGCTATAGAGCCTACTCCCGACGTTGTAGCTACCACTACATCGTCACTAGTATCCAGAGATGTGAGATATTAGATAGTGGTTGTTAGTGTAATACTTTTGTACTTTTGCTCCTACCTGATTAGGGTCGCATGTACGACGAGCTGCTATGTATAAACTCTAGCTACGGCTTATGCATATGTTCTTTTTGGGCTTTGCTTCCACTTATAAATTCCATTGGTTGTGATGATGTTGATTAACCTCACAAGGTGATCGTCATGCGCTTGAAAAGTGGGCACGTTTACCCACTTGGATAGCGTAGAATGATCGCCTTGGACATACGGTCCTTTTGACCCGGCTCGTGTTTTTGTGGATAGAGACTTTATAATGGCATCAGAGCATCTACCGATTCATTTATGTGATGGCGCCTCAGAATTCTTGTCTTTTCATCTCCACTCCCTAATTCGGGATAAACCACGCAGTTGAAGCCTGGTGGGCTCGTAGGGTTACTTACACATTTTAAACACTCACACGACTATGTTTTACGCACTCATATTAATAATAACCACATTGTTGGCATGCGAACTGCGCGTCACTTGCGACCCGTGCGTGCGCGTATTGTGGTTCATGTGAGGGCATACTGCGGCTTGTTCGCTCGCACGCCTGGCCTGCGCGTGCACAAACAACAGGCGTGTGCGCCCTGCACGCGCGTGCCCTCCTCCCAGGCGCAGCGCGGCCACGTGCGGGGACGCGTGCAACCCCTGCGTGCATCTCCCAGGAATTACGCGCGCAATTTGGCTATCCATTTGAGGGGTCAAATGGACACGTAATCGCACGGAAAAGTCCCACTGGAACCGTCACGACGAGCCGGCCGAGGTCGCGGGCAAAAAACTACTGTTCGATCTTTTGGAATTTAGGGAAACCCATCAACTTTACACCCATAGAAGAGAGAAGTCGTGAAACTCTGGGTAGACAAAGATAGTTCATGTAGTAGAAATTAAAATTAATCCAAGAATCCAAATCCAAATAGTGATTGCTATAAGTTCAACATTAGATGTTAAGAAAAAATGATAGCCACATAAAAATTCTAAACCGACTTTTTAGAGCATCAATAGTATTCTTCCTACTAAACTTTCTTGAAATCAACCTCATCAAGAAAATACAATAAAAGCATTAACTATTTTTGCTAATGCATTTTATTCTAGCTACACCTTCAGGTGGGACCCTTCCACGGACCCTCATTGCGCGGGGATGTTTTGAGCACCATACTATTATTATTATTATTATTATTATTATTATTATTATTTGTTTTAGAGATGTTGAGAATCTTATAAAGGCACATAGGCAAAGAAAATTTGAAGAAAACAATAGAAAGCTCGTCTAATGTTGTGAAAAACACCATCAAAGTGTTGTTGGTTGTTCGAAGATTACCGCGCGCTGAGACCTTGAACAAAAAGCTCAGCCTTATGTTGGAGTAAAGAAATGATGCATAATAAATTCAAAGCCTGGACCATCTGGGTGATCTCCGTGGAAGTCATCGCGGTCTCCGCAGAGATCAAGAGTGATCTCCGCTGAGATCAGGAGTGGTCTCCACATAAATTAAATGGATGATCTGCGGAGCCGATTCCAAGAACTTCAACAGGGTATCTCATCTATTCTAGTGTTCTCTATGCTACGGTCTTGAAATTGACTAAGGCTGCATTTGGCGCGGCTTATCACGGGCTTATTTGCTCCGGTGAGGTTGGACAAAAATGTCATTGTCATGCCAAAATCTTATGCCCCAAACTAGTTCATTTTTTTATAGCAGTAGTAACATTTGTCATACCAAACATACATTTGTCAATGACAATGACGTTTTTGTCCAACCTCAACGCAGCAAATAAGTCGCGATAAGTCGCGCAAAACGCAGCCTAAATGATGGGTCAGTTTCTCTTCATCCTTAGCATTTTATCTTTACTTTGTGCAAGCTATTCTACCTCTTGATTTTACAAGTTTCGCTTCTCATAAAAATTCAAGCCAGCTCTAGTCTATTTGAGAATGAGTCCATTTTAAGCCAACTCCAGGCTTACTTCGAGTGAAGCTCACCTAGGCTCAAACATAAATAATAGTAAAATATGCTATTTTTAAAGAATATAATTTCTATGTAGTTAAATGTGATTATAACCCAAGAATAAACTAATATGCAACTTATAAATTACAATATATATTTAGGTGATTGTTATCTGCAGTTTTGGCTATCCGCACTACAGTTTTGGCTTGTACATGCATTTTTAGGAAAAGTGTTCAACATGAAAGTTGTAGATCTCGTCAAGGTCTACAACTTCAGTGTTGAACACTTTTCTTCAAAATACATATACAAGGCGTATTTCTAAAAGACGCATAATAACTCATACAAAAAAGTGCAGATAGCCAAAACCGCAGTGCGGATAGCAATCACCTATATTTATATATATAATTTTAGGTAATAATAATGATAAATTATCTATACACTAAAGAATACATGCAGAAAAGGCTAATGTTATTTCATCTAATATATATACTAATACGTCGACATGTGTAAAAAAAAGAGATAATAACGCGTTTGGCTTATTTGCTCCGGTGAGGTTGGACAAAAACGTCATTGTCATAACAAAATCTTATACCCCAAACTAGTTTCTTTTTTTGGTAACGGTTGTAACATGTCATTCCAAACATACATTCTATGACAATGACGTTTTTGTCCAACCTCACCGGAGCAAATAAGTCAAGCCAAACGCAAGACAGGACTGAAGTGAGCCTGAATATGGTATATAACAGGACTGAACTATTGTTTCCATGAATTGCCGATACAGAGAAGAGCTAAAACATTAACAAGTTTACCGTTTTCAGCCAACCATACCCACTATAGCACGAAATGTTTTAGGACATGGTGGCATATGATCTATTAGCAGACCAAATAGTTCACAGATGAAGAGGTTTGTAGGACAGTTAAGCAGAAGGATTTATTAACTACAGAGTGGATAAAGAGGTTTAATGATTTTTTGTAGAAATAGTTTAGCAGAGAAGCAAAGAGAGAAAGCTGCTGTGAGTAATTGCTAAAGTTGTGGTATTTCCCGCATAACATAGAAGCTGGAAGCAGGAGGATAAAGCTCCTCTGATTTTACCATCGAATCTGTAAGCTGAATTGCTTCCAGCCTTTTTGCTTCATAATTAGCCATCTGTTGGGCTTGCAATTCTCTCACCTGATTCAATTTTCAACTTCCATTCAATTTTCAATTTCCCTAAAAACAGCATTAGAGAAGATAAAACTAAGAATGATATAGCTTTTCACATACTACTACAAACTTGATTATGTTTCCTTCCATTGATAGATCAAGGCTCCGTTTGGCGCGGTGTTTTTTTTGCTCCGATGAGTTAAGACAAAAAACGCCACCATCATAAAATGTTGTTTGGCATGACAACAGTTATGGCCGCCACCAAGAAAAGAACTAATTTTGAACATAAAGTTCCTTAGGTGAGGTTGGGTGTTCACGAACGACGGTTCATAATCACCACATTCATTACCGTCATCGCCGTGCCAAACAGAGCCCAGGAGATGTCAAGGAAATGCCTCAAGCTCTCTTCCACAATTAGAAAAGCCATAACGACAATGTGATCCTTTTTATAGTGTAATATAGCAGGGTCATTAAGTCTTAAAGCTAGTAGTTTTAATTTCATCATAAAGGTTGTCAATGTTGGCCAATAAACATGAAGCAAAACAGTATTAAGGGTTCAAAAAATTTAAATGTTTCTTAATTACCTTTTTGAAACATTTATTGTGCAGATGAATCTGGGCCTGCAGTCAAACAACCATATCAGCACAAACATAAGTAATAGCTTGATGTTTTCATAAAGAAAGATCAGAAAACTACGTGCCCAACTCTATTTCTTATGTTCAAAACAAGCATTTATAGTAACGAGACTTGTTGATAAGTAATAGTTTGATATGAAGAATAACAGAAATAAACAAACAAGCAGTTATAGTTAATATCAAAGTCATGAGGTGTTTGTAGATTGATAATAAAAACTGCAGTACAAGGATTAGATTAGGAGAAAAATAGCAGTAAAAGGATTGATTGATAATCTAAATGGACAAATAATGAATGATAAAAGAAGGGATCTGTGTACACAACCCAGAGCCCCCTTCATCTCCAGTCTCGGACTTTCCGCAGCCCCCTTCACCTCCAGTCTCGGACTTCAGCCCCATACCAGAGTATCTCCAAGATCTGTTGGCCTCTCGCCTTCCCTTCAGTAGCTTAAACCATAAAAACCTTTTTCACCGGAAAGCTTAAACCATTGTTAATGGGTGCTACGATTAATACTTAACATGTTTAAAATTGGGAACCTTCTATATTTGGCTGCAAATTGTTTCAAAACTAACATGTTGAACAACCTATTTATTGAATAAAAATTTATTCATAATCAACCATAAGAACGTACCGAGTACTATACCCTGCTTGCAAATGTAAAGCATGCAGTGGAAAAGTGCAACAAATCATCAAATAAATACCTGTAAAACCAAATTTTTTATCGGTCTCTTTCTGTCCAGAATTAAACTACCGTCCCGTAATCCATGACTTATGATTTTAGCAGCCACGTTTGTGTCAGAAGCAGGTATGCCCGGCTGTGATCCAGTCAAAGATTTCGAAATTGTAAAGCCCGGAACCGGTGGAGATTGCTGCTCGTGGTGATGCTGCTGAAGCTGCCGCAATTCACGATGTTTGCGCATCTGATACTGATGCAATTCATAAAGTTCAGTCAACACTTCTCCTGGTTGTAGTACCGATTGAGTAATCTGTCCCTGCCTCAGACCTAAAGATTTTTGTCGGGGTTGAGGGGAGGAGAGCTGCTGAGGCAAGATGGCATGTTGTTGTTGGATATGATAATATGGAGACACCGGAGACGGCATCCCTGCTTGCATTTTCTTTAACCGTTGTTGTTGTGAAATGCTGCCTTGCACTGCTGTCGATTGTTCGTTTGGAGTTAACCCAGATTGTTGGGGGCTCATTGCTGAGAGAGAGGACCTCCTCTGTAATCTTTCACTAATCAGCTTCTGTGAAAAAAAAATCAGAATTGCAGGATATATTAAATATAGGAATAATTACGAAAACTTACCCAGAGATTTTGGATAATTACAGGGTCCTTCCCTCTACCTTTTAAAAGTATCAATTCCTTTCCTTTAAGTTTACGTTGTACATGTTAACAACGTAAATTTAAAAGGGAGGTTTTGATAACTTCAAAAGTTAAAGGAGAAATCCCAATAATTATGCAAATTGGAGAGGAGGTCCCAATAAATGACCTTCAAACATTAGTAAAAATTGGAAAAGATCTAAAAATTAATATTTTAGCATGTTGCACATTTATCTATGAAGATTTTTAAGCCCTTTTACAATGGCAAGGTATTGCAAAAATTCAATCATACTACAGTTAACGACCAAATCATACATCTTCAACTAAGGAAAAAATAACTATGCACAACAAAAAATGAATGGAAGAAACATACTACTCAGAGCACATTACATGGAAGGTTTGGTTTAAGTGTTCAAGTTGAGTGGACAACGTTTTGTAATAAACACAATTCTATAGGCAATTAGGCATAATATTCTACCAAATTCTATCGTCATAGAAATTTGCTCTTGAAAATCTGAAGAGATAAAGCTTTGTAATGATAGAAACTGCCTTCTTCTTAATCCAAGCTATTTTATATGGTTTCATAAAAGATTTCAATAAGGAGATCTATTTTAGATTGGTCCAAAAAGTGAAGTTGAATTAGCTTTTAAAAATACATGAGGTTTAAACCTTAACCACCAATAAAATACACATTGAGATTTGGAGAACAAAGAGAATTATTTGATTGATAAGTCCTTTTAATAAAGAATTTAAAACTAAGAGGATGTTAAATGACAAGAATTTTTTTTTAATGGAAACCCGGCGTGAACGGCTATGATTGACCATACATTTGGTATCCAAATACCACTAAATAAAGACCCAAAATAAAAGAAAATACATAAAAGCAATAAAATGGCGCTCCAGACGTGCTCGTGGACTCGAATCGCTGATTTGATCAACACTTCCTGCACAAGTACACAAGAGCGGGCCCTGCTGGGTGGAGGTTTGATCTCCACCATCGATCTTGTGGTTGATCCCCATCAAAACATTTAATGAGACAAATTAAAAGTTAAACAAACGGATATACTGTTTAGCCAATAGAGGATTTAGAATTAATAAATCAAAGCTCGAGTATATGATATGCCATTTTAGTGGTCCTGATATTAATAGATATGAATTTATCTTGTTAGAAGATAAAGATATACATGTGCATGATAAGATTAAGTACCTTAGATCTAATACTCAAAATAATGGAAATAGAGGATGATAGAATTTCAAGAGTTAAGGCTTGATAGCTAAAATAAATAGTGCTTCAATAATATTATGGGCTAAGAGAACATCGTAGATATGTAGAGGTAAATTTTATTTAAAAACTTGTTAGTTATGGTAAAAATGTTGTATGAGCTCGAGTATTAGGCTGTGAGTCATTAAATACTAGGTTGTTTTTGAATTAAATGAGAATGTTAAAATAGATACATAATAAATTAAGAAAAAATAAATTAAGGAAATGTATACATTAAACTATCGAGATTAAGACAATAGAAAATAGACTTAGATAGTTTGTGCATGATAATGATATAAATGAAAGTTATTCAAGATAATTTTCCTAGCTAAATTTTAACATCTAAGGCAACACTTCACAAGAACAAATTTAAAATAAGAGCGACTCCAAAAAGTACACATAAAATCTTAATGAATGATAATTGTTTTGATATATTTTACTTATGGGTGAATGAATGATAATTGTTTTAATATATTTTACTATAGTGGAGTCTGTGTTTTGCTATTGAGTTTTATGCTACAAGGATTGGTAAATATTATGCTTATCTTTATGCTCAGGGTAATTGATGGGGGACCATCGAGCGCAACTCGGCGCAAGGCGGGCCCCACCTTCGTATATTCGCGCCGACGGACTTGATCGAACCGGCGATCCGTTACCACGGATGCGTCCGGCTCGTCGTTTCGAGTCACTTTCATATATAGCTTTATGTATTTCGGATATTATTTCATATAGTTTTGGGAACGGAACCGTCGGCCAATCATAGCCGTCGATTCCGGGTGCCCTAGTTTTGTTTTCTTATAAATAAGAGTCTTAGGGTGGCTGAAATTTCATTGCTGAAGTTTGGAGAGGTCTTCTTCCTTGCTTCCGGTGATCCTTCCGCGGTGCCGACGCCGTGGAGCCCGTGGTGCCGACTCCATTGGGTAAGTTCTCTTCTTTTTCTCCTAAAACCCTCCCCTGCTATCATCCGCCGCCCCTCCCTGCCCTCATCCTAGCCGCCGACCCCTCCTACAGAGCCGCCGACCTCCCTCCTAGCCCGCAACCACCCTGCCGCCGCCGCCCCTTCCTGCTCACAGCCACCCCACGCTGTTTCCATCCCGCCGCCTCCCCTCCTAACCCCCATCCACCCCGCTGCCTCCCCTCCTAGCCCGCAACCACCCTGCCGCCGCCCCTTCTTGCTCACAGCTACCCCACGCTGCCGCCGCCCCTTCCTGCTACAGCACCCTCCTCCAACCCCCTCTGCCGGCCGGATCTGTCCAGTCCTGGACAGATCCGTCCAGTCCAAGCTCCTCTCCCCCGATCCAGCCCCAACTTACCCGTACCCGCAGCCCTACCTTCCCCACTCGTGGATCCACTCTCCCCCGTACCCGATCTAGTCGTTTCACCACCCGGAAGTCCCATACCACCTCCAAATTTCAGACCTGTGTTGGATTGCGGCCGCCCTTAGATTATTTCAGATTTTGTACAAGTTATTTGTGACAAGCTTTTTGTTGGGTATAATATATTGTGCGCGTTGTGATGCTTTGCTTTAAGGAATTTTAGCTCGTTGTATTTGCCTGTGAATCTCTTGCCTTGCAGGTTGCCTAATTCGCCGCGCGCTTATTCTAGCCCTCCGTGCGGAGGAAAGCTATTGCCTAACCGCCGAAAGAAAATTGCTTATCTTGCCTCGAATGAATGCAATGTTTTATTATAATGATTTTGGTTGCTTACGTTGATTAACTCGCCTGTCAATAGTGTCTTGCATTTAATCATCGGTTTGGTTGAGTCGATCCCCTCACGTCACTAGTTTGCATCCTAAGCGCCACTACACAGCTTACCCTACATCAGTTGGTATCAGAGCTAGGTTGGGCTGTTTTGCATGCTCCGTAGTGGTAGGTCATTTAGAAGCATGGTAGATCCACAGGTCACCAACGAACGAGCGGCATGCTCGAATTCGAGCGCTGCCACAACGCATTTTGAGCGTCTGATGTTAGACCGCTTCGATGCTTTAGGCACCCAGTTTGAAACCGTGCAACATGATATTGCCGCGGTGAACCGTCGCCTAGATAGGATAGAGAACGCTAGGGATACTCCTTCCCAACATGACGATGAGATAGCGGATGACCCGGCCTACCCTCCCCGCCGTGGTCAGCGGGTCAGAGATGATCCACCGCCGGCTGACCGCTACCGCCGCGAACTTCCTGTGAGAGCCCCCACCCCGCCAGCAAGGCGGACTCCTGAGCCAGCACGTGGCCGACCCCCGCCCCCGCGGGAAGATTACCGCATGCCACGTCAGCCTGGCCCCAGGGACCGTGCCCCTCCACACGGTCGACATGACCAGCATCGAGACGAGTATTATCCACCGGGACGACGTGAGCGCGGACCCCCACCCGCTCGGCACGATTACGAGCGTGACGACGATCTTGATGATTATCCTGATCCGCGGAGAGGTGATCGCGCCCTTGACATCACCCGTAAGATTCGCCTTGATGCCCCAACATTCGATGGTCGCCTGGACCCGAAGGCCTTTAGCGACTGGCTCCTAGACATGGATCACTATTTTGATTGGTACGATATGAGTGATGATCGTTGTGTTCGGTTTGCCAAGATGAAGTTAGTCGGACAGGCTAAGGTGTATTGGATAAGTGTTGAGCGAGCTTTAGATCGTGACGGTTACTACCCCATCACCCGATGGGATGACATGAAGGAGAAGCTTAAGGATAAATACCTCACTGCCTCCTACCGTGACCAGCTACTTGATCAGCTGCAGAGTTTACGTCAGGGGACGCTTTCCGTAGCTGAGTATATGGCTCGATTCGACGAGCTAGTTGTTAGGAGTGATATTTCGGAGGAGCCTATTGCCACTGCCTCTCGATTCAAAGCTGGCCTCCGTTCGGATCTCAGGAGAGAGTTGATTCCCCACCGCTTGGAGACTGTAGATCAGATATTCCAGCTCGCTCTTGAGTATGAGCAGTACCTTCGTGCCCCTAGCACGAAGCAGTTTCCTTCCCGGACGGATTCGTCGACGTTTAGGAAGCCCGCTCCAGCCCAGACTGCTGCAGCCACTCCACCCCCCCGAGTCACCCCTGATTTGAAGGGGAAGGCTGTCGCTACCGAGGGCCAGAGGCCTGGGGGTATTCAGTGTTTCAGGTGCGGGGGCAGAGGACACGTAGCGGCCCACTGCCCCACACGTAGTCTGTTGATTGAGGAGGAGGAGACCGCTTTAGAGGGAGATGTGGAGATTACTGAGGAGGTCACTGCCACCGTTGAGGAGGGATGGGAGAGCGACGCTGAGCGGTCGTTAGAGGTGGGAGTAGTCAGGCGCTTCCTGCATACCCCACGTGCTGATGAGGATTGGCGCCGCACTACCATTTTCTACACATATTTCCCGAGTGCAGGCGGACCCTGCAAGTTAGCTATCGATAGTGGGAGCTGTGTGAATATCGTGGCCCAGAAGGGTCTAGACCGCATGCAGGTGAAGGCAGAGCCTCACCCCCACCCTTATCGTGTCATCTGGGTCGACAAGACAGCTATCCAGGTTACCCAGCGCTGTCTTGTTCCGATCACCATTGCATCCTTTGAGGATCGAGTGTGGTGCGACGTCATCCCGATGGATGTCGCCCACGTCTTGCTGGGCCGCCCCTGGCTATTTGATCGCGATGTCACGTGCTTCGGACGGTCAAACACGTGTGTTTTCTATGATAAGGGGCGGAAGATCACTTTATCTCCCACTCAGCCCAGAGAGAAGTCTAAGGGCCGGGTCGAGCCGTCCACTAGCACGATTGCTTCGAGACCCGTGCACATTCTGAGGCATAGTGAGTTCCTGAGAGATAGCACCGATGCTGGAATCATGTATGTAGTGGCAGCCACTATGGCATCTGATTGCCCTACACCCGAGGTTTATCCCGCCGTGCGACCCTTACTGGGTGAGTTTGCGGATATTATGCCAGAGGAGCTTCCTGAGGAGTTACCCCCTCTGCGGGACATTCAGCATGCCATCGACTTAGTCCCGGGGGACTCGCTCCCCAACCTGCCACACTATCGCATGAATCCTGTTGAGCACGCTGAGCTCAAGAGGCAGGTTGATGAGCTTCTCCGGAAGCAGTTTATCCGTGAGAGCTTGAGTCCGTGCGCCGCCCCCGCCCTTCTTACCCCTAAGAAGGACGGAAGTTGGCGTATGTGTATCGATAGTCGCGCTATTAATAAAATTACGGTAAAATATCGTTTCCTGATCCCTCGTCTGGACGACCTACTAGACACGATGTCCGGGGCTCAGATCTTCTCGAAGATCGATCTCCGAAGCGGGTATCACCAGATTAGAGTGCGTGAGGGCGACGAGTGGAAGACGGCGTTTAAGACGAAAGACGGTTTGTACGAGTGGCTGGTCATGCCATTTGGGCTCTCGAACGCCCCGAGCACGTTTATGCGAGTCATGACCCAGGTCCTACGGCCCTATATGGGCAAATTCCTCGTCGTCTACTTTGACGACATTCTGATCTATAGCCACACTGAGCCAGATCACCTCGAGCACTTGAGACTCTTATTCGATATTCTCCGAAAGGAGAAACTGTTTATCAACCTAAAGAAGTGCTCCTTCCTATCTGAGTCCGTCCACTTTCTGGGATTTATTATCTCCTCCTCAGGCCATTCATGAGGCCCGTAGCAGTTGACCCTGAGAAGGTCCAGTCCATCCGTGAGTGGCCCATACCCTCGACCATTCATGAGGCCCGTAGCTTTCATGGGCTTGCGACCTTTTATAGGAGATTCGTTGGGGATTTTAGCTCGATTATGGCCCCATTCACTAGTTGTCTGCGCAAGGGGGATTTTCAGTGGACCCCTACGGCCACTCAAGCGTTCGAAGAGATCAAGGACAAGCTGACGTCCACCCCCGTTCTACGACTCCCCGATTTTAGTAAAGCCTTCGAGGTTGCGTGTGACGCGTCAGGCATGGGCATTGGGGGAGTGTTGAGTCAAGAGGGACACCCAGTTTCTTACTTTAGTGAGAAACTGAATGAAGCCAAGCAAAAATACTCGAATTATGATCGGGAATTTTATGCTTTCGTCCAGTCACTGCGATATTGGAGACACTACCTCCTTCCCCGGGAGTTTGTGCTGTATTCGGACCACCAGGCCCTACGCTACCTCGACTCTCAGAGGAAGTTGAGTCACCGCCATGCGAAATGGGTAGAGTACCTTCAGGATTTCCACTATGTTCTCAAACATCGTGCTGGTGTTGAGAACAAGCCCGCCGACGCTCTCAGTCGTCGAGTCTCTCTACTACACACACTGCGGGCCCAGGTGGATGGCTTCGAGAGATTGATCCTGGACTATCCTACTTGTCCTGATTTTGCTGAGGCCTATACTGCGTTATCGAGGGACCCTCCTGATCCTGTTGAGGGATTTCAGATCATCGATAAATACTTATTCCGGGGCTCCCGCTTGTGTGTGCCCAATACCTCATATCGTGATTATTTAGTATGGGAACTACACGCCGGGGGTGCCGCCGGCCATTTTGGGCGAGATAAGTCGATTGCTATGGTAGAGGATCGTTTCTATTGGCCGAGCTTGAAGAAAGATGTAGCTCGCGTAGTCCGACACTGTCGTGTCTGCCAGACGGCCAAGGGAACGAAACAGAACACGGGCTTATACACTCCTTTACCCGTTCCCCATCGTCCTTGGGAGGACATTAGTATGGACTTCGTGCTTGGGCTTCCGCGCACTCTGCGGAAACATGATTCTATCTTTGTAGTGGTCGACCGGTTCTCTAAGATGGCACATTTTATCGCATGTAGGAAGACTTTCGACGCGCCCCACGTCGCAGCCCTATTTATGAGTGAGGTCTTTAGACTACACGGTCTCCCAAAGTCCATCGTGTCCGATCGAGATGTGCGGTTCGTTAGCTATTTTTGGAAGACGTTATGGCGGAAAACAGGAACTACCCTTAAATTTTCATCCGCATACCACCCTCAGACGGACGGGCAGACTGAGGTGGTGAATAGAAGTTTGGGTAACCTGCTGAGGTGTTTAGTTGGAGAGCATGCTTCTAGTTGGGACTCGGTGCTCCCTATAGCGGAGTTCGCGTATAACAGTTCCATCAATAGGTCGACTGGTCTGAGTCCGTTCCAGGTAGTATCCGGTTATGACCCTAGGAAGCCTATTGATCTTATACCTGTCCCGACTGAGTCACGTCCTAGTGAGTCTGCTGAGTCTTTCACGCGTCATTTGCATGAGGTGCATGAGTTTGTCAGGCGAAAAATCAATTTAAGCAACGAACATTATAAAGAACAGGCAGACAGACATAGGCGGGAGAAACATTTTCTGGTTGGCGAACAGGTGATGGTTCGAGTTCGTGCGGAACGGCTCCCTCAGGGGCCTGCCAAGAAATTAAGCGCCAGGCGAATTGGGCCCTACAGTGTTTTGAGGCGGATCGGGTTGAATGCCTACGAGCTAGACATTCCTTCGAGCATGGGTATCCACCCCGTGTTCAATGTTGAGGACCTGACACCTTACTTCCCACCTCACGAGTACTCTGACCCCTACCTTGGCGGCCCTCCTGACCTTCCACCATCACCCCATATCCCCACCACCCAGTCTCCACTTGATTCCCACTTCCCCAGGAGTTCACCACCATTGGCTTCACCGGCGGCACCACCACCATCGCCGGACCACTTTTCCCGAGAGCAGAGGGTCGAGCAGATTACTGAGATCATTACGCATGAGTTCATCCCCGCCGCGGATGGACTCGTGTGCCGCTACTTGGTTCGCTGGATGGGACGTTCTTCTTCCGACGACACTTGGATTGCTGCTGCTGAGCTTGATCAACTCGCCCCCGGGCTTCGACAACAGTACGATCGTCTCCATTCATCGGAGATGAAAGCTTTTCAGTCGGGGGGAGTTGATGGGGGACCATCGAGCGCAACTCGGCGCAAGGCGGGCCCCACCTTCGTATATTCGCGCCGACGGACTTGATCGAACCGGCGATCCGTTACCACGGATGCGTCCGGCTCGTCGTTTCGAGTCACTTTCATATATAGCTTTATGTATTTCGGATATTATTTCATATAGTTTTGGGAACGGAACCGTCGGCCAATCATAGCCGTCGATTCCGGGTGCCCTAGTTTTGTTTTCTTATAAATAAGAGTCTTAGGGTGGCTGAAATTTCATTGCTGAAGTTTGGAGAGGTCTTCTTCCTTGCTTCCGGTGATCCTTCCGCGGTGCCGACGCCGTGGAGCCCGTGGTGCCGACTCCATTGGGTAAGTTCTCTTCTTTTTCTCCTAAAACCCTCCCCTGCTATCATCCGCCGCCCCTCCCTGCCCTCATCCTAGCCGCCGGCCCCTCCTACAGAGCCGCCGACCTCCCTCCTAGCCCGCAACCACCCTGCCGCCGCCGCCCCTTCCTGCTCACAGCCACCCCACGCTGTTTCCATCCCGCCGCCTCCCCTCCTAACCCGCATCCACCCCGCTGCCTCCCCTCCTAGCCCGCAACCACCCTGTCGCCGTCCCTTCTTGCTCACAGCTACCCCACGCTGCCGCCGCCCCTTCCTGCTACAGCACCCTCCTCCAACCCCCTCTGCCGGCCGGATCTGTCCAGTCCTGGACAGATCCGTCCAGTCCAAGCTCCTCTCCCCCGATCCAGCCCCAACTTACCCGTACCCGCAGCCCTACCTTCCCCACTCGTGGATCCACTCTCCCCCGTACCCGATCTAATCGTTTCACCACCCGGAAGTCCCATACCACCTCCAAATTTCAGACATGTGTTGGATTGCGGCCGCCCTTAGATTATTTCAGATTTTGTACAAGTTATTTGTGACAAGCTTTTTGTTGGGTATAATATATTGTGCGCGTTGTGATGCTTTGCTTTAAGGAATTTTAGCTCGTTGTATTTGCCTGTGAATCTCTTGCCTTGCAGGTTGCCTAATTCGCCGCGCGCTTATTCTAGCCCTCCGTGCGGAGGAAAGCTATTGCCTAACCGCCGAAAGAAAATTGCTTATCTTGCCTCG